>SIJG01000080.1:262028-473428 GCA_023374025.1 Heterodera schachtii | reverse complement strand
TGTTTAAAAAGGAATTAAAAATTTTTAAAAATTTTGTTCATCTCCCTTTTTGATAGAAGAAGCATCAGAGAGCCTTATTTATCTTGTAAATAGAATTTGGTGCGTTTCAGAGCAGTTTCTGAAAAAATATTAAAGAATTAATTTTGCAAAAAATAAATAAATAGTGAAACTTTAAAAATTCATAGAAAATTTAAATTCATAGGTACTACTGCTAAATCAACGCAGAGACGCCTTTCCTTGACCTTTTTAGGCCCCTGCAAAAGCTGGTGCGCTTCTGATCACTACTCGAAAAATGAGTGATTGAATTTTCACTAAAAAGTTAAGCCTAAACTTTTTGGCCTGTTTAAAAAGGAATTAAAAATTTTTAAAAATTTTGTTCATCTCCCTTTTTGATAGAAGAAGCATCAGAGAGCCTTATTTATCTTGTAAATAGAATTTGGTGCGTTTCAGAGCAGTTTCTGAAAAAATATTAAAGAATTAATTTTGCAAAAAATAAATAAATAGTGAAACTTTAAAAATTCATAGAAAATTTAAATTCATAGGTACTACTGCTAAATCAACGCAGAGACGCCTTTCCTTGACCTTTTTAGGCCCCTGCAAAAGCTGGTGCGCTTCTGATCACTACTCGAAAAATGAGTGATTGAATTTTCACTAAAAAGTTAAGCCTAAACTTTTTGGCCTGTTTAAAAAGGAATTAAAAATTTTTAAAAATTTTGTTCATCTCCCTTTTTGATAGAAGAAGCATCAGAGAGCCTTATTTATCTTGTAAATAGAATTTGGTGCGTTTCAGAGCAGTTTCTGAAAAAATATTAATGAATTAATTTTGCAAAAAATAAATAAATAGTGAAACTTTAAAAATTCATAGAAAATTTAAATTCATAGGTACTACTGCTAAATCAACGCAGAGACGCCTTTCCTTGACCTTTTTAGGCCCCTGCAAAAGCTGGTGCGCTTCTGATCACTACTCGAAAAATGAGTGATTGAATTTTCACTAAAATTTAAGCCTAAACTTTTTCGCATATTTAAAAAGCAATTAAAAATTTTTAAAAATTTTGTTCATCTCCCTTTTTGATAGAAGAAGCATCAGAGAGCCTTATTTATCTTGTAAATAGAACTTGGTGCGTTTCAGAGCAGTTTCTGAAAAAATATTAATGAATTAATTTTGCAAAAAATAAATAAATAGTGAAACTTTAAAAATTCATAGAAAATTTAAATTCATAGTCGGAATTTTTTGTCCAGATCTTTTTTAAAACACAATGAAATTTCTTGAAATTTTAAAGGTAAATAGATTAATTAGTGGACTTGAAATTATAAAAAGAAAATTTAATCTAATTGCTTCTGAAAAAATGTTATAAAGCATTGAACAGGCTATGTTTTTTTGCCATGGTCATGCAAATGTAATTATAAACATTTAAATTTTTCAAGTCATTAAAATGCAATTAAGTCAAAATGAATTTATATATTCGATAGTACTAAGAATTCTCTATTTAAGGTTAAAATTTCAAAAAATTTCATCGAGTTTTAAAAAAGTTCTGTTAAAATAATTTGACTCAGAACTTGTTGAAAATTCTGGACCATAACTTTTTTATAATTTCATGTAAAAATTTTCTAAATTAATATTCTGATAGACAACACTTAAAGCTATTGATTGATACCAAGAATTATTAATTTGGTTGAAATTGGGCCAGATACGAATTTTTATGTCTTACATTTTTTTGTTTTCCTACCACTTGGCGGTTTTTAGGAAACGCCCACTTGGCGGTTTTTAGAAAACGCCCACTTGGCGGTTTTTAGGAAACGCCCTGGCGGATTTAGGAAACGCCCATGGTGGCGGTTTTTAGGAAACGACCCAGCACGAACGCAGAGTACTATCAGTTGTGCTGTCAAAATGTTTTCGCTTTAAAAAATTCGACCAAAAAAGCACTGATAAATATACTAGTAAATATTTTTCGGAATAAAAATGTACTGCAATAAATTACTATGAAATTTGTACTATCAAAATGTTTTACTGAATTAAAAATGTACTGGCAAAAAAGTATTATGAAAATTTACTATCAAAATAATATTTTAATTAAAAATTTACGACCAAAAAGTACTGAGAAAAGATACTATCAAAATGTTTCTAGATTATAAAAAGGTATGAACTAAAAGTACTGTTAAATTGTACTACCAAATTACTCTAAATAATGCAATCTTTGTATTATTAAAAACCTTTTCAAAATAAAAAATACAACATATAAATGTTTGTGGATGTTACAACAAAAATATATGTTTATGTCGGGTTGATAAGAGGGAGGGAAAAGACATAGTCCACTGAACTCAAATTCGGTAAGCTGCGCATCGAAGTTATATTGGTTAAGCATTCGAAAAATTTTAAATGTTTTTATTGTTGAGTGCATATGTTATTAAAAATCGAAATTATTAGTCTATTTTCTGATATTTAGATAAATTAATCTAAAAGAAATTCTAAAGCAAGGTAAACAAATACAAAGTAATAATAAAAAATTCATTACGATTTAGTAGGGTTTCGTGGTGAGACGAACCAAAAAATAATCTCAGTGTGGGCGAACCGAAAATAGTCTCAATGTCAATAAAAATATTTAAATTTATTTATACCATTTAATTCGGTCACGAAAAATAATAAATTTTAATTAGACAATTATTTAAAAAAATAAATTAAAATAAAAACTTTCTTACTCCCGATCAAAAAAAAATTAAATCCGAACGAAAATTTTAATTTCAAATTTTGAAGCCATCAAATTGATAGAGTAAGCTTACTACTGTAGAGGATTTTTCATTAAAAAAAGAAATCTACTAATTTTCTTCTGAAATTTCATCCAAAATTTTAGTAAATTTATTCTTCATTCGTTTAATGCATTTTTCCTATAAATTTTACTTCATCACTATACTTTTTTCCCTAATGTTACAATTTCAAAAATTATTTGCATTTTTTTTTCGCTGAAAGTTAACATTTATTTTGAGCAGAATCTATGAAGAAAAAACATTGAAGAAAAGTTAAAGCTCTGACTTACACATGATAAAATTTCAAATATGTAGATTTAAATATGTTCTTGTGTACAGCAGAATTTTGTAAAAATTCTAATTAAATAAAGTGAAAATTTAGTTAAATTTTTGGAAAATAAAGATAAAAAATAATAGAAATTAATTTATAAAATGAAAAATTAATGCTTTAAATTCATGAATAATCTTAAAGTAAATTACAACTGGTTTACAGAAATTATAAAATTTTTAAAAATAAAATAAATAAAAGTTTATGGTATTAATTTTTGATTTAATAATAATTTACTTAATCTGGTATATAATGCAAATTTTTTTGAGAAGGTTTAATAAAAAAAAACTATAAATAATTTTCTTGGGGGATAAAAGAAGATTTCGTTAATTGTTGATTTAGTAAAATAGAAAATTGTAAGCAAGTTTTTTAAAAAATTGTATGATTTAAAGAAACTGACAGCAATTACCGAAAAGTAATTCTTTAAGCATTTAAAAAGCCAAATAAATATAAATAATAAATAAATTTAAAAGAAAAAAAAATGAATATATTTTTTCTTCATTTCATAAGATAAGAAAAATAAAAATTAAGCGATTCGACTAATTTTATTAATGGCATTTAATTTATTCAATTTAGTCCCAATTCAGCAAAATTACAAAGTTATTAACTACCGTAAAGTAAATTGTTTTTCGCTTTCATGTTATAATGATATTTTTTGCAATAATTTACTCTCTTTGTTTGCTCCGTGCTTAATTATTTTTTTATCATTCCGCATAATGTTTTTGGATGAAGCTAACTTGTTCGATAAATATTTACGTCTCTATCTTGAAACTGCGCTTCAATTTCCATACGGCTCCGTCTTCATTATTTCTTCCTATCTAGTTGATATATTTTAGTTCATTATGGATAAAATTATTTTTGAGTATGAAAATTTGTAACATTATTTTATGCTTCTATAAAAAAATATTTTCTTACCTTTATATATATTTTTTAATTAGTGCCAGAAATTTAAATCAATAATATCCCAATTTAGGGAATTAATTTTATTACGTTTTAAAAGTATATTAATTTATAATAAAATTTTTTCTTATAAAAATTCGATAAATATATTTTATTTTTTATATTGTTTTAAATAGGTAAAATTATATAATTTTCATATGACTTTTGTAATTTATTTCTTGTTCGAAAAATATTTATCACTTATAAACATTAGAAATATTTATTCTTAAAATTATTCAATCTTCTTAATACAGTCCAACGCTTGCTTTAGTATTAAGTTCAATATAATTCTTGAAACTTATTTTGGGTCTCATTATAATCACTCATTTGCACATGAGATATCAATACAAAGTTTTGAAAAATATGCAAAGTCAATAACTTCTCCTTGAGTTGGCTGCCATAGTTCATAGCTTATTCGAAAATCTTTAAAAAATAAAATGAAAAATAAAATTTTGAACCTTATTATTCAAAACTGACCTTAAATCATTGTTTATTTTTATTAATTTTTTAAAGATTAGACAAGATTAAATTTACAATATTATCAAATAATATCTGCCCCAAGCAGAGAAGCTTCATCGTTCAAGATTTCTATGGTTCAATATAGTTTAATTGTATATGTAAGTATTTAAATTTATTCTTTTAGTGGTTTATATAAAATTTTATAAAAGCAAATATTACATATTATAAATAAATTTAGCTAACTGGTTTATTTTGATTAATATTTGCAGGTTTTTTTATTTAATGCCTCACATTATATAATTTTGTTTTTAAAAATAAATAAAAGTTTACCTATAATATTAAATATTTTATGCAATATTTCCTTTCTTAATAATTTTTTATTATAAATTTTTTAAATTGCTACCAAATTATTTGGCTTTTTTCGCATAAATTGTTCAACATTACTTAAATCATATTTCAGTTATTTGATATGAATCACAGAATTACAATAAAGATTCAAAATTTATTTGTATTCATGAAATTTCTAAAGCTAAGGTCTATTTCAATTTTTTTTTATTAATTAATTTCTCTATTCTCATTTTTTGTATCATCTTACCAACATATTTATTTGTTGCGGTATAAAATTTCTTTAAAGGTTTTTTGATTAAAAGTATTTATGTCAAAATTACATCGCCAAACCATAAGGAATAATTCATAGGATATTTAATTCGTTTCTTTTTTGATTTAAATTACATAACTTTCCTTTATTTCTTTATTCAATTTAATTTTTCTTTTGGTTTGAAAACAAAATAAATTATATTTTTTAAGGTTAAATTTCCATACAAAAAATTGTAGATTGACGAAGTTGATTATTGTAATTTTCTCGTTGGTGGTTGTTGAATTCTACCCAGTCCATTTGGTAAAACCGAAATTTAAAATCTAGACTTTTTCCCTGATCAGAAATTTAAAATTTTATTTAGCGATTATAATTTAACTGTATCTTTTTTTGGCAAAATTCTTTCATTGGTAAAAATATTTCCAAAGGTCAGCGGCGGTCTCAAGTTGTCTTGGAAAGGGTACCACCACCCGGTAGACCTTTTTTTGTTTTTCATATCACTTTTTTGGCACGCTTTTTCCAGAAAACTTTTGGGAAAGAAGGTGGTCCGGCGGTGCCGACAGTCGCGCCGGGAAAAATTTTGTAATTTTTAATGCGATTTGTCAACAGATTTATCTACAATAAGATTGATTTTGAGATTACTAGGCTCAATTTGTTAATAGGATTTCTTTAAAAAAATGATAAAATATATGTTAGTTAAAAAAATATATGAGAAATTGTATTTTGTCGATAGGAAACCTATTTGTATATCAAAAAAAAAAATTCAAAATATTTTAATTCCTGTGGAGTGATTGAACCAAGTAAAGTAATAGAAAACAAAGAAGACTAGCCACTATGCGATTTTCACAATCAGTGGTGCACTTTATATAATATTCTAATTTTTTTTTTTAAATTTTCGCCTTTAACAGCAATTATCTTCACTATTTTTCATTCAAACCCCCATTCTTACTAGTGTATTTTTGGTATCCCGGGTACCCGGATAACAACTAAGAATTTGTAGTAATTTTAATTTTTTCTTATATCAATAAATTTATTTTTTGAAATAAATACGTTCCTTGTGTGTTGTGGGTGCCGTAATATGTGTCAGATGTAATTTTTTTTTACAAAATAATATAGTTAATTTATTTTTTTCGATTAAAAATTACTTGTACAGAATTCGCTGACATATTGGATGTAATCTTTAACCATTTCTTTACGATACTGTGAAACATAATTCTTTTTATATTTATAAATTTCTTTAAAATATTAGCTGAAGTGTTCTTTAACTTTTTGAGTTAAATTGAAATACATATTTTAAAATAATAAAATTTTTTGGAAATAAAAATTTAGAGCTTACCTTGCTTCATTACATTTTTTATTAGGTATAAAAATTATAAGTATCATTTTTATTTTTCAAATTACAGATGTTAAATTTTAAATTAAATATCCCTTTCTATTTTATTAAGATTTAGAAAATTTTGTAATTTATAAAATTTATAATTTGAATTAACTAATAATTATTTTTCTTTATGAATTAGCTTCTTGTTGGGGCATATTCATGTTCGTTGTCCAAGCTTTTTTATTTTCTTTTGGAGACGCAGGTATATTTAATTGTTAGAGTTTAAATAAAAGAATCTTGAAATATTTATTTTTATTTTATAAATTAATATTTTATATTGATAACTTGCTTCTCATTATCATTTAAATGTTTATAAAAGGTTAGTTTATAAAAATTTGAATTTGTAATAATTTACTGTTTGGCTAAGATGAGTCAAAATATTCATTGTGAAAAATAAAATGAATGAAAATGCGTAATTCGAATGCCGAAGTTTATTGGTCTTTTATAATGAGTATTCGAATTAAATTTTTATGCAATAAAATAAACACAGTAAAATTTTGCAAATTTTTAATGGCACATTTAATTAAATTAAAAACTAAAATTAATAAAAAAATTAATTGAGTGCTAAAAATATACAAATCAGAAAAAAAAATTGTGCACAAAGAATATTAATTAATTAGACAATAATTATTTAAAAGGAAAATGAAATATTTAAATAAAAAAGTGAATTCAAAAAGACTCTTTTGAGCCTAATCGATTAAGTAATGGCCAATTTTATGGCCATTTCTTTGCTATTCCATCGCTTTTTCCTGCGATGAAAAAAGGAATATATGATTCGGTAGGGAGAGGAGAGGCGACGGAGAAAAATGTTTGGAAAAATGCTCTGTTCTTCGTCAACGCGACGAGGGAAGATTTAATTTTATTATCTTGATCAAACTTATTTTTTATCTTTAAAATTTTATTTAATCGCAAACACTTGATAATTGATCTAAAATTTTCAAAACAGAAGAAAATTCGCAATGGAATGTGATAGGAAAAAACACTGGACAATTTATTGGCAAGAAAATGTCTAAAATAAAAACTATTATTTAAAAAGGAGAAACAAAATATATAAGTCTGGAAGAAATTATAAAACATTATGATTAACAAAATAATATTATTTAGGTATTAAAATTTTATATTATTATATTTTTATATCCTCTGATAACATTTATGCTAGAAAAAATCAAGCATAAGAGATTGAAAATAGTAATTTTTTTTAGCTACCAATAAAATTCCTGATATAAACATTCGATTATATGTTACTTAATTCAAACAATAAAAATTTAAATTATTTGAAGTTACATATAAATAAAACGTAATTTCAAATCATTTTAGCCATAATAAAACAAAAATTTATAAATTTACAACAAAGTGATAACTAAAACAATAAGGTTAATTAAAAATTTAACTTTTTAAAATTGTTTATCAATTCAAGCTGTTTTAACAAACCACAGTTGAAATCCAAAAACTTACTTCAATTTGACCATTAATTTTTTTATTTTATAGTTTATATTTAATTATAACAATAAGCAAAAGAGCCGAGGATGCAACCCACTAATGAAATGCTAAAAGTTGCGACCAATTTAACATGATTTGAAATTTATTGTGGTGTTTTTGAAAGAATCTGGCTATGAAGTGTTTACAATTTTTTGTTAAAAATTAAAGAAACTTATAAAATCAATTTGCAAAATTTATATATAAAAATTCAACATGTTAATTATATAAAAGAAATAAATGTACAAATATTAAAGAATTAAGAATATTAGCTTTACTGCAATTAAATACGTTTTATACAAAAATAGTTAAGCAGTTCTTAATATCAAAATGCTTTCAAAGTTATAGTAATATTAGGATAATTTTTTTCTAAATTTGGAGTTCTAATAATACGCATATTTTCCATTAGTAAAAAATATGTATAATTTCGTGTTTCCCATATTGCTCTCTTTTTTAAATTTTAAACAAAAAATGACAAGTTTTAAAATAAAATAAATTAATTAAAAAATCTAATTCACTAAAATTTAGCTTAAACAATATTGAAAATGCTAAAAATATTTTCATAACAAAAAAAAAGTCTATTTTGTTTTTAAATTAAAATTAAACTAAGGAGCTTTCGCTAATAGATCCTACAATTATAGTAGTTGACCAAATTAAATTTACAAATGGGTTTTTTAAAGCTTTTTTCTTCAATTACTGCTACTGAAATTATTAGGTATAATTAAAATGTACCGTATAAGCTCATAAACAGAAAGGTGATCTAAATATTCAAATAAGAATGAATAACCTAAAAGTTAATGATAGAAGTTGAAACTTAAAATGAATATTTAAATCATAACATTTAATATTCTAATATATATCTATATAAAAATAATTTGTTGATCAAATAAAGATTATTTTCCAATAAACTAAAAAATTAAATTAAATATAAAATTTATTAAAATCAGAAAATCATTATTGTACACTTTTTATTATTGAGAGAAAAAAAATATTATTTTATTAATTAATAATAAACAATGCGAGATAAAAATAAGTGAAAAAAAAATATAGCCGATATTATAACAACTACATAAATATTTAAAAAAAACCGATAACTGCTCAAAAGTTCATTGAGACATAAAAGAACTATAAAAAAAAACTTATCTGCATCTTTACTTAAGATTTAAAAATAAATAAAATAAAGTTATTACTTTTTAGAATATCATTAATACAGCAACATTATGATTTTCAAAATAAATAACGAGAAAATTTAATATAACTAAAAAGCACTTTTTATCATAATAATTTATAATGTGAAATAATATTATTTTCAGCGTTTAAGCTTGAACTGCACCAATAAAAAATTAATTACATTGTAAAAAAACTTTGTATTAAATATAAAAATTTTATAACATTAAGTTTATGGTATTTAATTTTGAGTTCATCAATTTGAGTAAATTAATCGAAAATGGATAAAAGTGTTCGAAACTAAATAATCTAATTCAATGGATAAAAGTGTTCGAAATTGAATAATCTAATTAATCTAATATAAAAGGCAAATTAATTTTTGAAAAGGTTAAATAAAAAATTATAAACAATTTCTTGAGGATATAAGAAGATTTACGTTAAATTCTGATACTTTAGTAAAATAGAAAACGTAGCAAGTTTTTTCAAAAAACTATATGATCTGAAACAAACAGCAATTACTTAAGTAATTCTTTTAAGCATTTAAAAAGCAAAATTATAATAAAATAATAGGTAATTTAAACAATAATTGAATAATTGAAAATGGTTAATACACCAAAGATGCAGGACATTAGATAACCAGCCTAGAAGTTTCAAGTTTTTGGTCGACAATTACAAGAAATAAATTTTTACTATTCACATAATTAAACATGTGGTAATGTTGCAACATGGGAAACAAAATTAATGAATATGTTTAAAAAATAAGTTAATAAAAATTTTTAGAAAGTTTAAGTGATTGAGCAAATGTGATTGTATGTTTCCAATGTATAATTGATAAATGAATACCAATGTTTTGGTACATAATTTTCATTTTTATAAATATGATTTGTTTACAATTTCAGTGAAAATTTTCGGAATCAAACAAAATACCTTTAAAAATTCCAAACTTTCGAAGAAATTCCCCTTTTTGGGGGGGTGTATATTTTTGAAAATCCAGAAAGTCGATCCTTAGGGTGTAATATGGATTTATATGGATAAAATGGATAAAAAGGTTCAATAAATTAAAAATTATAACTTAGAAAGCTATTTTTAAGCCGTTTTTTTCTTAGCTTATTGGCAGAAAAAAATATGTAAATCCTTATATTTTATAACTTTCATTCTATTGCTTCTTTTTCAATCTATTCAATTCATAAATTCCATTTCGACTCTAGAATCAATAGAAAATTATTAGTAATAGTATTTTGGTTAAATTTACTATTTTGAATTTATAAAAATATTGAAAACAATTTATTCATAATTTAGTAAGATAATTATTTATTTTGTTATTATTTTTGTCGAATAAAAGTAATACATAAAGAATAAGTTGTAATAGCATAATGAATATTATTAAATAAATTGTTTTAATTAATTATTTATTTAAATTAGATTAGATCCAATTGTGGTTGGTTGTGACACGAATGTAATGCTGCAATGAACACGCACAATTCGAAATTTCGATTTTAAATTTGTCCTGGCTTGATGAGCCTTTGAAGTTTAAGATTGAGATTATTTTTCTTTTCAATTTGTTTATGAACCATTTTGAAAATATTCCTTTAAATAAAATTTAAATAACTATAATAATAAATGCGTATACAGCATTATGGTGTTATGATACATAAATAATATATATTCAATAATTTAGTTTTTTGAGTTGCAACAATACTAAAAATTATTGTATTCAATTCTTATTTTATATTTATCTTTTATACAATTTATTCGTTTAAGCATTTAAAAAATTATATTTATACACAAAATTTCTACTTTAAAAATATGCCATTTAAAATGTATGTTTTATAGTTACGAGTAACCACGATTTTTGTCAACCAAAAATTGGAAACTTCCTCTGGGTTCCTCCGGTCATCGGAAGAGTGCTTAAGTTTCGGTCGATTGCACATTTTTTATTGTGGTTGCTTGCAAGATGCAGAGCTTTGATGAAAATAAGTTGTTCGCAAAATCATTATTTAGCACCTACAAACACAATAATATTAAAGAATTTTCAAAAAATATCTTTTTTAACAAAAAAATAAAATACAAAATTTATTTTAGTTGGATTGGATAAATAATTTTTCACAAAAAATTAATCTAATAAAAAGGCAAAATTTCCTTTTCGCTCAAAAAACAATTTTTGATTACTAAAATATAAATTAAAAAATGACTAAAATATCAAACAAAACTTATTTTTTACCCAAGGAGTAAAAAAATTAACATAATTATTAGGGATAGGATTTTTAGGCAAATGCCTAACTACTTAATACGTATAGATAAGCACGAAAAACGCATTTTCCGCTGGTTTGGGGTGTCTACGACGACTTTTATAATGCCTAACTTTGCCTATTTTGGACTTTTTGTGCTTAATGCCTATTTGCCTATTTTTAATATAAGCAAAATTAGTTTTTTGATTAATTTTTACGGGTTTTGCTACCTAAAAAGCGTTAAAAAATTTTTTTTTGCCAATTTTAGTGCCTATTTGAGGATTTTTGTGCCTGTTTAATGCCTATTTTGCGATTTTCTGCCTATTTTAGTTGCCTATTTCGCAATTTTTTGTGCCTAAAAATCTCATCCCTAATAATAACTAATGTTTTTATAATTTATCGAAAATAATTTAATTTTAAAATAATCATCAAAATTTAGTTTTTCATTTTTTCAACAGAGTAAGAAATTAAATTTTATTTATTAGATTTTTTTCTTGGGAATTGATTATTTTTGATTAATTTTGATATTTTTTAACGTTTTTTTTTTCTTTTAATTATCTTTTTTTGTTAATGTTATTTTTTTTTATTTTTAGAATTTTTTAAGAAATTATTTTTTATCTTGAACTATAAAATTTTCAAATTGTACGAAAATGCTTATCTGTGTTTTATTGTATTTATTTATTTAATTACCTTTATTTTATTCATATAAAATTATTATTTACCTAAATATGAAATATTAAGAAATACACAGCTTAATAAAAAATAATTTAAATCATCTATTTGATCATAACCAAATTAATTTAATTTGCATTACCCATCATTAGATCTGCTTCTGAACTTATATATATTTAAACCATTTAACGATATTCATGGATTAAAATGCTTGAATCTAATAAATTAAAATTTATTACTTTAAAATTTTAATTCATAAAAAATGAAAAAATAATAATTATATATATTGCCTTCATGTCGTTTAAATTTGGCGTTTTTTTTTGTAATAAGAAATAAGTGCTAAATAATAGATTGATTCATAATTTTTTATGTATTATAATAGATAAATTAAGGGCTATTTCTGGTAAAAATTAAAAAATTAATTAAAAAAAGAAAGAAATCTCTCTTAATAAATTGTTTATATTATTTTTGCTTTCATACATTTATGGTAATTAATTACCTAGCTATTATAATTTTATTCAATTGATAAATTATTTCAGTTAAAGAAATCAATAAAAGTTTAAAATTTTCTAATTGGCAATATCCACCTATATGCTCGGTTCTGTAAAGTGAAAAGAACAATTTTCCTTAAAGTATTATAAACCATTGATTTCATAAGCAGTTGGTCAATTAAATAAATTAACCCACCTTTTTATAAAATTTCTCATTTTTATTTGAGTTTTTTATTCATCTTGAAATCGAATCGATTTTGAATGATAATTTTTTTTTATTTGGAAAAATTTATTATGATGGATATTTATCATTAAAAGTAAAAAAAGAGAAAAGTCAAATTTGCACTTTGCCGGACATTCACCAATTTAGTCAGATATTTTTGAAGAATTTGAAGAGTGGATGGAGCGTTTTCAGAATGAATAATTAGAAAACTAATTAATTTCTAAATTTTTATGCAAGTGAATTTGGCAATTTAAAAATGCAAAAATTTTTTAGCTGCCCGGGTTAACAGCAGTCAACGTTGTAAAAAATGAAAATATTGCTATTTTTTGATTAAAAAAAACTTGGAGCTAATTACATGAAAAATACGAAAAGTTTAAAAGTATTAAAAATTTATTTGAATATAAATAAAACTAAATTCTTTTATCTACAGCTCCCAAGCTTCAAGAAATGGATCACTTTATCACCTTTCAACATAAATTGTGGGTCAATTGGTAAAAAACACTAAAAAACCTAAATCTGATTTTTTATCATGGAGCGTAAATGTAGCTATTAAAAACAAAAGAACAAAACATTAAAATTTTAAAAGAACTTACAAGCACCAAATATATTGTGCACATTCGCGCATTCAATATGAATATTTATTTTTACATATTGAGACTTACAAGAAAAAATAAATTTAATTAATTAATCTAATTAAAAGTTCAAAAATAAATAAAACTGCAAGGATATGCAAGAAACGCGCCAAGTTCACGCAAGGAGCAATGATGCGAGTATAATCTTTAAAAAAAGTTTATTTTATATAAGTAAATAAAATAAATAATTTAATGACAAAGAATATTAATTAAAAAAAACATACAAGAAGTTATTCACGCAAACTAAACAATTTTTATTGTTAATAAACCTTAAAAATATAAATATACAAATACCACAATTTGAAGAAAATTTAAAAAATAGGAAAATGATTAATATCATTTTACCAGTTTTACAAAATATTATTGCAAAACACATTATATGAATTTAACTTTTTTATTTAATTATTGATAAAGAATGTTATTTATATAAAATTAAAAATTAAATAATGAATAAACATTTTTAAATAAAAAATTTTAGATAAAATATTCAGTTAAATTATTGTAATTATTATTTTTTTGTATATTTTTTAAATGTTTATAAAAATAAAAAATCTCTTTAGATATTTAAACTTTTTTAACTCTATGAAAAATTGTGTTTGATTTTTTTTTTATTTGTGTTGATATTTCATTTAAAAAATAAACAATTACTTAGTGATTTTATTTAGTTATTAATTTCATGACCAGAGCAGCGCTCATCATTTAAAAAGTCATCTTTAAAAAATTAATTTTGGGTCAATGTTTAAACAAAGATTTTTTAATTGCCTAACGACAATTTTTTAATTAAAAAAACTCATTTGCTGATCAATGAGTACTATTAATAGTTAATTTATTAGCAATTATTTATAGTAAATCCCGCTTTTATTGTCCTTTCGAATTAGTAACCAATTAGGAATTTTTTCTTAATTAATAAAGACGGCTAAAATTTATTAAATCATTTTTAAATAAATTTTTGGAATATAAACAGGGGTGCCAGATCTGAGGATTTATCCTCATTTTGTGGCTTTTTGATAGGTCAATGAGGATTTTTTTGGAAAATGAGGATTTTTGTGTCTGCTTTTTGAGAAATTTTGTGGATTTTTGAGGCTTTTGGGGAAAATCCTCAGAATCTTGTATTTTGATAAATTTGTCATAATGTTTATAATTATTTAATAATTTGAGTTTGTAATAGAGCATCAAAATGAAAACCGAACCAATTTTTTTTCCAAAAAACCACAAAATTAAGAATTTTTTAATGAAAATCTGCTTAAAATATGATCAAAATTCTCAATTTTTCCCCCGGCGGCGCCTATCGGCACCGCCGGACCCTAAAAATCCTTTATTTTCTTAAAATTTTTGCTTAAAATTGCAAAATTTGGCCATTTTTGTTGGACAAATCTGTTAACAAATCGCATTAAAAATTACAAAAATTTCCCCGGCGGCGCCTATCGGCACCGCCGCCCCCCTGTTCCCGAAAGTTTTTGAAAAAAGCCATGCTCAGAATTTCACAAAATGGTTATTTCAAACAAGAAATTGCTCAAATTTGATCTTAGACAATCAAAAATATAACACTTGAACAGTTTAAACGTGTTTTCAATAAATTTTGTAAAAATGAGGCTTTTTGACCCAAAATGAGGTTTTTTTTGCATGCCAAATGAGGCTTTTGAAAATTTTAATCTGGCAGCCCTGAATATAAATATAAAAAATACTCATCATTTAAAAAGTCATCTATAAAAAAAATATTTTTAAACAAGATTTTTTAATCAAAACGATTAAAATTTATGAAATCATTTTCTTTTCAAGTTTAATGCTTTTTGTTAGTTGTTTTTTGTTGCTTATATGAAACTTTCTTTTAATTTTTATTTTAATAAATATTACTTTCTTTGATAATATTATCGATTAATATTTTTAAAATTGTAATTTTAGGTAAGAAGTTATATAATATTATTTATATATTATTATTTAATTATATTTTTATACTTAATAACTTTAACAAATACAATTATTATGCTTCCATTAATTTTCGACATGGAAGAAGTATGTTTTTTGTTGGGTTTTTGACGAGATAGAATATCTTATGTTTAGGATTTTTAAGGATATTCGATTAATTAATTTGTTAAAAATGTGTATTAAGATAATATTTTAGAGGTTCCACAATTTTGCTTATTGTTATTAGTAAATTATTTTGTTTACTGTATTTTATGTATTCATAACTGTATTTGTCTTAGTTGTAAGATATGTAGATTAGACAAAAAATTGTAATCAAATTACATCATTAATTTATGTTAACGCTAATTTGTAAGAAATTGTTAATTTCTAAATGATTTCTATTTGTGTTATTCCTTTTTATTTGTAGCGATTAAATATTATTATCTCTCTCAAAAAATGCAGATCATGCATGTCCCCAAGTCCAAAATCAATATAAAAATTTTGTTTTTTCTGAAGTATTCCGCGTTTAAACTTTGTAAATATCATTTCAATTTAATTGTCAGATAATTTTTGTTCTTCAGTTAGTATTATCAAGATGTTTTAATTTAAATAACGTTATTTCATTCTAGGTTTGTGCATTAACTTAGTAATATTTATTATTGCTTGATTTTTAAATATTTTGCTGTATGAAATTGCGGCTAAGTTTTATAAAATTTCCAGATTAAATCTATGATCGTTATCGATTCTTCCTGTTTAAACGTAATTAAAAGCCCACGTATGAATAGTATCAAAATTTCATAAGAATAATTCTTATTAATTGAAGAATAATTTAAAAATTTATTGTTTGACAGTCTTAGTATGTTATTATATTTGTAAATTTTTTAGATTAAAAAATTAAAATTTTTTAGATTAATAAAAAAAAATTAAATTTTGTTTTTAAAAATAATTTCATAAGAATTAATGTTAATTTTTTTCTAATTGAAAATATTAAGATTATTTCATTAATTAATGATATTATCACAATTAGGAAAAAATGTTTTACATTTTATTCTTTTAATGTTACAATTTTAGCTGTTTATATAATAATTTTTTATGACTTAATTAGTACAGTGCTAAATAAATTCCTATAACCTTTATAATATCATACTATTTTATTAATAAAATTTTCGTTAGAGAGTTAATTAAATAATATGTTTGTTTTATTTTTATTTTCTTATTAATTAAATTAATTAATATTATATTAAATATTAACTTTCGTTAAAAATTTTTGTTTTAAATAAATAATTATTTAAAAATGAATAGTATCGGACGTTCATGTACATACCTTGCGTATCTTGGCATTGACTTATTCATCTTTTAGTAATGTATATTTATAATATCATTTTTTGTTTACTTATTTTCCTTGTTATTCTTATTTTTAATTGCTTTTTTCATGATTAATTTATTTTCAGACATTTAATAATTGAAATATTATTTTCTTCTTTGATTAATTGGAATATTGAAGGAATTCAGATTTATGTTTAACTTTTTTAACATAAACGCAAATAATAAATATTAACTTTCGTTAAAAATTTTTGTTTTAAATAAATAATTATTTAAAAATGAATAGTATCGGACGTTCATGTACATACCTTGCGTATCTTGGCATTGACTTATTCATCTTTTAGTAATGTATATTTATAATATCATTTTTTGTTTACTTATTTTCCTTGTTATTCTTATTTTTAATTGCTTTTTTCATGATTAATTTATTTTCAGACATTTAATAATTGAAATATTATTTTCTTCTTTGATTAATTGGAATATTGAAGGAATTCAGATTTATGTTTAACTTTTTTAACATAAACGCAAATAAGGTAATTTCATATTAATTTAATTTATTTAAATTGATTTTTAAAAATAATCGTAAAGGACAAATTTTAGTTGGTAAATTTCATAAATTTATTGTTTTTATATCTGTAATCATATTACCAACTTAATTTTTGTTTTATTATTTATTGATTTGTACAATATTCAACGATGTAATAACAAAATTTTTCATGATCTAATCAATTATACTTGACCACTAAATGCGGATTGCGAGCAAATTTGAGTTATTAGATAGCTAATTCATTTAATTTTTTAAATGTACTTTATAAAGTTTACTTTAATTTCAATTATAATTAAATTTATTATGGCCTTAAATAATTTAATTAAATTGAAATTTTGAAATTGAAATTGTTATTAGTGTCAATTTATTGACTGAAAGGGACGGAAATTATCTTTTGAATGTAGGAGCAATTATTTAATTAAAACTGCTATTATATTGTGCAAATGTTGTTTATTTAAATTTTTTTCTTAATCATCATTTTTAGTTGAATTATACGTTCATCGAAAAATCATTCTTTGAATTGATTTGTGTTTTTAGGGAATTTCAAAAATTTTTTGTAATTTTAATAAAAACTAGTTAGTGGTAATGAGTAGAGACAGGATTTTTATGTGCTAAAAATTGAATTTTGCTCAAGTTCATTTTGGTAATTCGATTTGAAGTAATCAGAATAGATTGAAAATTCGCATAAAAATACTATGGCATTAGACCTACCAACCTGCAGGGTGTTAGGCCTTATGCCAAAGTATTTTTATGAAAATTTTCAAACTCTTCTGAAAACAAGAATTGCCTTTATACGAACGAATATATCACTTTTAATTTGTGACAGTAATATTTTTAATTTATTTATACATTATTATTAAGTTATTTTATTTTTTCATACCCTTTAGATTATATTGTATTTTCATTGTGATGTTATGGATACTAGTTAATTAATGATTATTTGGTGTTAACTTTCTTAATTTTTCTGACATTCAATAAATAGTTTACTTATTTATAAAGCATATTTAATAAAATTTGAATTTTTTAGGTCATTTTAACAATGTCCAGTCTGTGAACAAGTTTATTTTATTTCTTTTTTTATTTCGAAAATATTCAATAAAGAAATATTGTTCTTTTTCAGCAATTACTCCTTTGGTACTGAAGGTTACTTTGCTTCCTTAAATTATCTTCATGTTTATTTTATTTGTACAATAATTATGCTTAAATATTTAAATTGTTTTCCAAATAAAAGTTATTTTGTAAAAAATATTATGAAAATTTACATATTTCTCTTTCGAATATTTCTTTTGACTGAAATGTTAATTACAGAATATTTCTTATTTGCCTCATGACGATTCAATTTTTGATTTTTGGGAAGTGGTATTCATTTAATTTCTTCGATTTTGTTATAAAATTATTTTTTTTTTTGTTTTTTCTACATATCATAATTTAAAAAATTTTATTTGAATATTTAGTGATTTTTGGTTAAAACCGATTAAATTTTATTTAATAAATAATTATTTTAATTCTATTATAAATTATCTTAACGAATTTCTAATTAAATAATTAATTGTTTTTGTTTTGCTTTGTTATTTAATTACTTCCAAAATTCAAGTATGCCGAAAAAACTTTTGTCAAAAATTGCTCTTTTTAAAATCAAAAACATCTTGTAATTCGATAATAGATAGGCAATTTTAATTTTTCTAAGAAGACCATGTTATAACTAATATGTTTATATTTAGGTATTATGACAATGTACATAGATATAAAAAGTGATAATTAATTTATCTTAAAACTAGGCTTTTATCCGGTTAATTAATAAAAATAATTTGATTTGTTATTTCATTTTTTTTAATCAAATATAGCAAATTGATCACCATACTAAACTATATTTCTCTAAATCATTTGTTAACCTCAGATTACAATATAATATCAGTACCAAAAATTGGACTTAAATGAATTTTTTCAAATTTAAAAAAAAAATGTTTTTTTGTAAAATAGAACGAAACGTGTAATTTTTAGTAGGGAGTAATTGTCATATAGTGTAAATCATTTTTAATTTTTTTTTATTTGGCAGTTATTAAATTTTCATTTTTTAATGCATTAAGTTTCAAAAAGTTTATGCGTGATTAATCATGTTTAACGGTTCAACTAATGTCCGTATGACAGGAAAACTGAAATTTATTTTTAAATATTCTAGATTCGATTAATGAAATTATAATTGTTTAGAGATAATTTAAATTTAATTTTTTATAAATTCATATTCAAATTTTTCCTAATCGCAATAGCGGTTAATATGAGAACAGAGAAAGAATCATTCATTATTTCCATTTTATGTTTTTTTAATTTTGTTGCACTTAATTTTGTAAATTATAGATTTGTAATAGTTTTTAAAAAATTATTTTATAAACGAAAGAAGTTCATTCTTTCTATGCCCACGTTTTGGTTATAGATTAGACTATTCATTTTTGTAAAATTTATTTTTTTCAAATCCAAATAAATTTTAGGGGTATATTTATAGGTCTAAAATTATTAAATGAATATAAAAACGAGATTTGTATTGTATTTATTAATTCAATACGGTGGTCGAACTGATATATATATATTATGCATCAATTTAAAAAAAAATTAAATCTATCTCAAACAATTTCAATTTGATATGTTATGTTTATTAAGATGGTACATAACAAAAAAAGGTCAATGCAACCAAGAATAAAGTATATTTCAGTGAACTGTGGGCAGTAAACTATATCCTAAAATTATAATTGTGTAAAATTTATTATCAGATTTTTGTATTGCTAAATATATATTTGACAATTCTTTTTTTATTTAATTTGGTTCATTATGTAATGTTTTTTCCCATATTAAGATAAAAGCACCCAAATTTCGTTTTCCTCTTATATTTATTGCAATGTTATGATTATCAATAATAAATTATTTATTTATTAAATTTATTTATTTTTCTTTAAGGTCTTAATCTTTTTATTTTATTAAAAAAACTTTATATTACCATTAACATGGCATTATATAATAAAATTAAAAAATTTTCCTAAATTTTCAAATATTGAATTAATCAAAATATTTGACAAATACAATTGAAAAAATAAAATGAATTTTTCCGGTGCATGGATTTCTATAAAAGTTTATGCATTACACTCTAATGATAATTAATAAAAACAAAAATTGTAAAAAATTATAAATATTATAAAATGGAAAATAATGAAAGATAAAAATATTAAGGATGATCTTCATCTAAATTTAGTTAAGTAGAATGAACAAAATAAATATTTAAATAATTGGACGAATTAAAAGTCTAAGAAATTATTGTTTTTTTTTCAATAATAAATTGCAAACTTTTAATAATATACTTCTGTACTTATTTAATTTTGAAATATTCAAATTATCTGATTAAATCTTATGAAAAATAAAAAACTAAGAATATTTTGCCAAATCAAAACAATGTAAAATAAAGGTAAATTTATTGTTTGCCAAATAAATATTAATATAAATATCACAGCCAATAAATTAATCATTATTCAAAGGTACGTTTTTAGATAATTGGAAAAAAATTTAACACAGAAATGCTTTGGATATAATTTAAAAATCAGTAAATTTTTTTTGCTTAGAAGGGAACATTCTGAGCTGTAACTAGGAAATTGCATATAAGCTATACATATATCATTGGATAGAGAAGGATCGACGTATATTGTGAATTTTTAATTTTAGCGGTGCATTTTGCCTCCTTTAAAAGATATAGGGCCTCAAAACTCGAAATTTAGTTCTGTTCTTGACGGCTCATTTTCAATTTTTTTCATTTATATCGATTTTTCTAAACTTTTTAATGACAGATTACATTTATTTTAAAGAAAGAAAATAATCTTAATGCAATTTTCATATTTAAAAATGTTATGATACCAAAAAATTTAAAACTCATATTAATTTTTGAAAAATTTATAACTAATTTGAAAAATATTAAAGAATAGTCAATTTATGTAATTATTTATTATATTTTAATTATTATTTAATACTTATTTGCAATAACATTTTTGATCATTACTTTTTTATTTTTTATTTTATAATAAGTATTTTTAATCTCATTTATGGCGAATCTTCATTATTATTATTGTGGATTCTTTTTCATAAGATAACTTTTCTGATATTTATTAAATTAATATTTGTCATAAAAGTTTGTGAATTCGGACTATTTTTATCTTAAAACTAGGCTTTTATCCGGTTAATTAATAAAAATAATTTGATTTGTTATTTCATTTTTTTTAATCAAATATAGCAAATTGATCACCATACTAAACTATATTTCTCTAAATCATTTGTTAACCTCAGATTACAATATAATATCAGTACCAAAAATTGGACTTAAATGAATTTTTTCAAATTTAAAAAAAAAATGTTTTTTTGTAAAATAGAACGAAACGTGTAATTTTTAGTAGGGAGTAATTGTCATATAGTGTAAATCATTTTTAATTTTTTTTTATTTGGCAGTTATTAAATTTTCATTTTTTAATGCATTAAGTTTCAAAAAGTTTATGCGTGATTAATCATGTTTAACGGTTCAACTAATGTCCGTATGACAGGAAAACTGAAATTTATTTTTAAATATTCTAGATTCGATTAATGAAATTATAATTGTTTAGAGATAATTTAAATTTAATTTTTTATAAATTCATATTCAAATTTTTCCTAATCGCAATAGCGGTTAATATGAGAACAGAGAAAGAATCATTCATTATTTCCATTTTATGTTTTTTTAATTTTGTTGCACTTAATTTTGTAAATTATAGATTTGTAATAGTTTTTAAAAAATTATTTTATAAACGAAAGAAGTTCATTCTTTCTATGCCCACGTTTTGGTTATAGATTAGACTATTCATTTTTGTAAAATTTATTTTTTTCAAATCCAAATAAATTTTAGGGGTATATTTATAGGTCTAAAATTATTAAATGAATATAAAAACGAGATTTGTATTGTATTTATTAATTCAATACGGTGGTCGAACTGATATATATATATTATGCATCAATTTAAAAAAAAATTAAATCTATCTCAAACAATTTCAATTTGATATGTTATGTTTATTAAGATGGTACATAACAAAAAAAGGTCAATGCAACCAAGAATAAAGTATATTTCAGTGAACTGTGGGCAGTAAACTATATCCTAAAATTATAATTGTGTAAAATTTATTATCAGATTTTTGTATTGCTAAATATATATTTGACAATTCTTTTTTTATTTAATTTGGTTCATTATGTAATGTTTTTTCCCATATTAAGATAAAAGCACCCAAATTTCGTTTTCCTCTTATATTTATTGCAATGTTATGATTATCAATAATAAATTATTTATTTATTAAATTTATTTATTTTTCTTTAAGGTCTTAATCTTTTTATTTTATTAAAAAAACTTTATATTACCATTAACATGGCATTATATAATAAAATTAAAAAATTTTCCTAAATTTTCAAATATTGAATTAATCAAAATATTTGACAAATACAATTGAAAAAATAAAATGAATTTTTCCGGTGCATGGATTTCTATAAAAGTTTATGCATTACACTCTAATGATAATTAATAAAAACAAAAATTGTAAAAAATTATAAATATTATAAAATGGAAAATAATGAAAGATAAAAATATTAAGGATGATCTTCATCTAAATTTAGTTAAGTAGAATGAACAAAATAAATATTTAAATAATTGGACGAATTAAAAGTCTAAGAAATTATTGTTTTTTTTTCAATAATAAATTGCAAACTTTTAATAATATACTTCTGTACTTATTTAATTTTGAAATATTCAAATTATCTGATTAAATCTTATGAAAAATAAAAAACTAAGAATATTTTGCCAAATCAAAACAATGTAAAATAAAGGTAAATTTATTGTTTGCCAAATAAATATTAATATAAATATCACAGCCAATAAATTAATCATTATTCAAAGGTACGTTTTTAGATAATTGGAAAAAAATTTAACACAGAAATGCTTTGGATATAATTTAAAAATCAGTAAATTTTTTTTGCTTAGAAGGGAACATTCTGAGCTGTAACTAGGAAATTGCATATAAGCTATACATATATCATTGGATAGAGAAGGATCGACGTATATTGTGAATTTTTAATTTTAGCGGTGCATTTTGCCTCCTTTAAAAGATATAGGGCCTCAAAACTCGAAATTTAGTTCTGTTCTTGACGGCTCATTTTCAATTTTTTTCATTTATATCGATTTTTCTAAACTTTACAATGACAGATTACATTTATTTTAAAGAAAGAAAATAATCTTAATGCAATTTTCATATTTAAAAATGTTATGATACCAAAAAATTTAAAACTCATATTAATTTTTGAAAAATTTATAACTAATTTGAAAAATATTAAAGAATAGTCAATTTATGTAATTATTTATTATATTTTAATTATTATTTAATACTTATTTGCAATAACATTTTTGATCATTACTTTTTTATTTTTTATTTTATAATAAGTATTTTTAATCTCATTTATGGCGAATCTTCATTATTATTATTGTGGATTCTTTTTCATAAGATAACTTTTCTGATATTTATTAAATTAATATTTGTCATAAAAGTTTGTGAATTCGGACTATTTTTATCTTAAAACTAGGCTTTTATCCGGTTAATTAATAAAAATAATTTGATTTGTTATTTCATTTTTTTTAATCAAATATAGCAAATTGATCACCATACTAAACTATATTTCTCTAAATCATTTGTTAACCTCAGATTACAATATAATATCAGTACCAAAAATTGGACTTAAATGAATTTTTTCAAATTTAAAAAAAAAATGTTTTTTTGTAAAATAGAACGAAACGTGTAATTTTTAGTAGGGAGTAATTGTCATATAGTGTAAATCATTTTTAATTTTTTTTTATTTGGCAGTTATTAAATTTTCATTTTTTAATGCATTAAGTTTCAAAAAGTTTATGCGTGATTAATCATGTTTAACGGTTCAACTAATGTCCGTATGACAGGAAAACTGAAATTTATTTTTAAATATTCTAGATTCGATTAATGAAATTATAATTGTTTAGAGATAATTTAAATTTAATTTTTTATAAATTCATATTCAAATTTTTCCTAATCGCAATAGCGGTTAATATGAGAACAGAGAAAGAATCATTCATTATTTCCATTTTATGTTTTTTTAATTTTGTTGCACTTAATTTTGTAAATTATAGATTTGTAATAGTTTTTAAAAAATTATTTTATAAACGAAAGAAGTTCATTCTTTCTATGCCCACGTTTTGGTTATAGATTAGACTATTCATTTTTGTAAAATTTATTTTTTTCAAATCCAAATAAATTTTAGGGGTATATTTATAGGTCTAAAATTATTAAATGAATATAAAAACGAGATTTGTATTGTATTTATTAATTCAATACGGTGGTCGAACTGATATATATATATTATGCATCAATTTAAAAAAAAATTAAATCTATCTCAAACAATTTCAATTTGATATGTTATGTTTATTAAGATGGTACATAACAAAAAAAGGTCAATGCAACCAAGAATAAAGTATATTTCAGTGAACTGTGGGCAGTAAACTATATCCTAAAATTATAATTGTGTAAAATTTATTATCAGATTTTTGTATTGCTAAATATATATTTGACAATTCTTTTTTTATTTAATTTGGTTCATTATGTAATGTTTTTTCCCATATTAAGATAAAAGCACCCAAATTTCGTTTTCCTCTTATATTTATTGCAATGTTATGATTATCAATAATAAATTATTTATTTATTAAATTTATTTATTTTTCTTTAAGGTCTTAATCTTTTTATTTTATTAAAAAAACTTTATATTACCATTAACATGGCATTATATAATAAAATTAAAAAATTTTCCTAAATTTTCAAATATTGAATTAATCAAAATATTTGACAAATACAATTGAAAAAATAAAATGAATTTTTCCGGTGCATGGATTTCTATAAAAGTTTATGCATTACACTCTAATGATAATTAATAAAAACAAAAATTGTAAAAAATTATAAATATTATAAAATGGAAAATAATGAAAGATAAAAATATTAAGGATGATCTTCATCTAAATTTAGTTAAGTAGAATGAACAAAATAAATATTTAAATAATTGGACGAATTAAAAGTCTAAGAAATTATTGTTTTTTTTTCAATAATAAATTGCAAACTTTTAATAATATACTTCTGTACTTATTTAATTTTGAAATATTCAAATTATCTGATTAAATCTTATGAAAAATAAAAAACTAAGAATATTTTGCCAAATCAAAACAATGTAAAATAAAGGTAAATTTATTGTTTGCCAAATAAATATTAATATAAATATCACAGCCAATAAATTAATCATTATTCAAAGGTACGTTTTTAGATAATTGGAAAAAAATTTAACACAGAAATGCTTTGGATATAATTTAAAAATCAGTAAATTTTTTTTGCTTAGAAGGGAACATTCTGAGCTGTAACTAGGAAATTGCATATAAGCTATACATATATCATTGGATAGAGAAGGATCGACGTATATTGTGAATTTTTAATTTTAGCGGTGCATTTTGCCTCCTTTAAAAGATATAGGGCCTCAAAACTCGAAATTTAGTTCTGTTCTTGACGGCTCATTTTCAATTTTTTTCATTTATATCGATTTTTCTAAACTTTACAATGACAGATTACATTTATTTTAAAGAAAGAAAATAATCTTAATGCAATTTTCATATTTAAAAATGTTATGATACCAAAAAATTTAAAACTCATATTAATTTTTGAAAAATTTATAACTAATTTGAAAAATATTAAAGAATAGTCAATTTATGTAATTATTTATTATATTTTAATTATTATTTAATACTTATTTGCAATAACATTTTTGATCATTACTTTTTTATTTTTTATTTTATAATAAGTATTTTTAATCTCATTTATGGCGAATCTTCATTATTATTATTGTGGATTCTTTTTCATAAGATAACTTTTCTGATATTTATTAAATTAATATTTGTCATAAAAGTTTGTGAATTCGGACTATTTTTATCTTAAAACTAGGCTTTTATCCGGTTAATTAATAAAAATAATTTGATTTGTTATTTCATTTTTTTTAATCAAATATAGCAAATTGATCACCATACTAAACTATATTTCTCTAAATCATTTGTTAACCTCAGATTACAATATAATATCAGTACCAAAAATTGGACTTAAATGAATTTTTTCAAATTTAAAAAAAAAATGTTTTTTTTGTAAAATAGAACGAAACGTGTAATTTTTAGTAGGGAGTAATTGTCATATAGTGTAAATCATTTTTAATTTTTTTTTATTTGGCAGTTATTAAATTTTCATTTTTTAATGCATTAAGTTTCAAAAGTTTATGCGTGATTAATCATGTTTAACGGTTCAACTAATGTCCGTATGACAGGAAAACTGAAATTTATTTTTAAATATTCTAGATTCGATTAATGAAATTATAATTGTTTAGAGATAATTTAAATTTAATTTTTTATAAATTCATATTCAAATTTTTCCTAATCGCAATAGCGGTTAATATGAGAACAGAGAAAGAATCATTCATTATTTCCATTTTATGTTTTTTTAATTTTGTTGCACTTAATTTTGTAAATTATAGATTTGTAATAGTTTTTAAAAATTATTTTATAAACGAAAGAAGTTCATTCTTTCTATGCCCACGTTTTGGTTATAGATTAGACTATTCATTTTTGTAAAATTTATTTTTTTCAAATCCAAATAAATTTTAGGGGTATATTTATAGGTCTAAAATTATTAAATGAATATAAAAACGAGATTTGTATTGTATTTATTAATTCAATACGGTGGTCGAACTGATATATATATATTATGCATCAATTTAAAAAAAATTAAATCTATCTCAAAACAATTTCAATTTGATATGTTATGTTTATTAAGATGGTACATAACAAAAAAGGTCAATGCAACCAAGAATAAAGTATATTTCAGTGAACTGTGGGCAGTAAACTATATCCTAAAATTATAATTGTGTAAAATTTATTATCAGATTTTTTGTATTGCTAAATATATATTTGACAATTCTTTTTTTATTTAATTTGGTTCATTATGTAATGTTTTTTCCCATATTAAGATAAAAGCACCCAAATTTCGTTTTCCTCTTATATTTATTGCAATGTTATGATTATCAATAATAAATTATTTATTTATTAAATTTATTTATTTTTCTTAAGGTTAATTTTTTATTTTATAAAAAAATTTATATACATTAAATGGATTATAAATAAAATTAAAAAATTTTCCTAAATTTTAATATGAATTAACAAAATATTTAAAAAAATTGAAAAAATAAAATGAATTTTTCGGTGTGTTTTATAAAATTTGCATACTTAATATAATTATAAAATAAAAATTGAAAAAATTAAATATTATAAAATGAAAATAATGAAATAAAAAATTAAGGATATTTCATCAAATTATAATAAAGAAAAATAAATTTTAAATAATTGAAATTAAAAGCAAAAATTATTTTTTTTTTTAAAATAAATTGAAATTTAAAAAATTTGATTATTTAATTTAAAATTCAAATTTTTTAATCTTAGAAAAATAAAAAACTAAGAAATTTTGCCAAATAAAACAATAAAATAAAGTAAATTATTGTTTGCAAATAAATATTAATTTTAATATAGCCATAAATTATCTTTTAAAGGTAGTTTTTTTGTAACGAAACGTGTAATTTTAGTAGGGAGTAATTGTCATATAGTGTAAATCATTTTTAATTTTTTTTTATTTGGCAGTTATTAAATTTTCATTTTTAATGCATTAAGTTTCAAAAAGTTTATGCGTGATTAATCATGTTTAACGGTTCAACTAATGTCCGTTATGACAGGAAAACTGAAATTATTTTTAAATATTCTAGATTCGATTAATGAAATATAATTGTTTAGAGATAATTTAAATTTAATTTTTTATAAATTCATATTCAATTTTTCCTAATCGCAATAGCGGTTAATATGAGAACAGAGAAAGAATCATTCATTATTTCCATTTTATGTTTTTTAATTTGTTGCACTTAATTTTGTAAATTATAGATTTGTAATAGTTTTAAAAAATTATTTTATAAACGAAAGAAGTTCATTCTTTCTATGCCCACGTTTTGGTTATAGATTAGACTATTCATTTTTGTAAAATTTATTTTTTTCAAATCAACTAAATTTAGGGGTTTATAGGTCTAAAATTATTAAATGAATATAAAAACGAGATTTGTATTGTATTTATTAATTCAATACGGTGGTCGAACTGATATATATATATTATGCATCAATTTAAAAAAAAATTAAATCTATCTCAAACAATTTCAATTTGATATGTTATGTTTATTAAGATGGTACATAACAAAAAAAGGTCAATGCAACCAAGAATAAAGTATATTTCAGTGAACTGTGGGCAGTAAACTATATCCTAAATTATAATTGTGTAAAATTTATTATCAGATTTTTGTATTGCTAAATATATATTTGACAATTCTTTTTTTATTTAATTTGGTTCATTATGTAATGTTTTTTCCCATATTAAGATAAAAGCACCCAAATTTCGTTTTCCTCTTATATTTATTGCAATGTTATGATTATCAATAATAAATTATTTATTTATTAAATTTATTTATTTTTCTTTAAGGTCTTAATCTTTTTATTTTATTAAAAAAACTTTATATTACCATTAACATGGCATTATATAATAAAATTAAAAAATTTTCCTAAATTTTCAAATATTGAATTAATCAAAATATTTGACAAATACAATTGAAAAAATAAAATGAATTTTTCCGGTGCATGGATTTCTATAAAAGTTTATGCATTACACTCTAATGATAATTAATAAAAACAAAAATTGTAAAAAATTATAAATATTATAAAATGGAAAATAATGAAAGATAAAAATATTAAGGATGATCTTCATCTAAATTTAGTTAAGTAGAATGAACAAAATAAATATTTAAATAATTGGACGAATTAAAAGTCTAAGAAATTATTGTTTTTTTTTTCAATAATAAATTGCAAACTTTTAATAATATACTTCTGTACTTATTTAATTTTGAAATATTCAAATTATCTGATTAAATCTTATGAAAAATAAAAAACTAAGAATATTTTGCCAAATCAAAACAATGTAAAATAAAGGTAAATTTATTGTTTGCCAAATAAATATTAATATAAATATCACAGCCAATAAATTAATCATTATTCAAAGGTACGTTTTTAGATAATTGGAAAAAAATTTAACACAGAAATGCTTTGGATATAATTTAAAAATCAGTAAATTTTTTTTGCTTAGAAGGGAACATTCTGAGCTGTAACTAGGAAATTGCATATAAGCTATACATATATCATTGGATAGAGAAGGATCGACGTATATTGTGAATTTTTAATTTTAGCGGTGCATTTTGCCTCCTTTAAAAGATATAGGGCCTCAAAACTCGAAATTTAGTTCTGTTCTTGACGGCTCATTTTCAATTTTTTTCATTTATATCGATTTTTCTAAACTTTACAATGACAGATTACATTTATTTTAAAGAAAGAAAATAATCTTAATGCAATTTTCATATTTAAAAATGTTATGATACCAAAAAATTTAAAACTCATATTAATTTTTGAAAAATTTATAACTAATTTGAAAAATATTAAAGAATAGTCAATTTATGTAATTATTTATTATATTTTAATTATTATTTAATACTTATTTGCAATAACATTTTTGATCATTACTTTTTTATTTTTTATTTTATAATAAGTATTTTTAATCTCATTTATGGCGAATCTTCATTATTATTATTGTGGATTCTTTTTCATAAGATAACTTTTCTGATATTTATTAAATTAATATTTGTCATAAAAGTTTGTGAATTCGGACTATTTTCAGTTAGCTATGACCAACCAACCATATTAATTTTACATTAAAAGGCAAAATTAAAAATCAAATAAAAATAAATAATAAAAGGAGAAAATTTATTTCTGTAGGATACACCGAATTTCCCGTCTCAATACAAAAATTAAAAATGAGATTTTTTGGAATCTTTATTTACCTAAATATAATGGATAAGTTTAAAATACGATGTGAAAAATTTAAGCATGTGGAGAAAATTTTACAAATTTTTGTAATCATTTCTATAATAAAATCAATAACTAAAATTTAAAATATTGCAAAAAAAAAGGAATTATCAATTTACCTTTGAAGCTTTTGAATTAAAATAAAATTATAATTCAAGAAATAGAATAATAAAAAGTAATTAATAAGTATGCTTATTTTTAACCATTAAATAAATTTGAAAAATTTTGACAATTTACTTTAAATAAATTACAGTAATAATATAATTGTAAATCTTAAATTATTAATGTAATGAAAAAATAAGTAGTAAAAATTTGAAAGGGATTTTAATTCATGTAATTGATCCTAAATTAATATAATTATCATACTATACAATTTAAATCCCATAAAATACATTCTCAATTTATATCACACCAAATCAAACCGAAAAACCAATTTCATTCCTTGATTCTATTGTGCCTTTATTTTTTAAATTTTATTTTTATTAAAAAACATAAAATATACCAATAAATTTAAATTTTTTAGAAAATATTTTTCGTTTCTATTATAGTTCACACGACCATAAAATACTTAGCACCTTTAGTACACACTAACTTATTGAAACAATACTTCTAAATTTCTTTTTTTTATAGCAAAAATGTTTCCCTTATAATTCTGTTTAATTAAAAACTAATTCATCATTTGCTATTATTATTACTTAAAAAAAGGCAGAATAAAATTTAAGCAAAATTACTTATGAAAAATAATCTATGAAAATTATATTATAATGAAAATGCAAAATTATTCAATTTGCAAACCTGACAACAACGGTGGGTCTTCGTTAAGCCTTGCCAATTGTATAAAATAAATTATATATTGTAACAGACTCATAAAATGGAAGAGAACATTTCATAAGATGAGAATAAAAAATATTAACTCAAAATAAACAGTATATGCTTAAAAGAATAATTATGATTTTTGATATATAAAGGTTAATGAAAGAAAATTTAAGACATTGAAAATTATTTTAATATTGCTTTAATTCAAAAATTAATTTCAGCATTTAATGGTATAATATTAATAATAACTATAAAAAGAAAATAATAATTAAAGAATTACCAAATATAATAATAAAAACTTGAATATTCTCTTAAGAATTAAAACCAACGATAGTAACGATATCCGCTACTGAAAGATTGAGTTATTTTTATAAACATTTCTTTGAGAAACTAGCAACAAATCTTAAAAAATGAAAAATTGAGATTAAAGGTGTTAGTGAATGAGATGTGTGATAAATAATTTAAATTTAAATATATTTAAACTTATAATACCAATGGACTAATATTAATTTTTTGACTAACATAATGAAAATATATCGAAATAATAAATAACAAATACGTATTTTGAGAAAAATAGTATCCTGATTACAAGAAGAAACATTTGATATTCTAATTTCCAACTTTCTCAATGATCATAGTCATAGAGAAGTTGATATACCTATTTGATGAATAATTTTAAATGAATTTGTTAAATGCGCTTAATTTTGCAAAATGTTTTTAATAAATATTAATTAAACATTAAAAAATTGCTGTTTTCTATATGAAAATATTTCAAATTAAGGCAAACAATTTATTCATTGATTACAGTTGCAAATAATTATACATATCCGACATTTTTGAATACATTTTAAAATAAAATAAAATATAAAAAATCAAAATTTAGTCAAGAAAGAAAATAAATTACAATTTAGGTCAAGAAAAAAAACAAACTTAGTGGAAAAATTTTTAAAGTTTTTTTGAATAATTCGCCAAAAAATGTGATCGCGTCAAAAAAATTTTTTCATTGCATTTTTGTTGCAATTTATAATTGATTATTATATGAAAATTTTAAGTAGGTTAATTCAAATATTAAAATATGCATATTGTTCTAGAAATTCTTACAAATATTATATGTATATAATCCAAATAATAACATGTATAAAAATTATTGTTTAAATAATATTTTTTCTTTAAATGATAGAAAATTGAACTTCCATGTGCTTAATAAGATCAGTGAAATTAAATTGGGTAATTGATGCGTTGACTGGGTATTTTAAAATTATACATCAATAAATTCTTTAAATTTTACAAAACCATTATATTTACATGTTTTTACAACGACAACAAGAATGCAGTTCCCGGTGCATGAGATTTAAAAAAATGCATTTATCAAATTGTATTATTTGGATTATGAAATTTCGGAGTAATGCAACAACAAATCAAAAAAACACAATGAATTAATTAATTAAATAAAATATTTTTCATTATAATACGATTTCGCTTCTTATTAAAAACCAAATATTATTAATAAACTAAATTATTGAAGAATTAATTATTAAAAATATTTAATCGAACCACGCAACTTTTAATGTTGTTAAATATAATTAAAATTCTTTTAAAAATATTTTATTTTAATTGAATTGCTTTGAAAATCCTTAAACCATGCATAAGCTATTGAAAAAAATAAATTAAATTTTAATACTTAAATAAATGTTATCGCGAAATATTTAGAACAAATTTAATAGAAAGGGACCAGGAAAGGAAATGGTCAGAAGTGGTCCAAGGCATGGGCAACGGGGAGAAAGAGAAAGGAGAGAGAGAGAGAGAGAGAGACTGAGAGCGGGAAGGGCAATGGAATATGCATTGATTGCCCCTTGGAAGGGAAGTGAATGTGAATTGGGAGCAAATTGGGGCCATTTAAAGGAAACAAGCAGCCAGACCATTCCCCTTATCGCCCTTTTTGCATTATTTTAATGCTAAAAACAAATTTCGATTTTACGAGTTGCGACATATTAAATTAAAACTTATAGTTTTTCTGGTAAATATAAAAATTTAATAATATTTTAAATGCTTGATAGTTCTGTTTTAACCCCAAACAAATAAGGAAATGAATAATTAACTTGGCATAATCAACCCTAGGTGTTTTCATTAATGTGGAAATTTTAAAATTTTCGTAAAATTAAAAGAAATTTGTTAGTTGTTTATGAAAAAGTTTAATAAAACCTTAAATTCCCTGCAAATTTTAGCGAATTTATAATCAAAACTACCAGCCAAATAAAGAAAAATATTTATATTAAATAAACCCTGAAATTTAGATGCAATTATTAAATGATAAACATTAGGGTAAAATATGTAACAATACCTAAAGAAGTTATGGCCTAAAGTACAAAATAAACAACAATATATTTTTTTATAATTATTGTTTCAAAATTTAAAAAATTATAAAATCCGCATAATCTTATTGCCCGCCGAGATATGACACATAATGAATTATCAATTCTGTATGACCTTCGTAAAAAGGCCTATGAGGCTAACCAAGCCGCCGGCATGTTTAAATACATTGTCGTCGACTTGGAGCTCAAAGCTCTTTCGAACCCTAAACCACTCAGGACAAGGGACTTATAGGGGTGCGCGAGCAAACCGCAAAAAACTATTTTAAATACAAAAACAATTAAATGTCTACTTTTTAATGCTCGCTCGCTTCCTAATAAAATCCCTGACTTAAATTTTATAACACAAAATAAAAAACTAAATATTCTCATTATTTCAGAGACTTGGTTAAATTCCATAAACTCAATTTCATATGACTTGTCCATAGGTGGTAAATATACTCAATACCTTTATTAACAGAAAAAGCATTAATAATTTTTAATTTTGATATGATATTAACAGTATGATTAAAAAAATCGTTAAAATTATTAAAACGCTATATATGATGTAAAAGGTTTTAAACTTTTGAAGACAAAAACGAAAAGATAACAATATCTTATTGTTTCTCAAAACTTATAGAAAAACTAAATTTAAAAAGATATCAAATTACACAATCTTGGTTTCATATGATAGCCAAGAATTGCGTTATTTGATTGCTAAATTTCAAATTTTTTTTTATTAAGTTTTAAGTTTTAACGCGTCTCAAGGGCTATCGTATGATTTCAAGATTATGCAATTTGATTGCGTTTGAGAAACGTTATGAGTTGCTTTAGTCAAAAAATTATCAAATTTTGCACTTTTCGTCGTTCGTCCAAATTAGCACTTTTTGTCCTTTGACTCAGAAAGTTCAATCAACTGCAGCAATCGGTAGGCCTATTTAGAAGGTCTAAAAATTCTATCTTCAATTTTTTTTACTGAACAAATTTTTTAAACCTAAAATGATGCATCGAATAAACTAACAAAATATTTGGTATTATTTTAATAATAAATTAATTATCGTTTAGATTTAATATTAGCTTTTTTACTTAACATTTTTGAACCCATTGGTTGTTTTTACCTTTGTCAATTTCAAATGTATGTAAATCCAACTTAAACTAATTATTTCAAGGTATGCTTAAATTAAATTAAATTGACGATGATTAAGCATTTGTTTTTGATCATTAAGTTTTGAAAAATCAAATTAATTAAAACCAGAACAAAAAATATCTATTTAATTATTTTCAATTAAAATTAAATGGTCAGTCCTCAAATCAATATACTCTTTGTGATTTAATAATCATTGTAAGGCATTAGATAATTGGAGTAAATTTACTATTTTTTTACTGAAAATGTTATTTTCTAGAATAATTTTCCTACCCATTCAGATGAGGATATATGATTGATCAAATCAATTTCAATTTTATTTACTGACCAAATATGAATTGTTTCTTTACAAATTTTAAACTTTAAATGACATAAAAATTATGAAAATTTCAGAACGTTATTTGATGAGGAATGAATTGATGTTTTGTATCAATAATTCTAATATCTCTACTGCATTTACAAGTGTTATTTATTGTGCTAAGTTTTTTATGTTTTGCTTCTGGATCGTTATTGTCAAGTTTATTTTTTAATCTCGTGTATATTTTTTACATATTAAAAATGCATTTAGATTCTGTAATACATTTATATTTAACAATTTGACATATGTATATAAAATCTATTTCTATTTCATTTATTGGGTTTTGGTTTGTTAGTAAAAAATTCATTTTTTTGAATTCGAGGCTATAACGTTGATGTCAGCACTGTAGAATCAATTTTTGCAGTCAAGTCATGCGTTTTGTATGTCTGTAATAAATAATTAAATTACCATTTAGATTTAAAGTAAGTTTTTTTATTTAACGTTTTTTTCCTTTGATTGTTTTGAATCTTTGTGAATTTTAAATGTATGTAAAGCATTATCTTTATAATCTTAATAATTTCATTTTAGTTTATTTAAAATGGGACAGTACACATGAAACATACTAAAGCTAAATAATAGACGAATGGAATTTTATTTTATTTAAAATTGATTAATCTATTTTATATAATTACTGAAAATTAATTCAAAGTTTTATTGATTATTTTAAACATATTTAATTATTCTTTTTTCATTTCAAAAAATTAAATCATACTCAATATTTTTAGGTACTTTTTCTTTAATAAATACAATTTAATCTCTTTATTATAAGTTTTCATGCGTTTTGAGACCAAGACCATTCCACTACTTTTCTAGCAGCATTCTTTTCGCTTGCTTTAAAATTATCAAATAATTAACAAATTAGAAAGATTTATTAAAAATATGGCATATGCATTGATAATTAAAATAAATATTAATTTACTACCATTTTTTCTCATAAATATTAATCTTAGTGAAAAAACTCTTAATTTTGCAATTTATGACTATCTTTTTCTTATCTATTTGTTTTAATTATATTATTTTTATTAGATAAATTATTATTTTCATCAAAATAGCCATCTAATCAACGTTCTATCCTTAACTATTTTATGCGGAGTATATTTGAATATAATTAAAATAATATAAAACCTTAGCAGAGTAAACCAGAATTTGTATTGTAAATATTCTAGTCAGAAACAGGTCGTCATTTGTGATCAGATTTAATCATATTAAATCTAAATCTTTTAAATTTATTTGCACATTTATTTCAATGTTTTTAACCCTTTTTTATTAAATTCATTTTTTTAAATTTTAACCTCTCCTCGTACATTGAATTAATATAATATTTATTTAACTTTTCTATATTCTTGTTCGTGATTAATTTTGCAATAACTTGCAAAATTGTTTTATTTTATTTCAAAGTAGCGTAATCATATTAATTCAATTTAATAAAATAGTAATATTAATATTAAATGAATAAACATAAAAAAATAATATTTCTGATTATACTTATATATTCTATAACACTAAAATTCTCTATTTACCTTTAAAATTTCAGAAAATTTTATTAAGGTTAAAAAAGTTCTGGGCAAAAACATATTTTTGACGAAACGCGCATTGGTGGCGGTTTTTACGAAATGCCAATTATTTTAAATTTGGTATTCTGTCGTTGCAATCAAAAATGGCATGAAAAATCCTTATTCAAAAATAAAAATATAAAATTTTTCCTGGAAACAATTTTTTTTTCATTAATATTCAATTTTATCCAGTCTAAATTTTTCACGGAAAAAACGTCGCACCTCTATAATAAAAACACTGTTAAAAAGTAAATTTATGTGAATTTTTTTTAAATTTTTTTCTCTCTCATGAGCAATGCAGAGTTAATAATCAACAATTTTATTTTTTGTTAATAAATAATTCTCTACGTGGACTTCTTCTTCCTTGATCAATTTTTGTTGAATTGGTGAAATATGACTATTGTACGGAGATTTTTGTTTTAATATTTCTGGATATTTAGAATTTAATTTTATAAATAAAGTGTTATAATATATTATTAGGTGATTTTAAATATTATTTGATACTTGAATGCATATAAAACTTATTTTTCTTATTTTTCACTTTTGTTCATATGATATTTGATTACAATATTTTTGTTTATTAGTCACTCACTGTCAATAAAAAAACGATGAAATTTTAAATTTTCCACGGAAGAATAATGTTTAATTTCATAAGCTAAAGTAAATTTTTTTTCTTTTCAAGTTTGTCGTATTCTTTTTTCTTTTTGGATTTTAATTATATAATTTAAAAATTCAAATTTTTGAAATAAAATATAATATTAAAACAGATTATTTAATGATATATATATACCTTTTATTTTTAAAGGTTTAGAGCAAAATTTTTTATTAGATCAAATTTAAATTTCTGCTTTATAATTTAAAAATATATTGATGACCGATGAATGTTTAATATAATAAACCTTTTAATATTAAAATATAGTCTGTATTGCATGTACAATTGTGGCTAACTTTCCATGTGTAAGAGAATTTCATTTTTGTAAATATCTATTTATTTTTTCAATAAAAGCACTTTTAGCAATTTTATTTAATTTTTTAATTATTTTAAATTTAAATTTATTGGCAATTTATTTTTATATTTATACAATTTTTTAATAAATTCCATGAATTTATTAATTTTTGCACTTAATGAGGAATAAATTATTTTTTCTATTTGTTTTTACTATTCTATCTCAATTTTTAAAGATTTGGTAATTGTTTTTTAATATTCTCCCATGCTATGTACTCAAGTTGCTTGTTTGTTTCCGTGTTGAGCCGAAGTGACAAAAGTTTGAGTGTTCGTAATAATTAAATTCAATTATTATTTTAATTTAATTTGCTAAATATTAATCATAACTTAGCTTCAACTTAATAAATTAATGCAATTTAGTATTTAGCAACAGCTCGAAGCATCCTCTACTACTTATGTAATTTTTAAAAAATTCGTAAAAATTTACAAAAAGTTCTAACCAAAAAAGCTCAGAAAATTTTGACTCAACAATTTTGACTCAAACTTTTCTGAAACTCAATAAAATTTTTTGAATGACGATTAACACAATGCAAAAAATCTTATTAGAATATATAAAAGTAAATATTAATCAAATTTTGTTTTTTTAAATTATTGTTATTTTAACTATTTAAATTTTTTTACTAAGATATTAAATAATTTATATGCTTTTATCATAATCGCTCCATGTGCTGAGGGTCGATTTCGCTGAATATGGTATATTATTTATATTAGTTTTTAATAATTCTCTGAGTACATTTTAAATTTTTGATTCATTGTAATGAATTCCAGAAATTATTCTTAAGATATTATAACTATTATTCCTTTTGTATTATTCATTGCTTTATGCCAAATTATATCATTGGGTTATATTAAAAAAGAAAGAAAAATTCGGTAAGAAAAATTTATTTTTAGTTTATTTATTATTTTAAATTAAAATTTTATTTATTTAAATAATAATCTGTCGCTAATTTTATCGTAAATAAAAGTATTTATTGAAACTAAAAATAAATTTGGTATTTTATTTTCATTGCAATTTACAATCAATGTTTTTTTAGTATGTGATTATTTTGTCTCCATGTTCTCCAATGTTCCAAAGTCGGTGATAATATAATCTCGTGTCCGCGAAAGCGTTGTTAAAATTTCCATCACATAAAGTAACTCTATTATTTAATTAATCGCTTATTTTTAGTTTTTAAATTTAATTTTTATATTTTTTATTATGCTATTTTTCAAAAATCCATAAAGAATTAATTCTCAATTTCTGTATGAATTCTGAAATGAGAAACCATCCCCTTTCCGGAAAGATTCCAAAATTCTGGAAAGTGAGACGCAGCTTACCAGAATATTTATTTATTCCTTTCTGGGAAGCATTCCAGAATTATGGAGAGAGGGAGAGACTCAGCTTTCTGTTCCTTTCCGGAAAGCATTCCAGAATTATGGAGAGAGAGAACTTGACATTGTTTTTCGGGAGAATTCTGTAATAACATTCCATCCGGAACGAATATGAATTCAGAAATTTAAATTTCCTTCCCTTTCAGGAAAGACTCCAACATTCTGGAGAAAGAGAATTTCTCATTGTTTTCCTAAGGAATTCTTTAATCATTCTTTCTCAATTCATGCTTTTCAGAAATTCTATCTCTTCGTTCCAGAATTCTGGAACTTCTCATACGTCTTCCCTAGTTTTTATTTTATTTTTTTATAAAATTTATTCGCATGTTCGGCATTGAACAAAAATCTTTAATCATAGCTTTTTTACATTGTTTAGAAAAGTGTCTGATTTTTTAGTATCAATACATCATAATAAAATAATTTAATATTTTAATTTTCGAAAAGATTATATTTTTTTATATATTATATTTGATTTATTTGAGTGTTTTCAATGAAAAGTTTGTATTATAACTTATTTTTATTCAATATTATGATTTATTTATTATTTTGAGTATATTATTAATTTATATGATTTTTAATCGTCATTTTCATGATTGATGACTGAAATATGTGCATTTAAAAAAAATTATGAGCATTCTTTTTTGAAATAGGTTTCCATTACGTCGACCATAAACTATTTATGTACAAACAAAACAAAGTTAATATATATGTATTTAATTTTAAATATAATAGCTATTATTTCTAAATCTGTTAAAAATTTTTAAATTTTTCTAATAATTTTTTATAAACTAACACTTTACTTGCTTGAATAAAATTAAAAGCATCGTAAATTTTTGCAAAGAATAACTGATCAATCGCATGGAAAGAATTAGTTAAAGAATACCAAGGTAGCAGCTATAAATAATAACTCTATATAAAATGATGAGAAAATAAAATAATAAATAACTAAGTCATTGTTCATAATTTATCTAATAAATGTTTGATATGCAAGAAATATAAAATTAAAAAATTGTATTAAGTAATATTTAGCGGTTCTGTGTTTAAATTAAAGTAATGTCTCAATAAAAATTATCCAACTTTTTCATTTAAGCGTCACTATGACTAATACATTAAACCCAGTAAATTTTTTTATCTGAATGTTACCCTTTTAACAATAAATTTTACATTTAATTCAAAACCCATGGGACGAAAATTTAATAAAAATGGGTTTATACTTCAACGGCGTATTATAAAAAAAAGACGGAGTCTTCAATTTATTGAACGATATGTTTTAAAATGTAAGGTATCATTAATTCAATAAAATAGACAAATTATTTCATTAATTTTCCGACAGATTATAAAACTGATAGAAATAAATGTATTGTTATTTTTTAAATAATTATTATTATATCGTTTGCATATTAAATTTAAAAGCAAAATTCATTAAGGAAGCGTGTAACTTCTGCGCCGGAGCGAAGGCAAATGGTGGATTAACACAAAAGCAAATCGTAAAAAATTAATTAAAACTGATGATGTATGTAAACATCAATTAATTAATATAAATAGTGTTTAGAAAATTTGCGTTGTTTAATGCATTAAAAATATAAATTTTTAAACACAAATATCAAATATACATTTAAAGTATTAATAATTAAATTATAGCTACAGGTTAATATATTTTTTATTCGAAAATGAACAAAATGTATACATTAAAAATGTAAACAATTAAAAAGATTAGTTTATAAATAGAAATAAAGACACAGGAAAGAATTGAAAGCAAATAATAACTGAAAATCGTTACTAAAAAGAATCAACGAAATGGCAGCGAGTACGATTTGCTAAAAAAAATTAGGATAATATAAATCAATTCGGAATGGCTTCAACAAAAGAAAAAAGTTTAAGAACTTAAGCTTACTTTCTAATTATATTTACCAGAAATAACAAATATAAATTTAGATTTTCTACAATATCATAGAGCAATGGCATGATAGATTCAAATTTTAATAAATAAAAGGATATAGATAAAAACTAAATGAAAATGAGATTTAATAATAAATATATGTTAGCTAATAAATAATTAAACTTCATTATATACAATTTAAAAAATAATAAAAAATAAATAAATAATTTAATGTCAGTTAACTAAATAATGACAACTTTATAAAGTATCCCAATGAAAAAACTCAAAAACAAAATTAGCGATTAATCTTAACTTCAATTGCTTTTCTTTTCTATTTTTATATGATTTTAATTTAAAAGTTTATCGGATTTTTTCTGCACTTTTACTTAAAAAAATCGAAAAATACCGCTCAGGACGGATTTTTTTTGTTGGAAAAACGGCCCTACAAAAAAATTTTTGGAGAAAGACTCAAAATTTGTATTGAAATAAAGGAAAGGGCCACCCATCTAAACATTATTTATCAATGAAAATATGATGCTAAAAATAATTTAAATAAAACATATATTGATTAAAATTATGTGAGAAAAAGGAAATATAGATTTTTAGTAATAACACAAAACAGAATCAATATTATTGATATCATAAAGAGAAAATAAAATTTCAACTAAAAAGTTAATCTTCAATTGATGAAATAATATGCACGAAAAAACTTTAAATTTTGACCAAATATCAACTGAATAAATTAAATAATAATAATTCAATTAGAATAAAAAAGATCTTATAAAATTTATATTATTTTTGAATAACAAAAATTCGAATTAAAAAGAAAATAACACGCAAAAATTTTGAACATACAGAGAGAATTTTGAATTATGCAACTTTAATGCTCTTTAATTTTTCATAATTATTTATCAGATTATGAACAAAGATACGAAGAAACATCGAATATAATTTTTATTATCGTTATTATTGTTATTTCTCTTAATATATTTTGCAAATTTTCACCAATTATTCAAATGGTTATTTGTTCTTTCAAAAATCATTTTTGTACAAGGAAAATAACAACGACTTACTGAGCCTTGAAAATCCTAATCAGATCACAGACATTGAATTTAATGTCTATAATATTTGGAATTTATTGAGAAAACTCCCTAGAAGAAATTCGACATCTCCTGATGGCATCCCTTATATATTATTAAAAGAATGCGCATTACCTTTGGCACCCATACTAACTGAACTCTTTTGAATAATTTTAGATTCATCTAAAATCCCTGAAATATGGAAAACGTCCATAATTATCCCTGTCTTCAAAAAGGAGAGACAGATAATCCCATAAATTATCGCCCCATTTCGCTCACTTGTACTTTATGCAGGGTAATGGAAAAAGTAATAAAGCTGGAAATACTTAAATTTTTGAATAAAAATCAATTTTTTAGTCCTTTTCAATTTGGATTCCTTAGACAAAGATCACCACAACACAACTCTTATCCACTTTAAATGATTTTTATAGATCGATTGAAAATAAAAGTTGTGTTGATGTGATATATATTGATATTTCTAAAGCTTTTGATAGTGTTCCAATTGAATTACTTCTACAAAAGCTTAAAAATATCGGTATTAATGGTAAGATTCATAACTTTATCAAAAATTTCTTAAGTTACCGTTCATTCAGAGTTAAAATCTCTGAACAGTATTCAAATTCAAAAAACATTTATAGTGGGGTGCCGCAAGGTAGTGGCTTAGGCCCTTTGCTTTTTCTTATTTTTATTAATGATCTCCCGAATAATTTGCCTAAGAATGTTGGTATTAAGATGTTTGCTGATGATATTAAAATTTACATTGAGCATAAAAATGATAAAAATAGAGAGAATTTATCTTCCGCGCTTGAGGCTATAAATAAATGGTCAAAAAATAATGGCCTAAAAATATCAATAGAAAAAACAATGGTCCTTTACTTGGGTGAAAATAACACAAAATTTACTTATTTTCTTGATGGCGAACCATTGCCAGAAACAAAATGTGTAAGGGATTTGGGCATTTTAATCGATCAAAAACTATCCTTTTCTAACCATATTAATAAAATTTTAAAAAATTCATATTTTTCTTGTTTTCAGCTTCTCCGAGCATTAAAAACTCGGAAGCTTGAAACATTAATTTCGGCATATAAAAGCTATATCAGACCACAGTTAGAATACGCCACAGAAATTTGGAATCCATTAAAAAAAGAAAATGTCCGCAAAATTGAAGCAGTCCAAAAATTTTTTACAAGAAAAGCCTTCAAAAAATGTGGGCTTGTTCCCATGCCGTATGAAGAAAGATTAAATCTTTGCGGAATTAAGACATTGGAAATTAGGCGCAAAATTAATGATATTACAACTACTTTTAAAATCCTAAAAAAACATACACATCTTAAACCATCTAACTTTTTTGCTGTTGCTAAACGGGCTATTCGCAAACCCTTTTTATTACAAAATAGGATATATATTACAAAAACAAAAAATAATTTTTTTAATAGGGTTATTAATTCATGGAATTTATTACCGAAAAATATTATGGAAATAAATGACCCCAAAAAATTCCGAGAAATTGCAAAAGGAATAATTAAGCAATAATGCATATTTCCCTATTGAGAGGTGTGATTTTATTTCATTGATATTTACTGTTTATTTAAATTGACATTTGTTTTGTGATTTTTGACTGCCATTTATGTTTTATTTTTATTCTCACTTATTTTGTTTTACGCCACTGTTAGAGTGCATAGCACCTTGTGGTTTGTTCGATAAATAAAAAAAATAAATAAAAGTAAATAATTATTATTATATCGTTTGCATATTAAATTTAAAAGCAAAATTCATTAAGGAAGCGTGTAACTTCTGCGCCGGAGCGAAGGCAAATGGTGGATTAACACAAAAGCAAATCGTAAAAAATTAATTAAAACTGATGATGTATGTAAACATCAAGTAATTAATATAAATAGTGTTTAGAAAATTTGCGTTGTTTAATGCATTAAAAATATAAATTTTTAAACACAAATATCAAATATACATTTAAAGTATTAATAATTAAATTATAGCTACAGGTTAATATATTTTTTATTCGAAAATGAACAAAATGTATACATTAAAAATGTAAACAATTAAAAAGATTAGTTTATAAATAGAAATAAAGACACAGGAAAGAATTGAAAGCAAATAATAACTGAAAATCGTTACTAAAAAGAATCAACGAAATGGCAGCGAGTACGATTTGCTAAAAAAATTAGGATAATATAAATCAATTCGGAATGGCTTCAACAAAAGAAAAAAGTTTAAGAACTTAAGCTTACTTTCTAATTATATTTACCAGAAATAACAAATATAAATTTAGATTTTCTACAATATCATAGAGCAATGGCATGATAGATTCAAATTTTAATAAATAAAAGGATATAGATAAAAACTAAATGAAAATGAGATTTAATAATAAATATATGTTAGCTAATAAATAATTAAACTTCATTATATACAATTTAAAAAATAATAAAAATAAATAAATAATTTAATGTCAGTTAACTAAATAATGACAACTTTATAAAGTATCCCAATGAAAAAACTCGAAAACAAAATTAGCGATTAATCTTAACTTCAATTGCTTTTCTTTTCTATTTTTATATGATTTTAATTTAAAAGTTTATCGGATTTTTTCTGCACTTTTACTAAGAAAAAATCGAAAAATACCGCTCAGGATGGATTTTTTTTTGTTGGAAAAACGGCCCTACAAAAAAATTTTTGGAAGAAAGACTCAAAATTTGTATTGAAATAAAGGAAAGGGCCACCCATCTAAACATTATTTATCAATGAAAATATGATTCTAAAATAATTTAAATAAAACATATATTGATTAAAATTATGTGAGAAAAAGGAAATATAGATTTTTAGTAATAACACAAAACAGAATCAATATTATTGATATCATAAAGAGAAAATAAAATTTCAACTAAAAAGTTAATCTTCAATTGATGAAATAATATGCACGAAAAAACTTTAAATTTTGACCAAATATCAACTGAATAAATTAAATAATAATAATTCAATTAGAATAAAAAAGATCTTATAAAATTTATATTATTTTTGAATAACAAAAATTCGAATTAAAAAGAAAATAACACGCAAAAATTTTGAACATACAGAGAGAATTTTGAATTATGCAACTTTAATGCTCTTTAATTTTTCATAATTATTTATCAGATTATGAACAAAGATACGAAGAAACATCGAATATAATTTTTATTATCGTTATTATTGTTATTTCTCTTAATATATTTTGCAAATTTTCACCAATTATTCAAATGGTTATTTGTTTTTAGTATTTTATTTGTCGTTATTTCTTGTTGGGTTCAGTCAGACTTGTTTAATTAATATAATCTCATTTCATTGTTTATTACATAATCAAATTTAAAGAAATAATTATTTCTTAAGTGAAATTTCCTTTTATATTTAAAAAGTTAATTTAATTTAATTATTACAAGAATTAAAAAATATGTTTTATTTTTATATACAAATGAGTTGAGTATAATATATTATCGCAAAGCATTATGGGATTTTTATATGTTCAGAATTGCACAAATGTCTTTAAAATATAAATATTTGTATATATAAGTCATTCATTTAATAATCGTTGCACAAGACTTTTGTTTGGCATGTTTTCGTTGACAACTTAAATTTTTAATAAATATTTGTTTTAATTGTTTATTATAGATATATTTTTAATAATAATTTTTAACTATTATAGATTTTCTATGTCATGATCATATTAATAAATATATATCATTTGTCATAAGGTTAATTGTCATATTGATTTTGATCTTTTAAAATTTTATTTAGAATATTCTTTCAAAATATAATTTATTATAATTAAGTTATATAATTTAATAATTTGTTAATTAATCAATATTTATAAATTTATATATTTTATCGTTTTCTCGGTTCAAAATCGACGATCTCTCGTTTTTACGTATTGCCAGTAGAGTTAATTGTGCAATTTTTGACAGAATTATAAATTAAAGGAAATTGATTTTTTTATATCAAAAATAAATAAAATACTTATATGTTTTAGTAAAATTTATTTTTATAATTACAAATTGTAAGGTTAAATTAGGATTATTAATGCACGGATAATAATAAAAATCAAAAAGTTATAAAACCAATGTAAACATTTAAAATAAAAATTAAGTGACCCATAATAATAATATAAATATTAAATAAATAATTTAATTAAAATGAATAACTGTTTTGTTTTTCAACAACATAGACATCACGAAAGCAAGAAATTTTGAATAATTAATTTAATTACTAAAATAAAATAATTTGTCAGCGAGAAAAAGAATATATTAAATAATCTATAAATAATGTATAAATACGCCAAAATTGATGTGTGCCAGAGACTATGCTTCATTATACTCGAAGAATTAAATAATTTTATTAACAAAAATTAATTGCATGTTTCTTTAAAAAACGCAAAAAATGACGATAATAACATATTTAATTATAATAGAGCAATTCCACCAAAATCAACAAAACATAGATATATTTACAACACGAAAAATAATTACCCAATTATAACACAAAGGTAAAGCATTTTGATCGTGAGAAATTTCGTTTGAGGTAAGAAAAGAATCCTTAAATTCATGATATAATTTAATGAAGAAATAATATATCATTTTTAAAACAATAATTTTGCATTTTAAACACATTTCAAAAAATAATTTAAACTAAGAGGAGAGACCAAGACCGAATGATTTTACTTGGTACCAAAAGAAAAAAGTTATTGATTGAAAACATAATATGAATATATACAAACATTTTTTTAAAATTTTATGCGATTTTATACAAATTGATTTATTATACACCAAAAAACTTCATAAATTATTATCAAATCGAATAATTTGCGCTGAAATCATATTTTTCTTTTATATTAAAAAATAAAACTCTTGATAATAGTTATATATTGATGTTTTATTTATTTTTTCGTTGGAACACTTTTATTATGTACTTTTTTTGTTCGATATCATTTATTTTTGTTTTGACTATTATTTTTTAAAGGAAATTGACTCATTATAACTCGAATATTTTACGTTTTAAAATGAAATAAATTAGATAGGATTAAAAATAATGTGATTTTTAGTAGATATTTAAAGAATACAATTAAATCCAAAAGACAATACTATAACTCACAGTTTTTAATTTAAATAATAAATAAAATGAATAATTAATATTTATGCTTAAATTGCATGAAAATAAAAATAATGAAAACATCATCTACAAAGTGTTTGGGTGAGCGCCGAAAATATTTGACAAGAGGCAATCATACGAAATGAAAACTATTTATAAGTCAAACATGAAAAAATAAATTGTTTTTATTAAAATATTTAATGATATAAACATTTGAAATCATTTGGTAATATTTCAAAATAATAACTTTGACTAAAAGTAGTCTAATTATTATTGAACAAAAACAAAAATTCATTTTTTAAAATTCCATACGAGTCACAGTAGTGAATAATTTATGTAAAGCTTAATTAATCTTATTAATCATTAATAAAATTAGAAGATTTTTTAGATTTAATAAAAAAAATTAAGGCCTAGTTTCAAAATAAAAAGAAAAGCAAATGTCAAATTGTAATTAAATAATTAAAATAAAATTTACTATAATTAAGCTATTTACATCAAAAATAACTCGTTGACACCTGTGTGTAGTTTTATTTAATAACTATGGCCACTTTTATAAAATAATCACATCAAAATTTATTATAAATAGAAATAAAAAGTTCGTCTGCTATATAAATTAGAATTTATAAGCGAATGCCTGGGTTTTTTATAATTTAAAAAATTATAACAAAATAAAGAAAATTATATAAATTTTACTTAATTTTATATTAAGCAATAAAATAACAAACTATTTTTCCTGAAAAGAATTATGTCCAAGATTACCTTAATTACCATCTCCGTTTACTATAGAAGAGATATATGAGCTGTTCAGAATGATATTTAATAACATTTAAAAATGTCTCATTTGACAAATTGCAAAATATTATTAAACTAAAAGCGTGAAGTTGTTGTAACACGAATGGAGCAAGCCTCGAGAATAATAAATAATACAAATTAAATAAATAAATTTCAATTAAAATATAACTATTAAGATTAACTAAAAATATTCAAATGAACAAAAGTTTTGTGAATTTAAGCAAAAAAGCCAAATAATTTGCTAGCAATCTAAAAATTGTTGAGAAGTACGCATATTAATAAATAAATAAATAACACTATATTTATAATATAAGGTTTCATTATTTTGAATAATAAAAACTGCCCATTAATATTTATTATAAAAAAGATTAATAGAAGTTCATTAAATAATAATTAAAATATATTTAAAACTAAATCAGTAAAATTAAATTGATTTATTAATTAAATAACCTAAGAGAACATATATATACGAAAATAAATAAGACGAACATTAAATCCAATAATTATAAAAAAAAATATTTATTATTCTCACGAGTACAGTTAAAAGATTTATTTAAAGTATAGATTAGATTACAATGAAAATATTTTATTTTCAGTAAAAAATAACAAAACATAATTTTTACTTTATTTCAGTAAAAAAATCGAAAAAAAAAAAAAAACTTGATATAGTAAAATTATATCCATATTACAGATAAAAGAAATAAAACTTAAAAAACATTAAAAACATTAAAAATACTCCAATAATTTTTCATTAATTTTAGATCTCTCCAAAGTTATTTAATTTATTTTAAAATATTTAATCAATGAAACTTTTCTTCCACATAATAGCAAATAAAATATTTAAAAAATATATAAATTATTTCATATCACTGTTATTATACGTACTGTATATCCAAGAAAAAAAAATTATTTTAATAATTTCCAATATTAGCAATTATAAATTTATTTTTTCCGCTCTTTTTTAATTTTTTTTATTTCGTAGAAAAAACTATGTGCCAAAAAGTTTTATAATAAAATTATTATTTTTATGTTATCAAAATAGTATCCTAAAACCGTCAAATTAAGCTAAAAATTTGAGAATATTTAAAGGCTGAAAATTTTTTTGACATATTATGTAATTATTTACCGGTGTCGCGAAACAAAATTTCAGGATCAAAGCGAGAAAAATAAAGGAGAAATATAAATAAAAACTAATAAATACTTTTCGTGCTTAATATTTCATACAAATAAAAATAATGAAAAAAACATTTCTACAAAAAATAGTGCTGAAGTACGAAAGAAAAACTCTAGATTTGTATTTCCAAAAATAATTTATTATATTTTCTATTGAAATATAAGGAATATTTTCTAATGGTTAATACAATATTACATTAAATTGATTCAAATATTATTTATTACAATAACAAAAACGAAAAAACCTAAACAAATAAAATTGAAAAATTTATGTAATACCCTTATTGTTAAAATATAAAAGTTGGATTGATATTGATTTTATTCCTTTTTGAAAAAAGTAACAATGAATATTTAAAAATGCAAATTGACTTAAATGAATTAATTAATTGTGATGGTATGAAATGATTTTATATTATGTAATATGTAGCTGATTTCTGATTTTCGCAACTTCAAACATCTGTGCAAGTTGAACTGTAAAAATATTATTATTTGAAAAATTATTTGCACAATTATTTTAAATAAACTTTATTTGCACAAGAAAATAGTAGTTTAGTTATTTAATTGTACTTATATAAAAAAAAAATTCCCTTTCAGTAAATGATTTAATTATTAATCCTTTCTGTTTAATTAAATTATTTAAGGGCGTAATAAGTTCAATTATAATTGAAATCAAAGTTAATATTTCAAAAAAGATAAGAGAAATACATTATATACGCAAAAAAAAACTTTAATATGGATTTTATTTGAAGCAAATATTCAAACAAATTTATTCAAACTTTAGCAGATTTTGATTATTTCTTATTTCATTAAAATAATATCGATATTAATATCGTTGAAAAATTGTACAAATCAATAAACAATAAAGGAAAAACACATGATAATTATTAAACACATATATTAATTAATGCATATATAATAAATAATCAAAGTGAAATATTTGAACAAAACGAATTTTTGTAAAATCTAATAAAAAAATATTATAAAAAAAAAATTATTTTTTAGTCTTTATTCATTAAAATATTTAAGTTACTAATTTGATAAAATAAATTAATATGACTTTACAATATTTGCGCTAATATTAAAAAAAAAGTTAAACATTAACCTGAATTATTTGAATATTCCATTTAATTAAAGAAGTAAGCAAAGTTTTATTTGCTAAATATAACATTAAAAGTTCTTCAAATTTTTTGCAATTTGGTGAATTAATGAGTTATTTATTATATTTATTTTGTTTCAAAATTATTTTATTTAAAATTTTTTAAGAAAATTTTTGCAGAATTGAATATATTAGGTTTTCCATGATTAAAATTTTGCTTTTTTGTACCGAGTGAAATCATTAAGAATCATTATAAATATTAATTTGATTGCGAATTTCAGCCTTTTCATTTATTATTTTTTCTTTAAATTGCATAATTTTGTAGTTTAACTTACCCTCATATTGTACTTTATTCAAAATAATTATCTTGCCCTGATATGTGAGTATGCTTTACCTTTGTATTATTATTGGGTCTTTATTTTTCGTGTTAAAAATTTAATTTATTGTAAACATTTATTTAAGCAATTAATTAAATAAAATAATAATCATTTATAGAAGTTGTTTTTGGCTTTGTAATAAAAATTTGGTTAGTGAAATTCTCAAAAATAAATTATTTTTAAAAAAATATTTGGTTTCTAAAGTTCTTATTTAACTAAAAAAATCGCTTTGGTTTAATATGGTTTATTTCTTTTGGTTAACTTTCGGATAAGAACAATTTTTAAAACAAGAAGAAAAATAAATAAAAAGAAACTTTTTCAATTTTTGGGATATATTTGTTCAAATTTTTATGAGTCGTTCTCTTATCAAAATTTTGTATATCCAATTTTTAACCTTTATTTATTTCTTTATTGCATTTGTTATTTCTATATTAACAATAATTTTTATTAATTTTTTTCGAAAAAAATTATTAAATTTTTTTCTTCATGTTTGTTTTGAATTTCTATTTATAAGCGTCTTAACTAGTTTATTTATCATTATGAGTAGCAGAGTTATATTAAAATAAAGATGTTTAAAAAATCATTCAATTAAAAAATTTATACATTTTGTGTGTTGAATATAATTTAAAATCATAAAAAAATATAATTTAAAATGATTGACTTTTGTTTATTTTAATTATCCATTGTAATAGCATTTATAATATTAGTCAATATTAAGAGATACTGAGTTGATTAATAATTTATTAACTAGTTTTTATTAGATTTACAATAAAATTCTTGAAATTTCCTATAACAACATCACTAATCAATTCAATAAAATTGTTTTTCAATTAAATGTAATTCAATTTAAATTATTTATAATTAAATAAATATTCTTTTCACAATATAATAGCACATTAATTATATAATTGCTCCTATAGTCAATAAAAATGAAAATTTCCCACCCTTTCAATCAATGATTTGATTCTCGACACTTTCAATTTAAATGAATTATTTAAGGGGATAATAAATTCAATTATAAAAGAAAACAAATTAATAAAATATAGTATTCAAAGCTTAAATGAATAAATTATCTAATAAAGCTACTTGATTTTGAATTTGCATTTACTTATCAAGTATAAAAATTATTTCAATATTAATATTACTTCATTTAAAAATATCATTTAAGTGGATTTACTATGGCCGCTGTCGTGAATTTCTATTTTTAAATTTACTTTATATTAAAAGATCAAAACCTATTATTCAATAAAATTTTTAATAAATACCATTTTAAAATAGGTACACTCTTCAAGTTCTTTTTTCTCAACTATGATTTATATTGTTTGTTTTTGTAATCAGGAACTTATTTTTCTTAAAATAGGAATTTAATTTATAACGTCGATATATTTTAAAACTTATATTTAATAAATTAATTTAACACAATTCAGTTAGATTGTTGATATGTTTTCTCTTAATTGACATTTATATGAAATATACAGTAAAACAAAAGCTTTTTTAAATTAAATTATTATACAAAGGTTATTTTATATCTTTTGATTTCTGATTTATTTTCGAAAAAATTTTTAGTTCAGTTTTAATTATAATGTTTCTTTATAATTTTATTCATGTATTGAACTTTATAATATTGAATTGTACTTTTAGAATATAACGTTACTATTTCTATATTAACAAAGTTATTTAATTTTTACTTATGCACAATATTAGTTAAATAATATTAAACATATAAACAACAAAATTCAAATTCTAATCAAATATTAGGAATGATATATTATATTTCATATTCGTATATATTTAAAAATAAAAGTCATATTAATATATTTGTTATGATAATTAATAAATGGTAAATCGCAGGGAACAAGTCCATTTTGTTTTGAATTATTTAAATTTTATTTTTAAGGACTCCATTCATGACTTTCTTTAATTTACTTTAACTTTAATACACTCATTTTATTTTAAAGTAAGTAAATTTTTTGTTTGCTAATTGTTGAGTTATTCATTATTGCATATTTAATTTTATTTCAAATTAGTTTGCGAAATTTCTTTTTTATTTATTTTTATATTTGTCTTTTTTTATTTTTTCAGACTCATTTACAATAAATTTTTTTAATTTTTTCTATTTCTACTTCATTAAATTAATTTATTAAGGTTTTAATGCAAAATTATATTTAATTATTATACAATTTTTATTAAAATCTTCATATATATTAATTTACTTTAATGTTGACGAGAGTTTTATTAATAACAAACCTGAATTTTAATTCATTAAATTTATTTTTATTTAATAAACAATAAACTAAATAATGATCTCGTCTAGAAGAATTTATTGACTTTTTTGATCAATGTTCTCCAATATAATTTTTTAACTAATTTTTATTTAATTTATTCATTTAATATAATTCATTGTTTCAATAAAGCATTTAAGAACTAAATAAACATCCAAACGATCATCATTATCTTGTGCAATCATTTAAATATAAATTTTTTTTTCACCCAAAAACTTATTATTACAAGAAATTTCAATTTAAAAAAATCAAAACTCATTAGAAAAATTTAAAAAATAGTAATCCTGTAAAATTATTATAAATATTGTTACAATAAACCATAAACATCTGAAAATTTTAAATAAATATCAAATTCGGTCGTCATTCTCTTGTGCAATCATTAAAAAATAAATTTTGATATAATCAATTACACTTAATTATCTATAAATTAAAGATCGGCATTTTCCAAAACACATTTTTTCAGCGTCTCTAAAAGTGAATTAAAATTGTATTGGATAAATATTTAGCAATTTATTGGTTCATTGTTATTGGTGAAAGACAATAATTCATTGACATTGACTAAATAAAAATAACTTATTATAATTATCTGATTAATTAGCAATATACTTAACGCATTCGCAAGAGATCAATTGAAAAAAATGCGTTTGAAAAGTTCTTATTAATAATTTTATCATTTAAGTCACAACATGCATGCTAAAATGTAACAAAATGATGTCTGAAAAACAAGGGAATTAGTGATATATGTTTGAATGAAACCTATATTAAATTGAAATTAGATTATTTAAAGTAAAAAATAATACTTAAATATTAATCTTAAAAAACAAATACCAAAAAAAAAACAATTCAAATATTTACAATGGTTTTATAATGTTACATTAAATTGCTTCTACATAATATTGTTTTTTACAAAAAAAAAACGATAAAAACTAAGCAAATAAAATTGAGAAAATTTGCACAATATCCTTATTGTTAAAAACATAAAAGTTGTATTGGTTTCATAATTTTTTTGAGAAACTAGCAATGATATTTAAAAATGCAAAATTGATTTAAATGAATTAAATGTGATAATAAATGAATTAGAAAAAATAGGTATTATAATATCACCTAATATAGTGCATCGAATTTTCAAACAACTGTGCAAGATGACGCGGAATTCAAATATATGATCAATTTATAATTAAAAAAATTATTTCATAATTATTAGAAATACATCATAAAAAGCATAAAAAATTGTTAATATGGATTTCTTATATGAAGCAAATCTTCAAAATAATTAATTCAAATTTAGCAAAAATGAATAATTTTGGATATTTCTTAATTCCTTAAACAAAACATTAATCTAAATTACTTGAACATTTAAATTAATAAAGAAGAAAGCAATATTCATGTAAATAAATTAATGAAAATAAAAATTAGTCATGAAAAAAAAGTTACAAAAAATAAAGATGCTAATGAAAGAATAATAATAATTCTATTAAAAAAATTACAAACAAAAAATCATTATTTAATTAACTCTTTACCAAAAACTATATTATTTATTAATTAAAAAAAAATCAATTTTTGCAAGTGAACAAAAATGAATCATAAAAACAAGAATATAGATAAATTGACAAAAAATATAATATTGATTTATGGAATATTAAAGAAAAAAAAATTAAAAAACTCAAATTAAAAAATCTAATTGCCTCCAATATAGTCTTGAGCAAAAATAATTATGATTAGAAATAAATAATATATAATACAATTTTTATTGAACATTGCATTAAATTAACAATCTCTCTATTAATTACAAAATTATTAAATTCGATGGAAACAGTGTTTTTAACTCTTAGTGGTCAAGAACGAACAATAAGAGTGGAGGAGGTCTTTAACGATTCAATATAAATTTTATGTCAAAATTAGGAGTTTATGAATTAATTTATTTCATAAAAATAAAAGAAAATTTTTAAAATAAATATTATCAAAATTATTTTTGATTAAATACGTTTAAAAAATTTTCGAAAATAAAGCCAAAAAAAAAAAATGAATATTTGTAGAAATAAACAGGTTTACGTTACAATAAACAAAAAATTTTTTTGCTGTCTGCTGAAGGTAACTTTTTTTCTTAATAAAGATATTTGCTAAATTGAAGAAAATAAAAATGCGGCATATAAGCGATAACTGAAATAACCCGATATTCATTAATTTCTCGATTAACACAATTGAATCTTATTCTTCATCAAAGTTTTATTGTAAATGTTTGAAAAATTTTAGATATTTTTATATATTACAAAATATGATAGATAAAGTCTATATATTAAATACCAAACTAGCAAGATAAAGTTAAATGATTTTTTTATTTTAAATAAATAAATATTTTTTGTTTATTGTAAAGTAAACCTGTTTATTTCTACAAATATTCATTTTTTTTTTGTAATTTTATTAAATGTAGATTAAAGTTTTGGCTTTATTTTTAATTTTAAAATTTCTGTTTTGGGATTTGGGGATTCAACTTATTTTAAACGGCATAAAAATTATATATTCCTTTTTACAAAATTTAAAAATTAATTGCACAAAATATAAATGATGCAAATTGAAAATAAAAAGAAATAGGAATTCTAATTAAAATATCCAAGTTCTCCGGATGCTGGCACTCGTAGTAGTAATCCTTGGTTCGGCGCAGGTAATGTACGGTGGAAACATCGTTAAATTTAATAATTCATATAATAATGATATTTTTGTTTTATTATTTAACACTATTTTTGTCTTTTAATTAATTTAATTATGTCATAATAAAGCCATTATGATTTTTTCATTGTAGTAGCCAATAAGGCTCGTAGCCAATTTATGATTTGACCTTATATAATTTTATTCGAGTTTTAGTGTCAATGTTTGTAATAATTAAATTTAATGATTTTTTATTTTAAATTTGCTAAATAATTAATCATAAGTTAGCTTAAACTCAGTCAAATTTACGAATAATGCTTGCTATGTTTTTTGCCGAAGGAATGAACAAAATTGTCTCACAGAATAGTATTAATTACTTCCACACTAATGTATTGATAAAAAAAGATTAATTATCCTTCATGGTATAATTAATTTATTTGGATGGAAAAGTCTGTGGTTAATGTTATTTAAGATTCGGTATGATGATTGGCTCTTTATGTTCTCTTGGTATAAAATTTTGATCGGGTTCGAATTGGTTAATCGGTTCGGGTTTAAAATATGTTCGGAATTTATTTAGTTGAATTTGAATTTTGTTTAGAATATTTAAAAAAAAATTAATCAGTGAATCCAATATTTAAAATAATACTCCTGAGAAACGCAATTTTTTGTTTCATGTTATGGCCTCCAGTGTGAAAATTTTTTTTGGCAATAGTACTTAATTACTTGTTATTTATTCATTTAATACTTTATTAAATTTAATATTACTTCAATGAAACAAACTTATAACTTATTAATTATATGATTAAACAAACACGCAAACTTGTTGTTATCTTCAGAAATATTATTATAATTCGAGACTTTTTCATTTTTCTTTGTCCTCCAAAATGCTGTGTTTCACCCTCAAGGTGTTTTATTTAAATAAATTTAGGGAATTAAAATAAATTTTGTTTTCCATAATTGTTTTAAAAAGTTAAGAAATTAAAATTTGAAAATTATTTTTTAGTTGTTTGTTCTAAACTAAAATTTTAACTATTTTTTAATTCATTTCTTTAGCGTGAAGGTTTTGTTTTTTTTAGTTTGATAATTTATTTATTATAAAAGGTATACACAAATATACCGATTAAAACCAATCTAAAATCATTCTTAATATTTAATCGTTCGCTTATCCCAATAGGTGTTAGTTCATACATACGAGAATGTGCATATTCATTACAAATTTTTAAATGTGTTTTTTTATTTAAAACAAATGAGAACACCTGGATTTGTTTCAATTTAAGTTTTTTAAAACATAAATTTATAACTATCAAAATATTTGTTGCTTTTTGGTTGCATTTTTTCTTATGCTCTTCAAAATTAAATCTTCATTTTTTTAATTTTCTTTTTAATTCATTAGGTTTTTGAATAAAAAAATGAAGCAAAGATTTAAATAATAATTAATGATCAATGTAAATTTCGAATAAAAAATAAATAAAAATAATTAAGTGATTTTTTATTTTTTGAGTCGTTCCACAAAAACTCAGTGATTGATTGGTCATTTTCCGGAAGCCGATCGCACCATTTTCGGGGCCCAAAAAGTGCTTGATCCGGAACCCGGACCGGTCCAGTTAAGAACAATTTTTTATTCAGTTTTTAAAGGACTATCTCCCAGGCCGGGTTCGTTTCTTGATCCACTCATTTGGATATACTTACAAAAGGGTACCAATGGCGTCCGTCTGTGTCTACTACAAATGGAGAAAATTGGCGAGAAGTGATGTGAAAAATTGAAAAATTAAAAAATTTGAAAATGACTTGCGTCGCGCCGTACATTAGTGTTAACCGGACGGCACCGTGTTTTGTGAATTGAATAATTAAATTTATTTATTTAATTTTTCGATCACTGAGTTTTTTGTGGAACAACCTAGCACCATGTCTAGCAACTCACTAATAATGAAAACTCATTAATTGAAATAAATAAAACTATTTATTTTATCCGACATAGCTATATATTTACTATGATTTAAAGAAAATTAGCTCATTTTCATATCAATATAAATTTTTCCTCCTCAAAGAAAAAATTAAATAATTAATTTTATTAATATATATGCTTATCTAAGCTTCTATTTTAAAATTCAATTATTTTATTGAGATTACTCATGATCTTATTCCGAATTCGTTGGATTTGATATGAGAACATCGTTAGATTCAGTTCTTTTAAAAGTTCTTAATTTCTTCCAATTTTATATGATTTTCATTTTTTCCTATAAAAGCAATTATATTTTCGGAATTTTATTTTACTATTCAAGTTTGAAATATTTTTAGCTATATTTTATTTTAAATCTTTTTTTATTAAACATTAATTTTATGATTTCATCAAAAATGATTTTTAATTTAGTTTTGCATCTAAGAATTGAAAAAATCATTAATTCAAAAATTTTGAGCTAAGTTGTGTTTAACGAGTTATGGAATTTGTTCTAGTATTCAGACAAGGGGTTTCTTAAGAGCAAGTAATATTATACAGTTAATGATATCAGTTTCGTCGATAAGATTAAATATTATATTTAAAAATTTTACATTTTTTGTTTTTTTTTTAATTTTTAATTATATGATAGATTTCATATTTTCTTTATATCATAATCTCACCAAGAAAAATGTAGGTTCTTGGTTTCATCTAAGTATTCAAATAAATGTTCTTATTGTGAAAGATTTACATATCCAAATTATAAAGTTAAATTTTGGAATGTATTTATTAAACAATATATTGTACATGTTTGTTTTATGTTTTTTTTAATTTTGTTTTTGCTTTTTGAAGATGAATTCAAACGAAATCCTGAGCTGTATTTATTGGCAAAGTTCTGGATTGTAATTTTTTTTTAATTATTGATAATTTTTCTTATTGCCATTTGTTTCGTGAATATTTTCTTTTCAGTTTATATACGTTTTGTTTTTAAATGATTCTTTATCCGAATATTTTAACAAAAAATTAGATCTTGAATTAATAATATATCATTTCTAAATTAAAATTTTTTAATTCTAGGAGAATTCCTCTTGAATGCAATTGCTTATCTGATGCTTATTACTTTTGAAATCAAAATTTAGAATTCAAATATATGATTTTAAAGTTAGTGAGTATTTTCTTTATAATTAAATTAAATTTGCCAGTGCCTTATTAAACTACCACTAACGATTTTAGGTACTTTTCCGTTTTGGGGCCAAAGTTTGAATTTTTTTCAAGTCAACAGCGAGCTAGTTGAATTGCAGATCCATTCGAAGAAATCTAACTAAGCTCAAATTGTGGCATTTATGCCTCCGAAATAATTTTGGCGCGTAGCTTTAGCAATTCTACGCGCCCGCTATTGATTAAAAAATTTTTTTTTTTTAACTTTGGCACCAAAACGGAAAAGTACCCGATTTTATTGTTTTTGAAATTAAAATCCTTGTTAATTTTCTAAAACTTAAAATCTCAAAATTGTCGTTTTATTCGTTTATTATTGAAATTTATACCATATTTTGTAGGTTTAGATAACTTGATGTCTAAAAATTATATTTAAGATTTTGAAAATTATTGGTTTATTACTATTCATAAAGAAAAGTTATTATTGGTATATTATATTAAACAAATTTAAAACTGCTTAAATGAATATGCTCATAAATATTTATTTTAAGTTGCAGATAATGCGTTCTCTATAGTTGTAGTTGCCGCGTTGTTCATTGTTTTTTAAAATATGTATTTATTCGCATTGTATAACTTAATTATTTCAATTTATTTTCATCTAAAAATTATATGAAAAATAAAATATAAAGTATTTATCTTTTAAAAAGATTAGAATATTTTTAAATTCATTATTAATAAATTTTGTTTATTTGTTTGAATATTTTGTAATTAGAATTATTTTTCGAATTAAGAAATAATAATTTAATTTGGAGAGAAGGCAGCGAACAAAGCTTGTCCTTTCTGTGGAATCTTAGCGAATTAAAATTATATTATATGACATAAACTGCATTAATAATTCAATTCAATTCTTTTACTAAATAATTTATTGAAGTTTTTTTCAATTATGATCTTTTTAAATAGTAAATGTTATTTAATAATTGTTAATGAAATTCACAAAATTTAATTTTAACACTTATACATTAAAACCACAAAATTACCCCAATTGGCGCACTTTTACACGCTCATTAAAGTCATCGTAATTAATTTATTGCATTAGGATTTACTATAGTTTTCTCTGTCTATGTATCTATTTTCATTTTCTTTAAATTTACCTTCAAAAATACCTACCCCAAAAATAATCATTTTTACTTTATCATCTCTAAAATTCATAATGAATTTTCCATTGTGATTGATCTCTTGCGGATTTATCGGTAATAATGGACAATATTTTGAATCATTTTTTTTTCTTGTTGAATTTAAAGATTGAGAACTAATTGACCAAGAATAAAAAAAAATTTTGCTTCGAACTAAAAAGATTAAATAATATTTTAGAAAATGTTTATTTTATTCATTAGAAACTTACTGGACTGGAGCTGGTCCCTTTCCGATATCTTTACTATAAGTACAAATAAAATAAAGTTAAAATATTGTTGACAATACAATTGTTTTAGAATATGATAAAACCCATAACTGATTTTTAAAATAATAAAACAAAAAATTTTAAGTACAAATATTAATATAATTTCTACATTAAAACGAATAGTTGATAGAGAGAGAGAGAGAGAGAGAGAAAGAAAAAAAAGAGGAGAGAGAGAGAAGAGAGAGATAGGGAGTGAGAGAGAGAGAGAAAGAGAGTGCGTGAGAAACAGAAGAAAGATAATCAGATATTTTTTCCTTTTTAAAATCTGACTATACTGTAAAACACAATTGTAAAAACAAGATTAATTTAATTTTAAATAAATCTAGTATTTAAATTATTTCAAACAATTTTATAAATCTAATTATAAGAGTCAAATCCAAATATCAAATTAATAAATTCAAATAAATTTTTTTTAAGACTCGATAAATAAATGGTTAATTTATTTTTAATAAAATACAATAATGGATGATTCTCATAGTTTTATTTACAATACAATGGATTAAATTATTCTTAATTATTTACATTTATTTAAATTAGGGCTGCACGGGTCCGGGTATTTGGGCAAAAACCGGGTCCGAATTACCGGGTATTGAAAAGCAGGGTACCGGGTCGGGCACCAGTTTTTAAACCGGGTACCGGGTCGGGTATCGGGTACCCGGTGAAATCGTATATTGAAGAAATTTTTTTTTAATTTTTATTTCCTTCAAAATTATAATTTAACAGAAATTTTTTTCTGTATGATCTCAAAAGAACAATTTACTAAAAGTAAAAATTGCTTGAATTAGTAGTTATTTTTAATAAATTTAAATAAAATAATAGTAGATAATTATTTAAATAAGCAGGGTACCTTTCTTTTATTATTTATGATTTATTTAAGTGCACGTGCACCATTATTTAAGTTAAAAAAACATGCTTTAAAATGATACTTAATTGTGCAGCGCAAATTCATGAAATTTTAAATATATTTTTGTATCTTAAATTTTTACTTTTTGCTCGATATATTTGCATGTTTAGAATTTTTTATTGGCTCTTGATATCCGCAGGTGTGCGCCGGTATCGAAATATTTATCCTAATGAACAGTCACGCAACTAGCCATTTGTTTCCACCTCTCCATCATGAGCAAAGCTTTTGATTATTTTCAATTGAATAAAAATTATACAATTATTTGTTTCTATATTTTAATATAATTCAATCCAAAAAATCATTTGACTTATTAATATTAAATAAAATTATTTTATAGCTTTTTTATTTAATGATAGAAATCACCAGCTATAAATTTATTAATTATGAAAAAAGTTAGTAATCCAAAGGTCCATCTTTATCGTTATGATTCATAGTTAAAATTCGTTGTTGCATTATTTTTGGTAAAACGATAAATTGATGATTTATTTTATAAAATTTGGTAATTGCTTAGTTCTTGTTCAATAAATCTCGTGAATTAAATTTAAACTTGTGTGATCAGAAAAACAAATATTTCATTTGTGCCCGTGTCGGTGTAACAAGAATGCCATTTGAATCAGAATTTGTATCAAAATAAGATTTATTTAATTAATTTTGTAAATTTTACACTTATCCTGAATTGAATTTTTCGTTGAAAATTTTGATTTATTCTTTTTTATACTTATTGATTATTTCAATATTATACCGTGATTAAATTAGCCTAATTATACCTTTATATATTTCCTTATATCTATAAAATGCCTTACAAAGTAATTGAAAAAGTAAATTTTTTTAATGATTTGTTTGTCTTTAACTTACTATTTCTATAACGAAAAAGAGTTATATTATCTGTTAATTTCAGTTATACTTTTTAAAATGAAGATTTAATATTCATAATGATAAAATTATTTTCTACAATTAATCGGCCTTAAAAATCTTCATAATCCATTAAATTTAATGATATATTGATTTATAAAATTAAAATTATTTATAGGGAGAATTCGTTGGAATTTTGTGCACGCTGTTCGTTGAGCTTTAGTTTTATTTAAATTTCTTCGCTTTTGAACAAATACGGGATAACTCTCCACAAAAGTTGGGTCCAATGGGGTACGATTTTGCTTTTTAATTATGATATAATATATATGTCTTTAAAAAAATATATATATAATTTTCACAAATTTAATTCCCAACTTATCTTAATTTAGTTTTCTGTGCTTGCGTATTTTTAAAATGCATTTCAATTACTAAAGACGTGTTCAGTTAAAAGGTCAATTGTTAATTTTATGTTAGTTTAGATGTCTTATTTTTCGTCCATGTAAATTTTCTTCAAGTATTTATTTACCCTCTATAGTTGGTTACAATTGCTTGAACATTCTTTATTAGTAACCTTTTATGGTAATTATCTTTATTATTTTTTCTAATATTAATTTTTATAGTAAATCTAAAATAAATTTTATTGAATAATTTAAGCTTCTTTTCTATTTTAATAAAATGTATTACAATTTTCATAGAAATGTATTGTTCATATTTTAGGTATTGACTTTACAAAAAAAAAGAAATTAACATTAATTTTTCTTATAAAAATTGCCTCGATGAGTTATTGTTTTTCATTCATAAAATAATATTATTATTTCTGAGGAAATTATTTTATGAAAGTATAGGTTCAAATTTATTTTTTATATATTAATATATAAAGGGGTTTTCATAAATTATATTACTTTATTTATTTTCTACTGATATTAACACCACTGAAAACAATGACCCTAAAGAAACATTAATGGTATAATTTAAATGTTTTTCTAATTAATTTGTTTTTCTAATTAATTACTTTTTATTGATTCACTATTTATCATTTGACTCAAACACTTTAGTTCATCATAGTTCTTTAGTAGGTTATTTTTAATAGGATTTTTAGAAGTAATGACTTTGTAAGTTTATTAGACATTTTATCCTAACATTGCTAATTATGAAATTATTTTTGGAATTATTATATTTGTTCTTATTTATTAGTGTAATTTCGTAACGGTATAAATGCATTTTTTATGTTATTCTTATTTAACATGCCTGAGAAGAGTTTTTTGTTCTCCATGGATGCAGTTACCGCGTTGTTCGTTATTTTTTCAAATAGTAAATTGCATTATCGCATTGGATGACTTAATTAATTCAATTTATTTTAATAACAATTCATCTAAAATTATAGAAAATTAAATTCTTTAACTTTTCCAAAGGTTATTCAAATAACATTAATTTTTTTAAATACATTATTAATTAATTTGTTAATTCAGCCATTTATTGATGAATTTAAATAAGTATATTTAACCGTTTTTATAATATATTAATAAAAAATGTTTTTAAGTGTTGAAAATTTTAATTTTCTCTAGTTCTTTGAGTATTTAAAACTCTTCATTAAAATATTTTATTGAATAATTTAAATTTGTTTTCTGTTTTGATAAAAATTACAATTTTCATAGAAATGTATAGTTGATATTTACTATCGACTTTTCAAAAAAAGAATAATAAAGGTAAATATTAATTTTTCTTCTATAGAATGATCGATGAGATAATGATTTTCATTCATAAAATAATATTAATAGTATTTCTTATGTATTTATTGATCATTAATTAAAGAACAATTACTTTTTTAAATTTGTTTTCTCGAATATATTTTTTCGTTTTCTTTAATAATTTTATAACTAAAGGTGAATTTACAAAGTAACAGTCGTTTCTTAAATTTTTATTCTTAATTAACTAAGGCGTATTTGCTCTTTATTTAAGTATTCAGAAATTTAATTGCTTTTATTACTATAATTTTGCGAAATTTAGAATTTCAAAATTTTCAAAAATTTATCAATTTTATCAGCAGAGAATATTTTAATTTTACAATTAAAAAAAAACAAATGTGAGTTCAATTTCTTCTCTGCCTCTTTTCCTCCTGTAGATTTAAATTGTAATCTAATAAGAGTAAATTCATTTATATTTGCTATACTGTATTATAGATAACTTGTTTATGATATTAACTCTATATTTTCTTAATGTTTAATGCATAAACCTTATTTATTAATACATTATTCATTTATTCTCAAAACATTTTTAACTTGTTTTTGTTTAGGAATGGTTTAGCTAACTCATAGTAACTTTTCTTTCTTGTATTTTTTTTATATTTAAAGTTATTTTAATCATTTGCTTAATGCCTCACTTTTCATAGACTTCTATTGATAAATTCTTTATTATTGGTATTTAAAACAGTATGATTTTAATTTAGTTTGAGAACTATGTTTTATTCTTTCCCGAAGGATTTATTTTAATTATTTTCAAATTCTTGTCATGAGCCGATCCGTGTGTGAAGTTTTTATGATTGAAATTTTATTTTCTCTGTATGATTTATTATTTTACAAATTAATATTATTTACGAATTTGGTTTATTACACTCGCGTAGGTCTTACTGTTGCCATAGGATCGTATGGTTCTATAATTGATAAAATTTTTGCCTCCCATGTACCAATAATATTAATTATCTTTAGTACTATTTTTCACATAATTTAATCATATGTTTTATTTAGAAATATTTTTATTTTATTGATAAATAAAAATAAAGATTAGTTTTTATAATATTAAATTTATAACGAAAAAACATTAAAAATCATTAAAACAAGGAATTAATAAAAATATATATTTTTTTAATTTGTTAAAATAATTTTGTGTTTTATTTTATTTACTTTCTTTCGGTTATTCTTTTGGGTAAACCTTTCTTTTTTCAAAATTGCAAAATAACATGAATGGTTTTAAATTAAATAATTTAATCGAAATGATCTTTATTGTTCCGTTAATTTATTCTCACTCAGAATGCAGGTTATTTACATAATTTAATTATTTTTTCACCTAATTCCTATCAGAACAGCTTTGTTTTTCAAAGATTTATTGATACAGTAAAAATAAATGAGTGCCAAAATTGGCTATCAAAGAATTGGTGATGAAACCACCCGCTCGGTCACGCCCCGTGCCGCCCGTCCCAATGTGGACAGCCGTAGCAACATCAACAGCATGCTGCCCGTCCTAATGGGGACAGCCGCAGCAACATATCAGTAAGCGGACCGACCGGGTGGTTATTTGAAAAATTTTACATAAAAATGCGCCAAATGGCGATCAAATGGAAAAAAAAACAAAACAAAAATAAATGAAAAATGGTCAGTGGGGAAGAGGTGACAAAGGGCAGAGGCATATGCCCGAAATATTTATGCTAGTACAGCCACGTCCGTCCGTATCCACTCTCACTTTCCGCCCAAGAATCAGCTCTTTTTTGCAGCATCCGCCCCATCCTCCTGCGCATCATCCCCATGATCCATATCTTCTTCTTCCATCTCCTGCGACCCAGCACTCTCATCAATAGTCAATGCCGGCAGGTCACTACTTGCATCCGCCCTTTCTTCAACCATTGTAACAGACGCGCTCACATTTGTTTGGTTGGCGGTGATCGTTTAATCCGAAGATTTGCAACTTAAATTATATAATTAATGGACATTTTTGGACATATAATTCCTTTGTAATTTAATTAAAAAGTCCACTATGAGTGAATTTAAAAGCAGGTGCCCTGAAATTCACCTATAGTAAATTATGCTTCCTACAGTTCACTTGAACTTTTATTTAAATTCACTATAAGTGGATTCCAATGCACCTGCTCTAAAATTCACTTAAAGTAAATTGTTATCCAGCAGATGTAGTTTGTGCTCAGTGAGGAATAATTACTATTTATTTAAAAAATTATATTTAAACCCACTTGTCACAAATCCAGATTTCCTTCTTTTCCGGGCCGGCACTGTGATAACTTGGGCAACACGTCAACTTTGCGTCTCGATGAAAAGCTGCGTTGCAGCCGTTGCAGACCACAGCATCAGCCACCGAGTCCTTCTGAAAGGTAAAATTTTATGCTTACTATAAGTGGATTCTTAAGTAGAGGACTTAGAATATACTTAATAAGGTAAAAGGTACTAATTCCACTATGGATGAATACAAAACAAGAGATAGGCACTTACTTCAAAGCCCTTAATCTTTGTGGTTTCTTTCGTCCTGGTGAGGCCCAAAACATGTCCACACGTTGCGCAGATTGAGTGGTTTGGCCGAGCATCCGCCCCAGCAGGTCGCCCGGTGGGAGCAGCAGAAGCTGAACGCTCAACAGGATGTGGTGGTGCCGCCAAAAGTGTTGCCATGGGGGCCACATTCGCCCACACGCGCGGCGTAACTGATACAGATCGTTTGGGTGCTGGTGGCCCCAGCGGCACGGGAGGTTCACGAGTGCGCCATTTAATGTCGATCTTCTTAACTGGTTGATACTTCACCCGTCTGTTTGGTTGGGTTCGTCGAAGCGAAGCTAAGGCAAAGCGGTCAAGATCCGCTCGATTCTTAGTTGGAGATGGCGGCGGCAGCTGTAAATAAAAGAGTATATCCGCCCCCCGCCGCTTCTTGCCAGTCGCAGTCGCATCCTCCCCTTTCTGTTTGGCCTAATTAAATAATTTAGAATATACAATGGGTGTATTTGGGAGCGTATGCCTTAGAATATACTTAAAGAAAGGCATAATTACCGGAGCTGGAGTTACAGCCACCGGAGCCACCGCTGGGCTAGTCCGCCGAGCACGAACAAGCTGCTGCTGGTGTTGCTGCTGTTGTTGCTGCTGCTGTTCAACGGCTGGCTCAGTCGCAGTCGCAGCCGCCCCTTTCTGTTTGGTCTTAATTAAATAATTTAGAATATACAATGGGTGTATTTGGGAGCGTATGCTTAGAATATATTTAAAGTTAACGCATAATTACCGGAGCTGGAGGAGCCACCGCTGGACTAGTCCGCCGAGCACGAACAAGCTGCTGCTGATGTTGCTGCTGTTGTTGCTGCTGCTGTTCAACGGCTGGCTCAGTCGCAGTCGCATCCGCCCCTTTCTGTTTGGTCTTAATTAAATAATTTAGAATATACAATGGGTGTATTTGGGAGCGTATGCTTAGAATATATTTAAAGTAAACGCATAATTACCGGAGCTGGAGGAGCCACCGCTGGACTAGTCCGCCGAGCACGAACAAGCTGCTGCTGATGTTGCTGCTGTTGTTGCTGCTGCTGTTCAACGGCTGGCTCAGTCGCAGTCGCAGCCGCCCCTTTCTGTTTGGTCTTAATTAAATAATTTAGAATATACAATGGGTGTATTTGGGAGCGTATGCTTAGAATATATTTAAAGTAAACGCATAATTACCGGAGCTGGAGGAGCCACCGCTGGACTAGTCCGCCGAGCACGAACAAGCTGCTGCTGATGTTGCTGCTGTTGTTGCTGCTGCTGTTCAACGGCTGGCTCAGTCGCAGTCGCATCCGCCCCTTTCTATTTGGCCTAATTAAATAATTTAGAATATACAACGGGTGTATTTGGGAGCGTATGCTTAGAATATACTTAAAGTAAACGCATAATTACCGGAGCTGGAGGAGCCACCGCTGGACTAGTCCGCCGAGCACGAGCAAGCTGCTGCTGATGTTGTTGCTGCTGCTGCTGGTCAACGGCTGGCTCAATCGCAGTCGCACCCGAACCTTTCCGTTTGGCCTTAATTAAATAATGTAGAATATACGATTGGTGTATTTCGGAGCTGATGCTTTAGAATATACTTAAAGTAAACACATATTACCGGAACAGGAGGAGCCACCGCTGGACTAGTCCGCAGAGCACGAGCAAGCTGCTGCTGATGTTATTGCTGCTGCTGCTGATTAACGGCTGGCTCAATCGCATCCGCCCCTTCCCCTTCTGATCCAACAGCCATAATGATGTTAAGCATTTGTGCAGCCGCAATGTTTCGTTGAGCATCCATGTTTGTGGTTGAGCCGGGTTGTTCCATCAAGACATCATCAGCCATTTCTTGGGCGTGCCCAATCAATTCATTAATTTCTTCTTGCACTAATCCTGCATCCGCCCCAATCTGCGTAGCCTCGTGCACAATCCATTCATTCAGTTCTTCTTCTTCTTGCGCTAATCCTGCATCCGCCCTCATCTGCACAGCCTTGATGTAAAAAATAATCAATTTATTTTATTAATTCTACTATGGGTAGATTTAAAGGCATGAGCCTTGTGATACATTATAAGTGGACTAAGCAAAACTAACCCGCGTGGGGAATGGATCAATATGCTGCGGCGAAGGCGTACGCAACGCCCTCATTTCTGCATAACTTCTTTCCAGAAAACTTATGGTTGGTGACGCCCCTCGCGGTGACAGTTGGTCAGGTGACGCTGGTGGCGGCAGATCTTCCCACGCCTTCTTCTGCTTTGATGGCATCCGCCCCACTGATGGTGGTCTTGGTGGTGGTGGCGGAGGTGGGGTTGGCATACGCAGAGGCGAACCAAGACCACGACGCTAAGAAGATGAGATTTGAAATTTTTTAAATAAAAACAAGTCACCTCAATCAATTTTCTGAGGGCGGCATTCTCAGAACAAACAGCAGCATACATTCTATCGAACTTCGTCACAGTGAAGTCCGCAAAGCTCAACTTACTTTCTCGCTCATCGGCCTTAAAAAAATTTAAGACCAATTAGCTTAATAAATTTCTAAGGATTGTTCCTATTATTATAGTATAGGTGAATTTCAGTGCAGGTGCCTAGGAATACACCCCAAGTGGTAATACCCACAACTTGCTGTTTCCTTACCATTCCTTCCAACTTGGTAAATCGTTCACGAAGCAACCGATTTTCCAATGTGAGCTCCTCATTTTCCATCTTCTTGCTTTCCAGTGCATCCGCCCTTTCTTTCAATTGCTTCTTCTTCTGATTGACCACTTTAATGTACGACTGCTTCACATTTTTTGCATCCGCCGCCTAAGAAAAATAAATGACTATTAGAAAATGAATTTTTTGCTAAACCCATACATGCTGCTGCAGAATTTGCAGAAGCCTAGAAATGCGAAGAGAACGCGATTGAAGTTCCCCGCACAATTCCTGGCGGCGCAACATGTTCGGCGCTTGTATTTTAAAGCTGGGAATATAAAAACTAAACTCCCACAATAAATGAATTTAAGAGCAGGAGCCATGGAATACACCTATAGAATATTATAAATCGAAAGTCTCAGCCGGTGGCCATGCACTATTTTCGATTTTTAGCACTTATTTTAGGGTTTTTAGAACATAAAAACTAACATTTTGCAGTAAAGCAACTATAAATTTCATCCGTGTTAATAACAATAATGAAATCTTGCATCTATATTTGAAAAAATAGTGAAAAGTCTTATTTAAAAAAATATAATATGAAATTATTTTAATTTACAATTTTAATTCAAGATTTTTTTATAATGGCTTTGTGTTTAAACTTACTCTCTTTCCTTGAAAAAATTAAAATATAATTTACAAGAATAATAATTCAACCAAAATAAAAACGAACTAAATTGATTAATAAGTCTTAATTTTTCATTTTAATTCAAGAACAATAATATGAAAAATAAAATAACTTTAATTGCATAATAAGCCATGAATTTTCTATATATTTATACAAAGTTTTTAAATTATATAAAAAGTGAATAATCATAATATCTTGAAAATATTATAAGGAATATACATTAATAAATTTTTTTAAACCAAGTCTTAGATCGGCATTGAAAAAATTAAGTGGTTCAGCCAAAGAATTTTAATTTGGTTTAAATAGTATTATTTAAAAATATTTTGTTTAATGACATATGCAGTAAAATAAGTATTTTAAATATTTAAATGTATTTTTTAAATAGGTTTTTTAACTTTGTATTTCAAATTAAAGAGTAGTATTGAAAATTAAATGTTGTAAAAATGAATATTTAAAGTTGAACTTTTTTGCATGTTATTGCACAAATAATAATTTTATAATAATCAATCCAAGAAATTTTAAAAATAATTTTATTTTTAGAACATACATTTTCGTACATTTATTTTTTTTGGTTTCTTAAGTTATAGTGAATTTATATATTTTTCTTTTTTATGACTAAATTTGTTTATATTCATCTTCTAGTTATATCTACTGATTATGCAAGTGTTCTGATAATTTATGAAGCTTTATTTCATATAAATATATTATTTGTCTAATATTTTTAATTTCGTTGAATATTTGGTAGTAATCATAAAAATGTTTTTTGACTAAGTTTTTATTTCAAATTATTATATTATTTTATTTATTTGCTTTTAAAAATTGAATAATTTATTCTGCACCTTTTTTTGGATAAGATTTCGTGAATAATCTTTTAATTGTTTTTTTATAATTTGGTATAATTCCCCATTTTTAAATAAAGTGTATACTAATTAACTTTTGATTTTTCTTTACATAATAACTTCTCTGCTCTCTTGATTTCTGCCAGATCTTCTTTTTTGTCCATGTTGTTAAATCGCATCATATGCAGCGATTTCATTCAATGCGGGTGCGGGTTGTTTGGTAATTGCATGCTTTTTATTTTATATAACCTATTCATATAATTTATCAGCTATATTTTAGTAATACAATTTTATCTCTTCTTATTTTGGGTTTGATGATTCACAAGCGATTAATTTTTTTTGGATCTTACGTAAATTATTTATTTTGTTTCTTTTCATTTATTTACATTTTTCATTGGCTAAATTTATTGCTCTTTTCTGTCAAAATAATGCATAACCTTTTTTGACACATGTTACAACTGCTGCAGCGGAACTCCAAAATTGACAAAAATTTAAAGTTGATCCTACTAAATAAAATTAAGCTTTATTTTTTATTTTGAAAACCAAGATTTTTTTATTTGAATCAAAAATAAATGCAATTTATTTATTTTTGTATATTTATTGCCTAATTTGTAATTATTTATTGCAAAATACATGTCTTTTTTTAAATTTACGCTTTTAAATGAAGATTTTAAATCCAAACATAAAGAAAATTTCTAAAATCATTAATTTATGAATATTTTAACCAGTATTTAATGATTTAATTAATTCATATGCCATATTTTGCGCAATTACATTTAATTTTTTATATGGATAATAATTTTTCATTTTCACGTATTAATACTTAAAGTTTCGCAATTGATTTACATATTATTTAATTATAAGCTTTCCAAGATACAATATTTTTTGCTCGTATGAATTGTGTAGTAAAAAAAATGATTGCAAAATGTAGCGCTTTTATATAGAAAGATTTATGAAAATCCTCCCCCAACAATAGCATCATGCATCATCTTGTCCACCATTTCAGTACTGCTGGTCTGCCAAATTCTTCTAGCTATAAATTAATTTTAATACTTGTGTTGTTTTTTATTTTATTTTATAAAGTTTCGTATGTATATTTGTAAGTTTTGATAGATTATGAGTTAAAATTTAAAAAATTAAATGTGATTTAGATTTTTATTTTCAAAGTGATTTGTATAATTGTATTACTGATTAAGTGTTTCATTTTTTGTATATTAATTCATTTACATATTATTAATAGGAACAAACATTTATATTTGTTTAACATTAAAAATTTTTATCATCAGGGAAATTTTTATTAAATAATATTTGTTTATATAAATCATTTATATTATCACGCAAATAATTAATAAAAATTATTAATATTTTCTTTTGACCATTATTTGTTTTTGCAGTTTGTATTTTTCTAAAAGATGTTTAATAACATTTGAATATTCTACCTTTTTAATTAAATAAATTCCTAATAATAATTTTTCGTAATATGAGTAGCTAAGTATGAATTATTTTGGAATTTTTGGATTTTTATTTTTCAAAATTTTCATCATTTTTTATTATAGCTTTTATATTTTGGTATGAAAGTTGCGTTTATATTATTTCTTTTTGATTTAATATTCTAAATAAAACAATATTATTTACTTTTGTAAAATAATTTTTTCAATTTTTTTTCTCGACTGATCAAGTTGATCTTTTTTCATTTTTTCATGTTGTTCATGCGAACTCGGTCTCAATACGTAACGTTTTAGCTAAATGGTTGTTTTTTACAAAGAAAACTTATATAAAAAGTTTTATTTAGGAACATAATAAACAATATTCATTTTAATGTAAAACAAAATGAGTTTGAATTTATAATTATATTTTCCAAAATTGTTATTATTAAAAGATTTTAAAAAAATTAAATTGCGTAAGTTATGAGTAGCGTAAGTGTCTCATTTGTTTTTTATGATACAATTATGTTTTAAAGTCAAAAATCTCTTAAAAAATAATAAAACTTTTTAAATGAAAAACTTGTTTGCTTTGATAATTTATAATCTAGAAATTATTAATGTATTTGATTTAAATTATAATTTTAAGATTAAGATATGATTTACTTTATCGTTCTTTTTTATCTGAATTATGCAATTTCTGTTCAAGGGATAGATTTAAGCTTTTTACAACATAATTAAATTTTTTGGTTGACTTTTTATAGAATCTTTTTATTCTTTAATTCCATGGACTTAATTATATTCATAAATTTTTTAAATTGTGTTTTATAAACTTTTTGTGTTTTATAACATGAAAATTAAACAAAATCAAGTTTTATTTATTCCTTTTTGCCGTATGTTTTAAAACAAAATTCTTTATTCCATATAAAATTTTAAAAATATTGCTTATATCTATTTATTTTAGATATTATTTTCTCATGTTCAATTCAGTGCGTTAATCCATAATTTCATCGCAGTACTTAATTCCTTTCATTATAACTGTGTTTATTTTTAGCTTATTATATTCTAAGAAATTTATTTTTATTTTATAAAGTAAAATTTGAAAAAAATAAATTTTTAATATGAAAGCCTTGTATTTTCCTTCTATAATTATGCTCGATACCATTACATAATATGTAAATTTAACTTTTAATTTACTGTTTATTGAAAGGGATATAACTCTATTTATTGTACAATTTCCTTAATGTTGAAATTAATAATTTTTGTGTTGTAATTTTTAAATTTTTTATATGAATTTATAAATGGATAGAAACAAAAAAGAATCTTTTCTTTGAGTCATTATGAGAATTTTAATAATCAAATATTTTTAATTGTTTCCTCTAATATATATATATATTTTATACCTCATATATTTATATTTTAATTGCCGTTTAATTATATTTCTAATAGAAAGCAAATAATAAATAAATTTTCATATTTTAGTATATTTAATGAATAAGTTCTTATTGTATTTACCTACCAGTCACTTAAAACCTAAATTAGTTTTAAGATTTTCGATTGTTTCTTTACTAATATTTATGAACGATATACTATTTACATTTGCTTTTTAATAATTATTTTTTCATTTTTAATAAAATTCAATTATTATAAGTTTTTGTAAGTATTTTAATTTTTTCTGAATGAATTTATAAAATGCGTTAGTTATACAAATATTCTAAATTAAAGTTATGTAGTATTTAATATTGTAGTTTAAAATAAAAGTCTATAAGAAGATCGTTCTGAATTCCAAAACCCAGACCCGAATTCGAACAAAAAGTCGATAAGCCAAAATTTTCGAAATTCGATTAAATTTATCGGTTGTTGAGGAAAATGGCAAAATATGTAAAATCTGAAAATATTTACAAAAAAGGCAAAAAAATAGATACGTAGAATCCAGAAAAAAAATGCAAGACAGCCCTGGAATTATCCCAATTTATTATTTCCATATTCTATTATTGTTTAGAGTTTAAATTTTTCTTTATAAATATTAAATTGATTTAAAAATAACAAATTTTATGATTCATTAAATTGGTTAAAAAATTTATCAACCGGTTTTTAAACCATATTGTATTATAATTTCATAATCTTTGCACCCTCGTCCAAATGTTTTCATTTATTTCCATGTTTTAAAATAAATTTATTAATTTAAACAATTCACAAAATTTCGAATTTATGAATTTTAATTATATTTAAAGTTGAACTTGCTTTAAAAATAGTTAAAATAAAAATTATTTTATTATTAATTCACTCTATAAAATGCTCAATATTTTGTTTACATTTTTTTAATGTTTAGCACCGCTTTTATAGTGATTTAATAATGAGAAGCATTTTTTAGTACATTTGTTCATAAATTTACGTTTAAATGGAAGTCTTTAAATATAATTTTTATTTAACATGCTTATTTATTTTGAACATTGAAAATTATCCATTATTAAATAAAATTAGAAATTTTATATTATGTATTTTTTAAATTAATTTAATTGATAATATTGTCCTTTTATTTTTGCTGGTCAATTAAATATTTCATTTTTTCATAGAAAATATTCCATTTGATTGTTTGAAAATAATTATTTACTTTGATTTCACAGTAATACGATGGATGAAATTTCGGCTAATTTTTATTATTAATTATTAAAAAAATTTTAATTTAGATATGCAGGTGTTATTTTGCAAAACGAGGGTGAATCTTTGAATACCTTGTATGGGTGGTATTTTTATTAATGTTTTTGAATATTTTAATTAGTTGACTCTAATTTGGTAGATAATTCGACGCTGACAGACAGATAAGGTGATGTTGATAATATATAAATTAGAACGACAATTCAATATTAATAAATTATTCAAAAAAAATTATTTAATAAATTTATTTCGCATAGTATGGGTTGCCTTACATTGGTTTATCAAATATTTAGATGTGTATTTATTACCGTGCGACGCTTTCTGAGTCTTGGAAACAAAAAACATTGATAATGGACTAGCACTAATTATAAACAATGGTCGTATGACGACGTGAGTTTTATTTACGAAAAATAAAAAATTTAATTTAATAAATTAATATGAGTAAAACTTAATTATATATATAAAAATAAATAATTAAGCTAAAACAATACTTACATTTTGATAAATGAAAAAAAGGAATATTTTGTAATGCTTAATATAATATTTCAAAAATCTTATTGTATAAGTAAGTGCTTATTAAAATGAAAAAATATTTTTAAAAGTATAAAAATTAGACATTAATGGACCTGTGTAATTTTAACAGATTTAGTGTATCTCAAAAATAACTAATATTGTAGAGATAAATGGAAACCTAAAGGTATATGCAGGTTTGAAAAGAAGCACAAAATCAGTTATATTATAACACATCTATTAAAAAAACAAATATTATATCAAATGTATTCATAAAAATTTAAATATACTATATTTTAATTTTTAGAACGAAAAATTAGTAATTAATCTGTAAATTATTTAATAATATTATTTAAATTATGTGAAAGAAAACTTATAAAAATAAAAAAATCACGCAAGTATAATAAAAATTATAATATAAACCAATTAATTTAAAAAATCAACAAATCAATTTTGTAACTTTTTCATCAATGGCTTTTAGCGATATAATTCATCATAGATTATAAAGTTATATTGACTACACTTCGTAATATCGGTAATTACTCATCAAGAAAAAAATAATGCTTATTGAATATGAAAATTTTTTAATGAAAAATGTATAATAATTTAACCCTTTTCATAGCTGATAAAAATTCCTTTTATCCATAGCCGGAATAATTTTTAAAATTTATTAGTTATTTAATTAAAATGAATGAGAATCAGTAAAATTTAATTAATTTAATTAATCTTTCTTTATTTGTTCTACATTGCTAAGGCAAATAAGCGTAATAAAAATTAATATGGTAGAAATATGAAATACTGAAAAAGATAAAAGAAATATTTTTGTTTAATATATGCAACTTTACCGAAACCCATTACCATTTAAAAGATTATAAAAACATTAATCTCGGCGCTAATCAAAAAATTAAAATAAAACAAACTAATTAATAGCATTAAATGAAAAAGGACAAATAAAATGCTTTTTGCGATTGACCATTGGCCTATGATTCATTCCATCTTGAGAATCGTGTTCATGAAAGGTCCCCAATTCTGTCCTTAATACCGGAACAATACCAGTTAAAGTGTACGTTAAAAATAAATTATTAACGATTATAATAAAAAAGAACGTGGATTGAATCAAGTTAAAAGCAAAATCTTCTTTCCTAAATTCAATAATCTAAACGATATAATATATGTATTTTAATTTAAAAGAAATCTATAAATTATTTCAAATGGTTTCTGCGATAATATTTTCACTTAAAAAATAAATATTTATGCATTTATCTTTTTAATTTTTTTTTTTTTGCAATATAGTATTTTTCTACATTTATTTTTTCTTATTTGATTTTTTTATTAATTATTCATTTCTCTTTACTTATTAATTAAAATTAAAACAATATTTTTGAATTCTTTATTTTAGTTTCAAAGAAATTTATAATATAAGAATTGATTTATTTTTTTAGCGTATTCGTTAATTGACATCATAGTTTGTTAAAATAAACCAGGTCGATTGAAATAAAATTTTTAATTGAAATTTTTCTTGCTTCATTAAAATATTGCTCCTTTTTTCTTCTTTTTATTAAATGAACAAATCGCACAAATTAAAGTTTTTTTGCCATTTTATTAAATTTATAAAATCCTAATCAAATTAATGCCCTGGGAATGTTGCGAGAGTGCACAAATTGAAAAAATAAAACAAAAAACCTAAATGAATCGAAAAATATGCAAAGTAAATGATTCATGAATTTTCTCTCACAAAAATTTTAAATAAAAAAACGAATAACCTAAATTGACCATAATGAATCCGATCATAACTTAATTTCTTTCAAATAAAAAATATTATATTAATTAATAATTTAAGGCAAAAAAGTCAATACATAATCTATAACAATTAAAATAAGGCGCTATAACAAATAAACTGCATATAAAAATTTAGTATTGCAATATTTATATGCTTAAATAATAATAAATAGTAAAAAAAATGTCGTGCGAACTTGAAAATTTAATAATAAATAAAAAGTTAAATACATTAAAATCATACGCATTCGCGGTATTTTCATTTTATAATGGTGCATATAACACAAAAAAATAGTGAAAAAAAATTATATAAGTATTGTATTTAATTACACTATTAAAAATTACCTTTCAATTTGATCATGCGTAGTCAGGAGAAAGCTCACATTTAAACACATAAAACCAGGATAAGAAGAATTTTTAAAAATAAGAATATGAAAGTAAAAAATTTTAGTAATGTGCAATACAAAAATATTATAAATATAATCGATTAAATTTAACAACACTAAAAAAGTCTTACCGAGTTTGCGTCAAGATAATGATTTTGAGGATCCAAATCTGGTAAAATTATAATAGATCCATTTTAAACATTTTAAAAAATGAAATTATTATCACATTATATACATGTAAAATAAATGAAAATTAAAATGTCAATTTTTTATAAAGTTTGACATTCGACAAGTGATGGAAGGACCATATTTTAAGTTTATAATAATTATGAAATACAGAAAAATATAATCTTATGGTATTATAAACATAGAAAATAAATATATTAAAAATATAAATTTGAAACAAAACAGTTTTATTTTGATAAGTTAATAATAAAATAATTAAAGGTTTTCAAAGTTCAAAAGATTGGAAACTATTTGTTCTCATCGATAGCGACAATTAATTTGTAAAAAATAATTTTAAAAAATGAAACTTGTAAAAATAAACTCAATGATCAAATGGACGAAATTATAAAACTAAACATAAGTTAATTACTGTAGGCGATTAAATCCCTAATGTCTATTTTTGATGAAATCTATGAACAAAGGCGGCATCTACTGAATTCGCTAGAGAGGATTTTTTTTATTTGATATTTTCGTACAACAAAGAAAATTTTGAAATATCATGCTTCATAAAATTGTAATTGTTTTTTAATTAAACTCATAATTTCATAGAAGCAAAATAAAAACATAGCATAATTAAAATGCAAAGAATATCATCGTATGAATTAAGAATAAAAAAATTGTTTTACAATTTTCCTTCGAATAGAATTTGTAAGTCGAATTAAAGATTAATCACAAAATAAAATTAAATGAAATTAATATAATAAACACTGGAAAAGAAAAAAAACATTAAACAAACAATTGTAATAAAAAAATTAAGTAAATAGTACCATTTATATTATATATATTTATTATTGATTCTAATATTTCACTTACTTAAACAAATTAGTGTAGAATTTTTTATAATTTTAATGTAGCGTTTATTTATTTCCTTTTAATTCGAATTTTTTAAATATTTGATTATATAAATATTTGGACGGAAATATTCTCAATATTTGCTAAATAAAAGGCTTTAGTTCTGAGGTTTTTGACAAAGTTAAAAATTATTAATATAAAAAGGCATTAAAGCAGATGTACTCCAGAACGAGATGTCATAACTTATATCTGATAAAAAAATAATAAATTCAAAATCGAAAGAAAATATTTTATTTATTTTTAAAAAGCAATTTCATATGTTCAAAAATTCACTAGTAAAGAAAAAACACTGATTTTCTAAAATATACTAAACATTAATTATAGAAATAGAAAAATAATATTTTAATATTCAATAAAATATTAGTGCAGAATTAAGGAATAAAATATATATAACAAAATAATTACTCTAATTATTTATTTTTCTTAAGATTCAAATACCAACCACAATCCTTTAAAATTTCAACGCCTGGAAATCAGTATGTAAAAAGTTAAAAGAATGAATTAGCGAAACCATTTTGGATTTCAATTGAAAACCCAAACCAATCTGCAAATAGAAACTGACAAAACGCATTTAAATATATTTATTGATTCACATTAAAAATTATATAATTTATTAAATTTCCCTTATTAGAATAGTTTTGATTAAATAAATATTAATTATAAAAAAACAAAAATATTACCAATGTTTTATAATGATCAAATATTAACCATAACCAAAAATTGAGGAAATTTACCCAAATACACTTTATTGTAAAAAAACATAAAAGTGGATTGGTTTCATAATTTTTTTGAAAAATTAAAAATAAATATTTAAAAATACAGCGGCATGAGATTTAAGTTTTTTAAAAAGCTGTTTATTTAAATTATTGATGGCAAACCTTGATTAAAGTTTTACTATTTTAAATCATTTTTAAGTAATTTTATTTCCACTAAACGAAATAATCTTATACAAATAAATTATTTTTATTTTTATTGAAAAAATGTTACTAATAAAATAAACATATATCAATCATAACTAAATTTAAAGCATAATATATTTGGATGTAAAAAAAATAAAATAATATAGGACATAACAGAAAAAAATATAAATGTGATTGAGAAATTCTTAATAAGAACTAATTTTTTAATTTAATAATTTATTAACTAGTTTTTATTGGAATTTAATATAAATTCTTGAAATTTGCTTCATCAACACATATCAATTCAATGAATTAATTTTTTGCTTAAATGTAATTCAACTTAAAATTAATTAAACGAAATTAGTACATACATAAGAAATGACGAAGATACGAGATACTTGAAGAAATTGACTTTTTGGGAAAATTAAATATGGATATTTAAAAAATAAATTATTCTTTTAGCTTTAGATACAAATTGATTAACAAATTTGCACTGTTGGAACAATTGATCAACTAAGATTAAAATATACAAAAATAAATAATAAATGAAAAAAATAATATTGTTGTATTTTGTTCATAAATACAACTTTTTATATAAGTTTATTGAAGTGAAATTTTAAATATTAAATAACAAAACCTCAATTCATTTTTCTTCAAAAATATAAACCTTTTAAGAATTTGAACTCGTTTAAGTTAAATGAACATTTTTAATTCGTATATTTAAAATTTTTAATCTATTTTTACATATTATTTTTTCAAGTACAATTAGCAATAAATTTATTGTTTTTCAATGAAATCATGTATTCATTTATTTAAAAAAATCTTTTTTCGTTTTTATTCATTAAGTATTTTATTCTTTTATTTATATTGCCTTAATTATTATAGCAAATTATAAATTATTTTTAAATATTTATTTTTGGTTTTAACATTTTCAAGCATTTTGATCCACATTATTCCGCATCTCTCATTCAGCGATCAGTGCTACCTCCTCACAGACAAAATCGAACAATGCCATTTGCCTATTTAAATTTTATAATTACATCATTATTATTCGAAAATAAATATACATAATTTAAAATTTCGTCATTTAAAACATTATATTGAGTACAAACAATTATTACATTAAAATTTGAGTACATAAAACAATTATTGATAAGAATTAAGATACAATATTTATATATTTTTTAGGATAAATTTTTATGTACTATTATTTTTTATTTTTTTGTTTAAATGAATTTAAATTGTTATCTGCTTTACACCATTATTTTTTTGTAATTGCTTCTTATTTATTATTTTCAAAAACCTAGATTAAAATATGTCGTTTACTTATTAGAAAATCTTTTTTGGATTTATTATCTAAAATTATTTGCTAGCTTTCCGTTTGTGAATGTTGAGCTTGGCCGAAAGTCATTCAGAACAGAAATATTTTTTCCCTCCACTGTCGTTTTTTATTAATCTATATTCAATTTAATTATTTGTTTCTTAAAAATATATATTTTTCAAATACAAAAGCATTAAATTATTTATTTAAATTGTTGTAATAATTTTTTTATTTTCTAAGGGTTATTATTTAAACGATAATAATTTATATTAATTGGTTAAATGAATATTTTTTGATTGTTTTTATGTAATTTTCATTTTAATATTGTCAGCCTTTGTGAAATTAATTACTTTTTTAAAATTAGTAAATAAGCAAGCTCAGGTTCATTGTGTTTGCATTTAATTTTTTACAATATTTTTTTGTCTTAACTAACGTGTATTAAAAAAAACAAAATAAGAAGTATTATTTTCAAAGCCAAGCTATTTCTTGGCAAAAATATAAATTTTTTAATCTTTAAAATATAATAATAGTTTTTGTAGAAATTATAATAATCTTCTATTAAAGTAATTATTAGACCATTTGGTTTTTTCGATTTTAAATATAAGTTAATTTTTTACATTTTATTTTCTCGCTTATTGTGGCCCTTCACTTGGAATTTGTGACTTAAGTGAATTTTTTTCATTCATTTTTTAAAGAAAAATAATTCATTAGCTTAATTATATGGTTGTTATGATTTAATTTTAATTAATTAATTTATTTTAATTAAATTTATAGTATATATTTGTTTAAATAAGCATACAAAACTAAATATTTCAATATTTTTATTATTCTTATATTAAAATTTACATATAATAAACCCATATAAACAATCAATAAATTATATAGAAATCATGAAGAAATCTCAACTCAATTGTAATATTTTTCAAAAATAGGAGCAACTTGCTACATTTATTGCATTATTGTATTTGAGATTGAAGATTGCTGGTTTAAAGCCATTTAGAAGAAATTATCCTGAATTATTTTATTTAATGAGTTTAATTTAAATCTATCAATATTTGTCTAAATTTATCATATTGTTATATTAAATAAAAAAATTTTATCAAACCACTTCATTAATTTATTTTAACGCTGAGAAAAATATTAAACCGAATATAAGCCTTTTATTTGATATTAATGGTAGATGAATTATGAAAATAAACTGATTTATTAATTTTTTAATTTAATTTTTTGACATAATACATTTCTTTTTTCTTACATTCTCGCATAATTGTCGTCCAAATTTAAATTGTTTCCATATTTTATATGTTAAATCATGGTTGATTGAATTTTGTTATTTAATTTAATATAATTGCTTTCTTACTCAATTTTTTAAAATTTATTTATCGATATCTTTTAAAAAGGTTCGAGACTGATCCAAACTCTGTTGTAAATGATCAAAGAACATTTATAAAAATGAATATATATGTATTTATTTATTTAACAATCTTGACAAAAGTCTGATATTCTAAAACAATATTAAGGCCTCAAAAACGATGAATGCAGCAATAAAAAATAAGAAATAAAATTATTTAGTTATAATTTAAAAAAATGAAGATTTTTTAACATTTTACTTTAGACCGAAATATTAATTATTTGAAAATCGGATTTTATAATTTAGTGTTTTTGTTTTAAATAAATTAAATTTAAACATTTATTTGTTGTTGTTTTATTTCTTTTATAAAATTTACCAATTCATTGTCATTTTGTAAATCTTTTGTTCGAATTTTCGAATGTATCCATAAATAGAATAAACAAAAGAATTTAAAAAAGGTCACATAACAGGAAAATAATTGGAGAATAAATGCGAAGAAAATAAGTAATAAATTTATTCAAAAATTCCTAAATTATAAAAGCTTTATGCTATTGATTTGATTTTTCAATAAATAAAAGCCAAGAAATGGGGATCAAAAGTGTAAAATGGAAAATCAATTTGTGCGCGCTGTGTGCGTAATCGCCGAATGAGACGAATAAATTGTTTTAGTTTAAGAACGTTCACAAATTTTAACATTTTACTATGACTTTACGTTTTAAAGTTGAAGGTAATTTTATCTCAAATATAAATTTTTTTATAATTTGTATTAAAATTATTTCTTAAACATATTTTTCTTTTACAACTTTGGTTAGTTATAATACCACTTTTAAAAAGTTAATTAAATTATATTTGTTTTTATTTGTTTTCGATCAAATTACAGATAAATCATCTTTGAAAGTTATTTCAAGCATTATGAATTTTTCTTATAAAAAATAAACATCTTGTTAAAAATTTTCTTAATTTATCAAATTTTATAGTATAAGTTCGATATTGAATTAATTAATAAGGAGGGATATGATTTACAGTTGCAAAAGCTGCCAAAAAATAATGTTCAAAAATAATTTATTATTTAATTTTCCACTAATTTATAATTTTAAATATTATTGTTATAAAGCTTTACTAAATTTGAATGTTTCAAATTAATTAAATATTAAGTATGGTACCAAACAATTGGCACAATCACCCAAAAATGGAAAGTTAATGTTTATGTTAGTAACTGTTAAGTTAATTTATCTAACAAAAAAAATCACGACCAAATATTCTCTAATAAAGCTGAGTAAAATAATTAAACGATTATAATTAGGGCTCGGAATTATATGGAAATCCATATTTTTTTCCTGGAATCTGTGAGGCCTGAAACGTACGAAAAACATGTTTTTAGCTTGATTAGAAGCTTCTAGGATGGGTTTCTATATCCATATTTTCCATATTTTTCCATATTTTGCGATTTATGTCCATATTTGTCCATATTTTGGCATTTATATACATATTTTATGTCCATGTTTTTGATTTTTTTAGAAAACCTCTATTAGGACGGCCCCAATCAGGTAAATTGGCATTTTTGACCCATAAAGACCGAAAAAATTTCAGAAAAAGACATTTTTAGCAAAATTTTGTCGAAAAAATTGATATTAAATTTTTTTTAAAATTGCCTTAATTTTTGTCAAAAATAAGCAAAAAAACGAAAATTTCGCTTTTCACGTTGATTTTTAGCTAAAATGAGTAAAATTTTAAGATTTATCGTGTTTTTTCTTCTAAAATGATTTTTTATACCTTATTTAACCACTGTTGAAAGTTTTACTTTGCGTTTAGTGAATTTGAGGAAATTTTGAGAAATTATACCCCTAATTTGAAAAATTTATGTCCATATTTTTGCCATTTTATGTCCATATTTCGCGATTTTTGGTCCATATTTTATGGCCATATTTTGCGATTTTATATCCATATTTTTCCGAGCCTTAATTATAATATAAAAGATTATATAATTTCATTGTGGTCACTGTTATGAGAAGTAAATATAGCTAAAAGATTTTTGGAGAATTGGGCTCATCCTTTGGCATGAATGATCCAAAAAATATCATTAAAATAAGGCTATTTGGAAATTTTATGATGGAGAATAAAAAAATAATAAAAACGATGGAAACAAATTTTAGTAAACATCTCAAAAAATTTACAAAACTTAAATTGTCAAACTAATAAATTTATAAAAAACCTTCATTCTGTGCAAAATTTATTTAACTATATTAATTGTTTAATTATAAATTGTAAACAATGTTAATAATAATAATAATTTAAAAATGTAATAACTATAATTAAATTGAATTCAATTTTATCTTTTTGTAATAAATGAAGTAATCTTAATTTAACATCATTTTGTAAAAAAAGGCCAAAAATAATTAATTCGTTTACTTATTAAATCAGTTTCCATGCTAATTAATATAAAACTGGACAGTATTTTGTGCGGTATTTTCCAAGGTTCCTAGTCCAAGTTTTTTTTGGAAATGCAACAAGACCCGGAATCCTGTTAAAATAGGGTCATGGTCATGAATCCTGTCCGGGTCCACCTCGAAAATCCGGTTCTTGGTTTCACTGTGGAAGCTCTTGAAAAACGGCATGACATTCAAAATAAAACATTTTCTAAATTATAAATAATTGTAGAATAACGGGCCAGGTCGTTTTCGCGCCGTCGTTTTCGCGCCGTCGTTTTCGCGCCGCCGTTTTCGCGCCAGGTTCGTTTTCGCGCTGTCGTTTTCGCGCGGGGGTCGTTTTCGCGCCAAAGAAAAAAAAATGAAAAAAGACACAATTTTTCTTATAAAAATTTAACAAAAAAGCGAGAAAAACTTTAGAACAATCTAAGGTCGCATTTAATGGTTTCGGGAAATACCAGTGAGAAAATTGATAATGTTTCCGGGACTCACATTGGCATTGGCATAATTATGATCATTTTGTAGGACGAAGTTGTCATAATTTTGGTAAAAATTCAGTTTGAAAACTTAATATAGTCGACATATTAAGTTTAGAAACCCACAAAAAAACAAAATAACCTTTTACTCCGGGTGAATCCGAACCTGACCACCCCTTAGCCTGCTACAGAATGCCAGATACGCAGGGATTCTGCAGCCATAAGCGATGTCCTAACTGAAATTTTATTTCTGATTCGTGATCACTGATCAGTATAGTTGGGAGTTACATTTATTTGATCAGTAAAAACAAATTTTCTTTAATATATACTCCTATTTATTTTACATATATGCAACCGCGCGAAAACGACGGCGCGAAAATGAACCTGGCGCGAAAACGACGGCGCGAAAACGGCGGCGCGAAAACGACGGCGCGAAAACGGCGGCGCGAAAACGACCCCGACCGGTAGAATAATGATATGAATATATACATTATTATTTATTTAAAATTTAAAGTGCCAAAAGTATGAGAGTGGTGGGGATATGGAAGAGGATATGTCTTTTTCAATCTATTGCAAATTCTGCTACATAATTAAACTCAGAAATTACCTAAATTTAAACAAGAAAAACAAAATTGCAAAATAAAACACACTAATGAATTGAAATTTTATTTTTTAATTTTTATTGGAAATAAAAACGATAATGAATAAACGAATCTGCATTTATATCATTCAATAATTAAATAATACTTTAAATTGCAATTATATTTACAAAGCCATAAACAGTATGTTCAGCATGTGAAATTTAAATATGTCGCGTTACAATATTATATAAATCAAAGCCTCATAAATGTTTTATAATTATATTAATAAGAACCTAAAAGAATTAATTAAAGTTATTTCGCTTTCGCTTTTACCTTTGGATACCACGCCGGATTTGTCTTTTGCCGTTTTGTTTTGATCGCTGCACACACCACCGTAAAACTGCTGAAGTGGACCATCTTAGCACGAGCGAAGAAAATAAATTCAGAACAGTACAAAAAAAACAAAAATTTTTTAATTTCATCAATTAAGTCTTTAATAATAATTAATCCAAATTATGTGCTAATAATTACTTTCAAGAATTCATAAAAAATTTGTCTTAAATGTATATACAGAAATAAAATAAAAAAAGTAAATTTACATTGTAACATTTTTTGAAAGCTTAATAAATTGAACAAAAAGGACATTTTGAAATGAATCATAGATTAATAAAAATAAATTATCAAAACGAATGTACCTGATGTACTATTTTTATGATTAAAATTAATCAATAAAATAAGTAGATTAAAATAAATTTAAAAATCTTACTGATGCGTAATTACATTCCATTACATTTATTACACATAATTTACAAGGAAATGTATAACCTATCATGGAAATATTCGTAAACATCAAGAATTGAAATATTTTATAAAAAAATTTATATTGGCATATATAAAAATTTATTTTTTACAAACACAGACATCCTTTTGATTTAAAAACTCAAAAAATTAAAATCAATGGATGGGCCTTAGTTGTCGCTGAATTAAAACGGCATCATGCAGACGAGAATTTTAAATTAATAATTTTTTTTTATTAATTTATTATTAAATACTTGAAAAGAAATTTAATTAAAAATTATTATATAAATGTTTTTATTCAAAAAAAAAAAATTAAGAAAAAAGAAAAATCCTAACTTTAACTATATTATCCAGCTTAACTAATAAAAATTGAAAATTTTATTTTTTTATTGCTATATTTCTAGATATAATTAATAAGTGGCTAAATATGTATGAGTTTGTAATTGATTAGACTTAATGGAAAAATTATCTAAATTAGCGTTAAATTGATTTTTTAATTAACTATTTAGTTATATGCATTTCGTTAATGTAAATATTAAATTTTTGTTTTTATTAATTCTTTTATCAATATATTGTTTAATAAATATTATTTTATGTCGATCTAAATTATTTCAAATGAACGAAATAAATTTTCTATAACAGATATTTCTCCACTTTGCTTTTTGTAAAAGAATAATTTTATAAAATTCATAAAGATTTGTGGTTCACCCTTGTGTATATTTTGAAATTATAATGTTAGGTCATAGTAATTGTTTATGACAAAATATAAAAAATTATTTTTATTATTATAGAGTTTCACAAAAATAACACATTTTTACAAAGATTTTGTCAAAAGTTATCACTTACATCTCTCAGAAGCACATTGATAAAAAATTTTTTGTCATATAAGTCATAGTTATAGGTATTTTTAATTCTTTGTTGATTTGTTAAAAACATTAATGCAAAGCAACAGTAAAACATTTTTGAAAAGAATTTTGCTAAATATAAGCAGAGGTTTATAAAATATGGAACATTTGCAGAAATAATTTTCAACTTATTATTAATATATTAGCGAAAATTAATCAAAAACTATAATTTTAATAAAATTTCAAAAATTGTTTATCAAATAATAATGTTTTGATTTTAAATAAAAAATAAAAAGGGGAAAAAAAGACAAATTTACATCATGGAATTTTACATAAAAGAATATAACAGCATTTATGCACATTTTAAATAATAAAAATAAATAATTAAATTAGTACAAGAGTAAGCGAGACCAAAAAAAAACAACCAAAATTTGCCCTTACGGACAAGATAAGAAATAAAGGAAAATATTAATACTTGCTTAATTAATTGGCGATAATTTTTTGCTTTTTGATATTCAACCAATGTTTTTAATAATTATATATTTATTTATTTACATTTGGTCTAACATTTGTTTGTCTAATGGGTATTTTGCAATATTAATGTTCGGGTGATGACCCCGAGAGAGACATTTAAATTATTTTATTTATGTTATTTTCCTCTCTCTGTCTCCCGCACTATTTCTCTCAATTAATTGTGTCTGTGCTCCCTTTGTTAAGTCAGACACATCTTTCCTCCCCCACTTTTGACCCCCGCTCATTTCCATCGTTCATTTTGTTTTCTTGTTGTATTCCCACATTTCCTCCAATTGTCCTCCGCCTCAAATATTTATTTATTTGTTTCCAATAAATAATTTATTATTTTTTGGACTGTTTTAAGCTCGGTTAGGTAAGACCGAACAATTGGCGACGCCTCTCTTCAACTCAAGCCGGGTTGGCTGAGCATCATCGTCTAAAGCCGAGTCGGCAATCAACAATTCTGAAATTCTAAGGCCGAGTTGGCCATCATCGAATTTCACAAGCCGAGTCGGCCATCACCAAATTTTGAAATTCTAAAGCCGGGTTGGCTATCATCGAATTTCACAAAGCCGGATTGGCATTCGTTAAACAGCAGAAAGCAAAACTGCGAAATTCTTCAAAGCCGAGTTGGCATTCGACATAAATTGCTGAAAGCGAACACAACTCCAAAATGGCTGCGAACCTCGACCAATTGGTGAGACTGATGACACAGCAACAGCAACAATTTGAGGACCAACAGAGATTGGTGCAGCAGCAGTCGCAACAAATTGCGCAGTTGCTAGCGAACCAAAATGCTGCAAACATCGCAGCTGGTCAACAAAATCCGCCAAATGCAGTCGTCATTCCTTCGCTACCGGACGTTTCGCTGTTCGAAGTGTGTGATGAAAAGAGTCGGGTCAGCGAATGGCTCGACCGATTCAAATTCGCCCTCGACTGCGCCGCGCCAACAGCAAGTGATCAAATTAAGGTGAAATCGCTGATGAACAAGCTGAGCGAGATGGCTTTCAGCGAGTATAGCCGATCCGTTCTGCCAGCTTCAGTCACCGATTTCGACTTTCCAACGACAGTGCAGAAACTGGAGAAGCTCTTCGCCAAACCCCAATCGATCTTCATCGACAGGTATGAATGCCTGAAAGCGGTGAGGGGAGATGGCGAGGACTTCCGGCACTTCATCAATCGGCATAAAAAACTGCTGAACGACTTCAAATTCGACGATTTGAAGAAAGAGCAATTTTACTCGTTAATGCTCTTGACGGCACTCAAAGCGCCGAACGACGCAACACTGAGGCAACGGATTTTGGCCAAATTGGCAACGGACGGACAAAACGTGTCGTATGACGGAATAGTGGAAGATTTAATCAACTTCCAGTCAACGATTGCGGAGGCTCGAGCGATCGAAACGCCGATCAGCTCCCGGAATGTAAATGCTGTCCAACAAAAGGGCAAGCAAAATTTCCTGCCGAAGAACAAATTCCCCAAAAGTGGACAAACCACAACGGCGAACAAAAGTTGTTGGCGATGCGGAGAATGTGACCATCAGCCATTCAACTGCCGATTCAAATTGACAAAGTGTCCGAAATGTGGTACCAATGGTCACTTGGGAAAGAAATGTGAAAGTGTTCAGGCATGGAAGAAACAACAAAGTGCAAAGATGATGGGAAACAAGAAAATCGGACATTTGAGGATCGGAATGACCTCATGTTCGATCAATGCACTTTCGTTGATGCAGATCAAAATTCTGCTGAACCAACAAATCGTCCAATTCTACCTCGACACGGGATCGGACATCGACGTAATTGATGAACTGACTTATGCCGACATTGGCAAGCCACCGTCGAACCGTGCTACGAAATTGGTAAAACCTTTGATGGACAAGAAGTTCCATTCATTGGAAAAGGTTATGGCATATTCAAATTCGGCGAGACTGAAGTGAAGCGCCCATTTTACGTGGCAAAAGCTGGCTCACTTAATCTGCTGAGTTGCCAAACCATGGACAAATTTGGTTTGTTGGACGAAATGAAGCTGAAGATCAGCAACGTGGCAGTAAACTTGTGCAACGCCGGCCGCCCAAAGGGAGAGAAAATTATCCCCAGTGGCATAAAACAAATGGCCGGCACAGAAGCCAAAATTGAGGCATTGAAAAGGGCCTTTCCCGAAGTCGTGAATGACGGGTTAGGACTCTGCACAAAGGAGAAGGCACGACTGTCGTTGAAAGATGATGCGACACCCGATGGCTCAGCGCGACTTTGCATCGACTACTCGACAGGTCTTAATGATGCGCTTCTCGACTGCCAACATCCGCTCCCAGTTCCTGAGGATATTTTTGCCACCCTGAATGGAGGTAAAATTTTTTCCCAGATCGATCTGAGGGACGCGTATTTACAAATCGAATTGGACGAAGAATCCAAAGATTTGTGCGGATTGGCGACACACAAAGGGAATTACCGAATGGAACGGTTGCCCTTCGGTGTAAAGTCGGCACCAAGCATATTCCAATCAATTATGGATAAAATACTGGCCGGACTAAGCTTCGCCACCGCTTACCTGGACGACATAATCGTTGTCAGCGGAACAACCGAACAACACGTTCGACATTTGGAAGAAGTCTTTTCTCGAATTCAAGCCTACGGATTCCGAGTAAAGTTGGAAAAATCGACCTTCTTCCGAGACCAAATCAAATATTTGGGTCAAATAATCGATCGGAATGGACGCCGACCGGACCCAGCAAAAACTCATGCAATCGCTCAAATGCCGGCTCCAAAGGACATTTCGTCACTCCGATCATTCCTCGGCATGGTAAACCATTACCAACAGTTTGTCAAGAACATGCGCTTCACTCGGAAGCCTTTGGACGACATGCTGAAGGATGACGTTGAATGGAAGTGGACGGAAGAACGACAAAAAGCATTCCAAAAATTGAAAGAAGTGCTTACATCGGAACTGCTCCTCACCCATTATGATCCTAAATTGGACATAATTGTGGCAGCCGATGCGTCGGAACTCGGAATTGGGGCCGTCATTTCCCACAAATTCTCGAACGGACAAATGAAAGCAATTGCACATGCCTCAAGGTCGCTCACTCCAGCAGAGAAAAACTACTCTCAAATTGAAAAAGAGGGACTGGCATTGATTTTTGCAGTGCAAAAGTTCCACAAAATGATCTACGGCAGACACTTCACATTGCAAACTGATCACAAACCGCTGATCAGGATTTTCGGAAGCAAAAAAGGCATACGGCAGTGCAGCGCAAATCGGCTGTGATGAAAGAGTGATTGCCGCGTGCAACATCGACGAAGATCTTGAAATGATTTTGGATATGGCAAAGCAAATTTTGCCAATCAAATTTGAAAATTTGGTCTCTGAGTCAAAAAAGGACAAAACAATTCAAAGCGTTATGAATTTCGTCAGAGACGGTTGGCCTGATGAACGCAAATTGACGCCACAATCAGAAGAGATTGAGCTTTTCGGCTGAAGAAAAGCTGATCTAACAATTCTAAAGGAATGTCTGATGTATGGCGAAAGAATTGTGATCCCTGAAAAATTCCGGACCAAAATTTTGACACTGCTACACAAGGGCCATCCTGGAATTAAAAGGATGAAACAACTCGCCCGGCAATACGTCTTCTGGCCGAAATTGTATCAACAAATCGAGGAATTCGTCAAGAATTGTGCACCGTGTCAATTGGCCGCTAAGGCACCGACGAAAACGGATTTGCACTCATGGCCAAAATCAACGCGGCCATGGCAACGAATTCATGCCGATTATGCGGGCCCTTTCTTTGGAAAAGAATTTCTGATTGTTGTGGACTCATATTCGAAGTACCCGGAGGTATTTGAAATGACCACAAAATCAGCGGCCGCAACAATCGAACGACTGCGGTATCTGTTCACACGACACGGTATACCGGAAACATTGGTAACCGACAACGGAACGCAGTTCGCCGCAAGTGAATTTGCAAGATTCACAGAAGCAAATGGAATTGCTCATCTCTTTTCCGCTCCGTACAACCCAATGTCCAATGGACAAGCGGAACGGTTCGTGGACACTTTTAAGAGAGCGTTTCGAAAAATAAAAGGGGAGGGAGTGCCGAATAAGGAAATTATCAACACTTTCCTGGTCACTTACCGCACGACACCGAACGATTAGCTGCCGGATGCAAAATCCCCCGCCGAAATGCTCCTTGGCCGAAAACCGCGCACCACGATTGATCTCCTGATGCCGCCTCTTCCGCAGCCAACGGAGAGAGACACCAAAATGGAGCAACACTTCAATCGCCGGTTTGGCACCCGACCACAGAAATTTGTGTCAAATAAGCCTGTTTGGGCTGGACACCGACTCTCGCAGAATTGGAGAGCAGGAACAATTTGTGAATGCTCCGGAGTCATTTACACGGTCAAATTCCCCGATGGTTCGACAAATCGCTTCCATGCGAACCAATTGCGGAACCGGGAAAACACAGCTAATGGCCACGAACCATTAAATGTTTTAAATGAGGCATTCCATCTGCCGATCACCGCACCGAACGTTGGAATTGTTGGGCAGGACCTTGAGCCAAGGCCTGACCCGATCAACGATGATCACCAGGACGAGTTCGAACCCGAGCAGGCCCGTCGAAGCCCGACACCGCCGCAACAAGTGCCGCGCCGGAGTGGACGGAACCGCCGAGCCCCTGATCGGTACTCGCCCGGATGAGCCAATCAAAAGGGGAGGTGTTCGGGTGATGACCCCGAGAGAGACATTTAAATTATTTTATTTATGTTATTTTCCTCTCTCTGTCTCCCGCACTATTTCTCTCAATTAATTGTGTCTGTGCTCCCTTTGTTAAGTCAGACACATCTTTCCTCCCCCACTTTTGACCCCCGCTCATTTCCATCGTTCATTCTGTTTTCTTGTTGTATTCCCACATTTCCTCCAATTGTCCTCCGCCTCAAATATTTATTTATTTGTTTCCAATAAATAATTTATTATTTTTTGGACTGTTTTAAGCTCGGTTAGGTAAGACCGAACAATTAATTTGTAGGTTACATTGTGTTTGGAATTCTATATAATGTTTCTTTACAAACGGCTCGAATCGGAGGCTCGTCTGCAAAGCCAGGTCAAAAAGACTCTTTGTCGTACGTTTTTGGTATTCCTTTATATAGTTTTTGCATAGAATCTTTAAGCTTTCACAATATTTCTCTTTATTTGCAAAATTTAATGTTAATTTATTTTAAAATAATTTTTTTTAATTCATAAGAGTAATAATATAATATTTTATTTTTTTTTGGGTTATCTAATTGTTTTTTTTTTGCAATTTTTTTTTTGTATTTTTTTATTAATATCAAAATGACATTTTGTAAAAATTGTTTTTTTTTTTTTGCATTGATAGTGATTATTCATTGTGTTCTTTTTAGGTTTGCATTAATCTAGTCTTAGTTTTATTTTTATTATCAATGAATCGCGCTATATTAAGTGAAAATCCAAACTCTTAAGCGTTATCGATTTAAATTTTATCAAATTTTTTGCGATGGATGAAAAATACTATTGTAATTAAAAATCATTTTTATTTTTGTTATTCTTTATTATTTTTTTATATTTTCAGTCGAATTTATTTTTAAATGCTGTAAAAATTTCAATGAGTCGAATTTTTTAATCTTTTATTTTAAAATGCCTTTAATAACATTTACTTTATTAAATTTATTAGATAAAACATATAAATTCTTTATCTCATAGATTCTTTTGCTGTGTCTAAAAACTTTTTAGTTTATTTATGTTATTAAGCATTAATTTTCATGTTTCACAAGAAATTTGTTGAAATATATATATTTTTGTTTTAGAATTTACCATTGACGGCACCGGTGGCGGGAATTGGCCAAATCCATTGGGGCCAATTGGCTGCGGGAATTATATTTATCATAGTTATTTTTTCGATTTATTGGACTGTTAATTGATTATCAAAGCCTTCATTTAATTTTGTAATTAATTTTATATTTTTACACACATTAGGAATTTGACCGATTTCACATATTTTACGCAAAACAGAATTCAAAAATTAGTATTTTTTCAAAATGTTTTGTTTTATTTTAAAGATTTTTTATTTTTTTATAATAATTTTTTTATTTTGAATTGTACTTTTCGAAATAATTTTTTAAATATTTAACTCGGATAATAGATTTGGTCAGATTTATTATTTAATTAGTAAATTAATTGTTTATTTTTTGGGTTTTTATTATTCATTATATCTTTTCATATTTATTCTTAATTATTATAAAATTCATATTACTTTTCTGTTTTTAATTTTATCTAAGGAGTGCGTCTGACCAATGTGACGATATTTGACAAGATTTTTATCATAGATTCTTTCAGGCGATTTTGGTTTTCTGAATTTAATTTTTGAAAAAATTATTTTTTTGAAATATTTTTAGTATTTCAAATTTTCATATTTTTCCATTGCGGCAACTCCATCATATCGATGATATGTTTTATAAAATTTTAAGTTCAAATTTTTTCAAAAATTTCATAAATATATTTTCCGTTTTTTATTTATATGATATGTTTTTTTCTTTCCTTATTCTAAATATCTTTTGCTTTATTAGATTGAATTTCAGAAGCTATTTCATGAGATCTAACAATATATTTTTTTGATTTTACTATTTTTTCGGTAAATTTTTAATCTTACATTTGTTTTAATATTTTGCTAATTAAGTAGTTTTATTTTTTCGGCTTTTTTTTAAATTTTTGTAAATATAATATTGTTTCTTTTTAGCTGTTTTACAGAGCTATATCACATATCACAGGAATTATTTGTATTTTGACATGTTATTTTAGGAATTTGATTAATTATATAAGCGCCATAATTCCGCGAAAACGAATGACACAATTCCTTCCCATCAGTAGAATCCTCAAATAGGACAAATTTAATGCCAAAAATCTGTTTAATTTAATTTTTTTTTATTTTATCCGTCGAATATTTTAATCATAAAATAATATATTTTTTCTGGGATTAATAAAAGGCATTATTAGTTAAGTTTTGGACTATTTGGTAATATTCGATTAATTATTATAAATAAATTTATTATTTGTTTCAATTTCAATTCTGCTGAATTTATTTTTTATTTTTTTGAAAAATTATTTATAATTAATATTCCATTTATCATTTATTCTTTTATTTTTTCCATATCTTAATAGTGTTTTTTTACTGTGTACGCTCGGCAAAATTGGAAGAGAAAAGTAGCTTAATTAAAGTTTTTAAATTTTATTTTTATTTTTTGTTAAATAAAGTTTAATCAAATATTTTTTTTTATTGTATATGTTTGATCATTAAAAAATATCCACATGGTTCCATTTTGTTCAGTGCAAAATGAGGCTTTTGCAATCATACTTTTCGCTATATTCTTTTTAAATTATTAATATTTTCGTACACCTTAGTTGAAATATATTTTTGAATAAGTCATCACGTCATTGGAAGCAAATGACCGTCTTTTCGATCAATTTATAAGTGATAGTTTTTTGACACTTATAATCAATAGTAAGAAAATAATATTAATTTTTAAAAATAAAGTGATTGCTAATATTTATCCTACATAAAAATCGTTTGTTTCCATATGCGCCAAATAAATTATTAATTGCTAGTCTCTAGCTTATATATTATAATTTATTTACAAAAATATTGAAAAAAAAAATTACGGGCTAATTTAAAATTGAGTAATAAGAATGCACCAATTTTTATCAAAATCATAATTAAGTTGAAGGAATAATAGCATCTTCGCGTGGCGGGAAATTTTTTTTTTTTTTGAAATTTTTGCTAAATTTTCAACTGTTTTTTGTCCAAAAAGACCAAGTTTTTGCGTCATATTTGATTGACGTCGGCGGGGACATTGAAATTTGGGTGAAATTTCGATGAAAAATTTCTTTTAAATAAGGAATTTACAATATTTCAGAAAAATTAATGAATTGAATAATAACTTAATAATGGAAAATAGCGCATTGAAAAACCCAAATACAAATATATCAAAACATAAATTTAAAAAATGGATTCAAAAAGAACCAGCAAATTCACAAAAATTTAATAAAAAATTTAGCATTTTACAGTAAATTTTCTTTAAACGACTATTTAAAATTGCCTAATTTTTGAGAAAATAATATAATAACTTCATTTTATAAAATTGATAAATATGAAAATAAAAATTCATTTTGAGAAATGTAAAAATAATAAGAAATCTAAATACTTAAGCGAATTTTCGAATGTAGAAAAGCATTTCAAATCGCTGGACATATATCCGAATAGATCGCATTTAAACGGTCAATGATAAAAAATTTTGTAAAAAGGAATTATTGGAAACTTTGTCTGATTTAACGAAAAAATGGATCATAAAATAAAAGTATAAAATAAGCTTTGCCAACGAACCAAATACCAAACGTCTACTATTTTGGAACGATATTAACGCATAAATTGAATGAGCAGAATATAAACCCATATGAATCGTTTTATGTTAATTGTGTATTTAAAAATAAAAATCATAAAATTGATGACAAAGTTAAAAAATCTGAATTATATCATTACAATGAATTTATTTTATTTAGGATGTAACATAAGTTCAATCAGCCTTGTGTTTTTTCGAAGAGAATTTATTTTTTAATTTCAGCAAAACACAAATATGATTCAAAATAAGTTTTTCGATTTAATTTTTCTTTAATTTATTTTTTATTTAAAAATATCTAAAAATTTTGAAACTAATTTCTCAAATTTTGAATTTTTTGAACTTTTTAAATTAAATATTTTTAGTAAGTAGTAGTTAATTGAATTAGCATTATTTAGTAAGAATTAAATTCAAATTTAATATTTTAATCGGGCCCAAAAAATCAGATTTTGGGGTCGAAAATCAGAACAATTTGCAAAATTGCTTCAAAACATTTAATTTTACAATTTATTAATCAAAAATGTATTAAAAATTATATTTTTCGGCTCCGATTATCATCTTTAAAAATTTTGGTGAGGAAATTAGCAAACTGAAAATTTCATTGCACTCGGGATGAAAAAATCAGTCTTTTAAGAATTTTTTTGCGGCGCATTTTTCCAAAACTTTTAGGAAATGGGCGAGGGGAGAGGGTCCGGCGCTGCCGATAGGCGCCGCCGGGAAAAATTTTGCGATTTTTAATGCGATTTGTTAACAGATTTTTGTCAAAAAAATGACCAAATTTTGTCAAAAATTGAATGCAAATGGGGAAAGATAGACATTCAATCAATAGGACATGTGGAGCATGAGAGACAGAGACTAAGATAGCATCGTTGTTGGTTGACTAAGTTTTTTAAATTTGATTTGATTTTATTATTTATATTATAAATATTAAATAATTTATTTTAAAAGAAGGTCCTTCAACCATTTATTATATTTTTAAGAACAAAATCAATTATTTTTTGAAAAACAAATTATTTTCGTTTTGAATTACGAATTCAATGAAAGGCTAATTTTAATCGATGCAACAGTGACTTTTTGTACAAGTATATAATTTACGAGCTTTTAATCTAATGACTAATTGGTGAATCAACGTGCTGAGTCGATCCTAAAAAAGTATCAATGATAATAAATAATTAAATTTAATAATTGTTAATAAAAATATTTTAAATTTATATAAATATTTTATTTTTCAATTAATTTTAGACCGATTTGCTATTTTATTAATGTACAATTGAAAAGTATCAAATTATTAAACGTGGTGAGTCGTTCCACAAAAAAGCTCAGTGTGGGCGTTCCACAAAAAGCTCAGTGATTGATTGTTCATTTTCCGGAAGCCTATCGCACCAGTTCGGGGCATCAAAAGTGCCTGATCCGGAACCCGGACCGGCCCGGTTAAGAACAATTTTTTGTTCAGTTTTTCAAGGGCTATCTCCCAGGATGGGATTTCATGTAAGAAATACAGAAATATACACACAAAATATGTACAATAATAAAATATGCGCAAAAATATATAAAAACTTTTTGAGATTAAATTCCTGAAAAACGGCTATTATTAATTAAATTTTGTTTTTTAGAAGTTCTGAATTGTCTGTTTGAAAAATTTGTAGAATTTTTTTTTCTTGTAATTTTTTATTTTAAAAAAACTTATCGAAAATTTAAAAAAAACAACGAACTTTTTGCTTTTCTTGCATGAAAATATGAGTATATGTGGGTCTAAAAAATGCAAAATAAACTTCAAAAAATATTTGTTTTCTTTTATTTATAAAGGAGGCAGAAGCAAAGGAAAAAATATGGCATCCCTAAAAATTCTTAAATGCCGCTTTCATTTGTGCATAGAAAAGTGCTGAGTCGATCCAAAAAAAAACTCAGTGATTGATTGGTCATTTTCAGAAAGCCGATCGCTCCATTTTCGGGGCACTAAAAGTGCCTGATTCGATACCCGGACCGGCCCGGTTAAGAACAATTTTTTGTTCAGTTTTTCAAGGGCTATCTCCCAGGATGGGATTTCATGTAAGAAATACAGAAATATACACACAAAATATGTACAATAATAAAATATGCGCAAAAATATATAAAAACTTTTTGAGATTAAATTCCTGAAAAACGGCTATTATTAATTAAATTTTGTTTTTTAGAAGTTCTGAATTGTCTGTTTGAAAAATTTGTAGAATTTTTTTTTCTTGTAATTTTTTATTTTAAAAAAACTTATCGAAAATTTAAAAAAAACAACGAACTTTTTGCTTTTCTTGCATGAAAATATGAGTATATGTGGGTCTAAAAAATGCAAAATAAACTTCAAAAAATATTTGTTTTCTTTTATTTATAAAGGAGGCAGAAGCAAAGGAAAAAATATGGCATCCCTAAAAATTCTTAAATGCCGCTTTCATTTGTGCATAGAAAAGTGCTGAGTCGATCCAAAAAAAAACTCAGTGATTGATTGGTCATTTTCAGAAAGCCGATCGCTCCATTTTCGGGGCACTAAAAGTGCCTGATTCGATTGGCGTCCGGCTGTATTTACTACAAATGGAGAAAATTGGCAAGAAGTGTTGTGAAAAATTGAAAAATTAACAAATTTGAAAATGACTTGCGTCCCGCCGTACATTAGTGTTAACCGGACGGCACCGTGTTTTGTGAATTGAATAAATAAATTTATTTATTTAATTTTATTTACCACTGAGCTTTTTTTGTGGAACGCCCACACTGAGCTTTTTTGTGGAACGACCTAGCACCTTATTAAATAACATTTAAAAATTACAATCTTTATATAATAAATTTATGCCAGTTTTTTATTTAAGCAAATAAAATTGTGAAGCAAATAGTGTTTTCAAAAATTCAAACATGAAATCAATAAGGAATCGAGAGAATTATATTATAAAGAAGCAAATTAATTAGAAAAAAATTAAAATAACAAAACAAAAATAAATATTCATTATATTCTAAAACGCAACACTTAAATTAAAAGACTATGAAATATGAGATAAATAAAATAATATAAAAATTCAAAAATAATTTGTAATAATAAAATAAAACAATTATTTAAAATGCTTTTTCATGTCATTCCTCGCCTTTTTAGAATTGAATACTTTTTGAAGTGCTGTTTTAATTTAAATATTTTTAAAATTTTCAATAATAATAACCTTTTAGGCGTTAAATTTGATTAAATTTTATCTATAATGAGTTTTAAAACTTTAAATATTTTTTATCGTGGCAAGTATAATTATTTAATTGTGCCATTCAAATAGAATAACGAATGTCTACAACAAATAGAAAATGTACTACTCTATTAGACACAAAGAAATATTAATGAAATATTAATGTATTATTAACATTGCGAAATTTTAAAAATAAAATAACACTATTACACATATAATAAACAAATTTCTATAATTTATATGTTTTTTGTAATTGATTAAAAATTGATAGCATTCAAATAAATTGCAATTAAAAAAACTACAAATATATTTATAAAAAAATTATAACAATATGAATGAAAAATAGCAAATAATGTTTAACCCATAATTAAATTTTTAAAAAACAGGCACCCAATATTTTTCTGAAACTATGGAAAATAACGAGAGAATGAAAATAAATTTGCGAAAGGTATTAATTTTTTAAAAGCTATTAATCGATAATTAGTTTAAAGATTTATTATTAAAAAGCCTATAGAAATGTTGTTCTTTAATTAGATACGCATAAAATTATTAATTTATAATTCTCGAATATTTTTAAGAGTACACTAAGAATTATAACCAAACTAATTTAAATATGAAAAATGATTTGTTCGCAAAATCATATATTTTTCAAAATTATTGTTTTTTTCGACGGAAATTCAATAAAATTTTAACAATTAAAATCGAAAAATGTATATTTAGTATCATTTTGAAGTATATTTAGTTCTCTTTAAAAGACTGTGAATTAGGATAAATAAAATTTTTCATTTTTCAAGGCTGTAATGGCACGATCAAAAATTGTATCCCATTTTTGACGCCAGAAGATCACTACAATTGTTGGAAACTTTCGTGATTAAGTATAAAAATTTAAAAATCATTCCATTTTTATTTACTTTAATAAATATTTAAAAAATTATGAAGTAGTTTTAAAAAATAAAGAAACGAATTACTTCGAGTTCCTTGCCTGAATTATAACCTCTTTTTATCTAAATAAATATTGTAAAATTAAAAAAAATTACAAATATCTCTTGAAGCAATTGTAAAAAGAATTTAATATGATGTTTTATATTTTATAATTTATTTTTCTTATTATACACTCATTCTAATCTCAAAATTATTTTGTTGTTTTAAAATTCGCTCGCTTGAATTACGCGTTTTTATTTTCTTGGCAGATAATCGGATTATTTAGGATTTTATTTGGATATCAAAATTTTCTGTAATTATATATAAATGTCTGATGCTGTTCCAATTTTAATGAGATGACCTGACAAGCATTTAAATAATGGAAAATGCAAATGCTATTTTATTTTGTAATGATAAGATATTTTTTGCTTTTTAATAAAATTTTGTAAATCCAATTAACAAAAAAATTAATCCGTATTGGAACGGACTCCTAAAAGCTTAATATTAGTATTAATTTTTACTATTTGATTAAAAAAATTTAAAAAAAAAGCATTAAATTAAGTGAATGAGACCAAAATGAAATAAACGAAGAACCGCAAGAAACCCAAATGATTTTATCCTAAATAATTTAAAATATGAACCAATAAACAAAATATTAAAAATGACCACAATTGAATTAATAAAATTTAATTTAATTGTGATTTACTTAATAAAAAACATTTTCTTTCAATGATAACAAAAGCTAAAATTATTTTAAGAATTATAATTTTGAAAAATATGCCTGTTTGAACCAGAAATCTCATTTTCATTAAATAAATTGGCACAGATTCTCGTAATAATTTCATAATTTTATTAAAGCAAAAAATAAAATTTTCATATTCTTATTGTGAAGGAATGTCACCCTTGTCAACGAAATACGCCAAATGCAACATATGATTTCTAAAATATATAATGGGCGGAGGCTAAATACCCATTTGAAAGAGTATACGCGTATCTCGCGAGTTAAATATGTAGAGCATTTTTCTTATAATCGTTGACTCATATTAAAAGTAAATAATTTAATAAACAAATTTAAAAAGAAATAAAATGAACAAAAGATAAATAATACTCTATATTTCAATTTTGGTATATAGTAATTATATAATTCATTGTTTTTTAGCTCATGCTAAATTAATTTAAAATGAAAAGATTTATTTATAAAATTAAATCTTGATAACAAAACACAGAGGGAACTGAATTTCAAATGACGTATCGGACATTTCGGCATGATAGATAATAAAAAAATTTTATTTTTTAGAATAATACATTCTTAAAATTTCAATTTTTAAAATATATTTTATTAATATTTGTCTTTCTAGATATTTTTTAATTATTTATTTTAAGAATTAATTTTAATCATGTTCTCTCCTTTGTGCATATTTTTATTCATTAAATCTTATACAATAAATATATTACAAAATTTACTTCTTAAATTTTACTTTTAAATAAATGTAATTTTTTTTTCGAGACAACCTATTCTCTCAGAAGGCTTATCAAATACGATAAATCATAAAAATTTTTATTTAAAAAATTCAAAAATAAATCTATAGTAATTATTGAATGAAAATTGAAAAAAATTCTAGTGAAATTATTTTGCACAATCTGAGTCTTATCTTATCATTAAATAATTACTTTATTTTATCTTAAGTGCATTTGATTTGAGCTAATAAGATATTCATTTGTAAATAAAATGATACAAAAAAATCACATTAACAAATAAAAACAACAATTATATCCAACTTATAAATGCGTGGTATTATGAAAAAATTCAAATAAAATATTAACAAGAAACAAAATGTCTCATGAAACATATAATCCAATTCGTAAGATCAGTGCATGAATAAATATTTAATAAATTATTTCTGCTGCCATTTTATTACTTGTAAAATTATAAATTTAAATAATATTATAAAAGCAATTCTTACAGCCAGAATTTTAAATTGCATCTGAAATTAAATCGGTTCCAGACAAATCGCAAATGATTTTACAAGCATTCAATATTTGAAGAAATAACATATTCGTTAATTCTTTAAAAATAAATAAACTATTTATCGTAAAAATAAGAAATAAATAAAAAAAAATTCAATTTTAAACTAATTAATAGAGAAATATACTTATGAAACCATCTCCATTGAATGTTATTGCGATAAATATTCGAAAATTTTTAATAGAATAATAAAAAATCTAAAAGATTATCCTAAAATAGCTAAAAAACCAAACATTAAATAATTTTTAAAACAAATTTTGAAAGAATCAAGCATTATTAATTAAAATGAATAATAAAATAAACAATAAAAAAAACAAAAAAAAAAGAAATTCATTTGAGAAGCGAAGCTTTCAAATTCGCGTGTAGCTAAGTTGTAGCACAAGATATTAAAAGTGTTAAATAGTTCCCATAAAAAATGAATTAATTGTTTAATCAATATAAAGCGAATTTTATTAATGCTAAGGCGTAAAAAAGATCATTATAAAAAACATACTAATGTAAAATTAAATTTTAATAATTTAAACAACACCCAACCCAAAACGAGGCTATTACTCGAATACTTACATTGATTTCAACAAACTTTAATAGGCAGACGAAAAATTAGATGAAAAAAGTGAGTGATAATTTAATATTTACCAACTATTTATAAATCTTTACATTTATTAAATAATATATTAATTTAATTCGTTCGATTTTGTTTAAATTGAAGAGTACATAAATTTAACGGATGAAAAATTATACAACCATTAACCTGAATATATTTCAAATTAAAAAATTTTAATAATAAAGGACACAATGAAACAAAGTCAAGGACGTTAAATAATAATGAGAATTAATTAATGAAAAAAATTAAAATCAATTAAAAAGAACCTATAGTATATTTTTTTAACTGGATTAAATAAAATCAATAAGGATAATGAAATTAATAAATATTTATTTATTGTACCAAAAAATGTAATTAATTGTTTAAGTTTTGTTAAATATTAATGTTGTAATATTAATTTAACAAAATATTTTAGTAAAAATTTAAATGAAAAAAAACTCAATTAATTATATTTGAGACAAGAGATATAAAATTGAAATATTATCTATATTCTATTTAATATATAACAGGTATAATTATTAATCTAAGAAAATATTTATTCAAAAATTAAGCAATTAATAATTTGCTGCTATTGAATAGAAAATATGTTTTTCAATTAAAGAAAACAAAATAAAGGTTTTAGGATACTGAGTAAAAAGATTTCACTACACAAAAAAAAATACAAAATAATAATTTTCAAATAAATAATAAAATTGCGCTAATAAGCTTAAAAATTTACAAAAATTAAAACCTTATTACTTGATTTCAAATAAAAGAAAGATGGCTGAAGTGAAACACGGTGTGTTTGAACAATTTATAGAAGCAGCGCGCAACTTCTTCGATTGCCGAGGCCTCTCAAAGTTCAAAAGAATTAAAACTTAATAACTAGCATTTAATCCTATAGAAAAGAAAAATGAATTTTGCTACTGTAAAATGCATTTGGTAAAAATCTTATAAATTATCCAATTAAAAAAATTAAATTGATAATTTAGTTTATTTATAATGATTAATAGATGAAATACATTTTATAATGTGAATGTTTTTAAAATGATTTTTATTATTGTGATTTATACCAAAAGCTATGAAATTATTTGACAGAACATACTATAAAAAATGAGAAATTTCTGATTGATTAATATGATTAAATACTTAGTCAATAGAAAAGATGACAATAAAATTATTTCAAAGCTAAAATGAAAGTCAATTCTTTTAATAAGTAAATTTAATTAATTTTATTGTATTAAAATAAATAAACTATTTGATTTGTGAAAATATTAAATGATTTCTTTTAAATTCCTTCAGTAAAAAAAAAAACAAAAAAAAAACAAATTTTTAAATATCAACAAATAAGCTAAAAACCATTATTAGCAAAGTTTTTAATAATAAAGCAGTTATGCAATCATATAATTATTAACTAAAAGTCCCGGTCACGGTCCCGATTTTTGAAAAACGGGTTCCCGGCCCCGGTTTTGCCAGTCCCGGTCCCGGCGGAATAATTTTTAAACTGCCTAAAACCCACACTACAGTCTTCCGAACTCGATTAGCTCGATTAGTGTAGCCATTGTATTGATGATTAGTAGGGAGTCTAAAAATATGGATATAAAATCGCGAAATATGGCCATAAAATATGGACCAAAAAACGCGAAACATCGACAAATATGAAAATATGGACATAAATCGCGAAATATGGAAAATTATGGAAAATATGGATATAGAAATCCGTCCTAGAAGCTTCAAACCAAGCTAAAAACATGTTTTTTTGTGCGTTTTAGGCCTCCCAGAGCCCAGTAAAAAAAATATGGATTTCCATATAATTGGACTCCCTAATGATTAGAGTGGTGTCCAGCCCAAAGATTAAGTGAAGAAGAATTATTTTTTGGTTTGGGCCGAATTCAAAATTAATAATTTGTAGAAATAATTGACAATTGGCAATTTAATTAATGTATATAAATAATTTTTAATTGCTAAAATTTAAGAACAAAGTTACATAATTAATCGCCAAATATTTTTTATTCATTTAATTCTTATTTGATTTAGTTTAAATTCGAAAAAAAAATAATGTAATATATATATATCATTTTTAAATAAATAATTAAACAAACATCGTTATTAATAATATTTTTAAAACTGTCATTTGATTTTTTATTAAACACTCGGAGATCTGACTTAGATAAAATTTTCCATTGATTTGTCCTGATGTGTCGTTTTTTCCATGGGTGTAATAAAAATGCAGTTGTTTGGGAGCTCAACATTTGATAAATATAGTTAGGTTCTGGTTTTTATACGGTTTTTAGTAATAAAAATTTTTTACTTTTCACTCATAGACATTATCCTGTGTCAATTTTTTTGTGGTACATAACACATAATAATTAAAAAATAATTTGAAATAAGATTTTTTTAAATTTGTTCTTTTTAATTACCATTTTTTATTGATTGCACATAATTTTATTTTTATGCTCGAAATTATTAATCTCAATTTTTAAATTCTTTACGAGATATTAATTTATACCATATTGTCGTTTTCGCAGCTGGTTGTTGTAATTAGTAATTTGAATTATGTATATAAATTTAGAAAATAAATAATTATTAAACAGTCTATGGAAAAATTAAGTTCCATCCTAATCTTTGTATGTCCTGATGGGCAGGCTTTTTATCTTATATGCATTTTTGCTTTTCACTTACAATATGTGTGGAAATTCCGAAAAACGTTTCTGCGGCGCCTATTGGCACCGCCGGCCTCCCTAAAACTCCAAATTTTTTACTAAAAATTGGTTCGAAAATCACAAAATTTTGGACAACTTTGGTTTATTATTATAGGTTTTTTCATAAAAAATCTTGTTATTAAAAACACATATCAGCATTAAAAATTAATTCAAAAAATAATGCTCTAAACTTCAAATTATAAATTAATTTAACAATATTATTAGAATTTAATTAAAAAATGCATAAAAATAACAAAAAATTAAATATTATGGAATTTATATAAAAAATGAATAACTAAAGAGAAAATTATCATTTTAAAAAATATTCAAAACAAATATAATAATAAGATTAAACTAATTCTTTTAAATAAATTAATGATTTTTTTTCAATAAAAAATGATAAATGTTTTCTAAAACATTAAACCAAAATAATGATTCGAACAATGTAATCGCCAGTCCATAGAAAACAAACTACGATTTATCAAGAGAATACACGAAGGAGTAAATAAAAAAAATGTAATTTTGTAAAAATTCTCAAGGAAATAAATAATCAAATCTTATAAATAAGGCTCTCAAACAGAAAAAATGTATTATGGATATGATCGCCCGCCATGGAGCGATTTGAAAAATCATAAACTAATACGAGTTTTACTGTTTAAATAATTGTCTCATAGTTCTTGTCATAACTGGCGTTTTTAATGATCATGAAAATAAATTAACAGTTCCATATGCATTAATTAGTCAACTTTTAAATAAACTAAAAAATAATTGAAAATTTAAAATTTGCAAAACAAAATTTAAAATTAAAAAAAAATTATTTTTAAAATATTTATAAAAAATATTTATTGTATTGTTACTATGTTTATGTTTATATAATTTTTAATTTTTATATATTTGGCTAGTTTTACAAGTTTTTATTCGCAAATTTACATTAACTCGTTTTTGATCAAGTTAATTATATATATATATTATTTCTTCGGTATTAGTAACATAATCATCATTTACATGATAAACTTACGACGGAAATGACGAAGTAATATGGCGGTAATTTTTGTTATTTTTTATTTTTTTGTTATTCTTTAAGAAATATCAGGGAATAGGTTCTTGAATGTATGCAGTCATATAAATTTAGTTGCAATATTCTGTTCATTCATTGTAAATGAAATAATTTTGATATTTAGTGTAATTTGAAATAACCAAAATAAACAGAGACCACACAATTCGGGACTGTGCGGTTTAGTCTATTAGTTTAGGTAGATTTATTTTTTTTTTTTTTTTTGTTTTTTTAATTTTAATTGCTGTTTCTTTCCTCTAATTTAGGCACTTTGATGTATTAATTATTCATTTTTAAATTTACTTTATTAAATTACTTATTAATTATATATTGAGTAGCAGAATTAATTAAAAATTTTCCTTTCGCATTTTGTATGATTTTTATTCATTCCATGCGCTTTATGAATAATTTTATACGGATTAGGTCTGCAGCAGGCTGTTCATTTTATCCAATGATTATATTTATTTTTTTTATTCTTCGAAGAATATTATAATAGTATTTTATTTTAAAATTAAGGGTTTTTTATTAATAATTTTTAAATTTAAAGCAATGCTTTTTCATTGGTTTTTAAGTTATGTTGAAAGTGCTGAATAATTCGAAAGCTTTGTCTTTTTTCAGACTATTATTATCGCTTTTTCAACCTGTTTTAACGTCATTTCAAAATTTCTTAAATTTCATAATTAAATTTTTTAAAATTATTATGTATATATTTATTTATAAATCTTGTAGACAGAAATTAAAATTTTATATTAGATTAATTATTTTTAATATAGAATTAAATATAATTTTGTTGTTTAATAAAATTTGCAAAGAATTTAATCATAATTGTAAACTTAAGGTAAATGATCATCTTTCTTATATTGGTAGTTTGTGTTTTGTTAATCTCTTTATTATTTTAAATTTTCGTTAGTGGCAATTGGAACTTGCCGATCATCGATATTTGCGACTAATTTTAAAATTTATATTCGGCTAATCCCTTGATTCATCATTTTGTTAACTGCCGCTATCATCTGTCAATCAGTAATTTTGTCGTTAGTTCATAATATGCCGTCATTATTTTAATAATTTTTGATTCGGGATTGTTTATATAGAATTTGTAAAAGAAGTTTTATTGAGAGCTTTTGCTATTTTTCTTTAATTAATGTTTATATAATATATTTGGTGTCCTTAATATTTGTTTATTTTAATATACTTAAAAATATAATTTTTCACTATCCAATGCAAAAATATAAAAACAATATTCTTTCCTTCTAATTTATAAAATTTATTTTGTGATAAAAAAAATTATTGTTGCACATTTATTAATATGGTATTTTTGATTATATCAATTTAGACCTGAAATTATAGCTAAAGAGTTTTGTTGGTAAAATTTGATCAGTTCTGAATCATAAAATATTTAAAATTCATGTAAATTTTTTGTAATAAAAAAACATGTTTTATATTTAATTTATGAAATATCTAAAAGTTTAGTAAAATATAAGTATATTAATTGCATATAAATATTCGTTTTTCCATATTGTATAAATTCTAAATTATTATTTTGTGCAATAAAGTAAAATTATTTTTTCTTAATATTGAATTATATACATTATTAATAATATTTAAATTGAAAATATTTTATTTTTTTATTTTTGTTACATTTGATTTTGACAGTTTACGTGTGAAGACAATTCAAAAATTTAAATTATAAGAATTATTAAAAAATTGTAAAATTTGTAAAAAAAAAAATACGCTGATTCTTTACATTCTAAAATGGAAACGGCAGAAGCATTTCACTATTTTGATAAAAAATGAACAATTGAAAAATTATTGAATACAAGTTCAAATGCAATAAATCATATGGAACCATTGAAATTTTAAAATATAAATTTAACATGCTTTTCTTTAAATTTATTATAATTAGCAAAATGCATGCATTAATCGCTTTTGAAAAAATTGTGCGAAAGAAAAATAAAGAAAAATCCGGCAATATTTTCCTCTAAATTATTGTTTTTATTTAATAATTTTAGCCGATTTTTAAAAAAGTTACAAAAAACTTATTTTGGAATTAGGCAGCTAGTGAGCAGCACAACAAAATAATATTTTATTAAAGTTAAGAAACACAGCTTTGTATTATTTTAATTGTGTTCGCTTTAATATTAATATTTTTATTAATTTATTATTTAATTATTCTTAAAGTAACAAAAAATATCTTTCTTGTTCACTTTAAGCTTTACTCCATTTCTAAAAACTTGATATGTTTGTGTTGATCATGAAATTAAGTCAAAACGGCTTAAAAAATATATTTATTACGTTATTTTGCAAAATATTTATTGGGTTATATAAAATAAAGAAAAATTCGGTAAGAATTATTTTTTAATTATTTTTTTAATTTAAAGAATCTTGCATTAAATTAATATAAAGATATTTAGTTGTTTCCGTATGTATATTGTAACAATGCATATTTTATTATGTTTTTATTAATTTTTATTATGTCAGACTCAGACTTTCTTGTATATTTAATAAATTATTAATGCTTAATTTCATAGAAAATTTAATAAAATCACGCTGTATAGAATATAATTTTCATAAATCTCTTTCATCCTCAGCTTTAAAGATGAATTTTAATTAGCAACATAATAATATCTTTCAATATTTTAAAATTTTATTGTTATTTTTTTTTTGTTTTATGATTTACAATTATATTTTAAATTTAATCAAGTTAAATATTTTTTAATGTATTTTGTAAAAAAAAAATTTTTTATAATATATTGCTTAGAAAATTAGGCCATGTGGTGCGGGGAAAATAAGAATTTAACAAATTTTTCATTAAAAGTAGGATTTGTGAATTCATGAAAAATTTAAAATTAAAATATGTTTATAAATTGGACAGTTACACTAATAAAATTATTTAAAGTAAAAAGGCTGAAGATAACCAGCAATTTAGACATGTTTGAAAAATATATATTTATAATTTATTTGGTTTTTTGTATTTTTAATAAATTAAGTTGATTACGTTTTAATCCAAGTTTTAGAAGATTAAATCTGAAGTATTAATAATTCATGAATAAAATTATTTTAAATAATTAAAGGTTGTTTATTATTTTCGTAGAGGATTCAAATAAGTTCAAATCTTGCAGACAAATACAATGTTAAAAATGATAATAGTCTGCAATATTAAAATTTCTCATACAATTTTTTTTAAAACATAATCCGCTGGATTTTGGCCTTCAATATTTAATATGATGAATATTCTTGTAAATAATCTTAATCTTGATGTTATTTATAAGATGACCAAATTCATTGTTTTTTATAAATTTATGAATATTTTATCATTGGCGTTTATTATTGCTTTAGTTTCAATTGTATTAAGATTCAAAAAAAATTTTATGACTTCCCCGTAATATTTTTTTAAAGGTAATTATATCTGAGCACATTCAAATTGACCTAATTAAGTATTTTATGCAATTTAAGATGCATTTGTTTATGTTATTTATATTTAAAAAATTTTTGAAAATTTTTATAGTACAATTTTTGTTTTTCATATGTTGGGCATTGTTAGTGCCATTGTTATTTTTTTTATTGCCTAAAATATTGGTATTCATTGATCTAGGGTCTTTAAATTATTATTTATATGTAATTACATTGAGGAAGACCAACTTGCTATAAACTGCACGATGTATTGTGCTTGCGCGTAATCAACAGACGATACATTTCCGTTTTTTCTAATTTTTCAGCATTTGAAAAGCCAAATATTATTTTAATCTATTTTTATTTCATTGTTCATTTGTATAAAAATTCATTATTTTTTATTTTTATTAAAATTTAATTGAATTTATTTATAAATTTATTTTTTAATAATTATAACGGTCCTGAGATAATTTATACTTTAAATTTAATAAATGCAAAGAATGACCACTAAAGGAAAAATTTTAAATTTGTCATAATGTCAACTAAGCCGACCGAATGTTTATTTATATGAACCATTGTTTTATTATGTTTAATGGCAATAAGGCCTAATGGAAAACAATATAAAATATTTCAATTATATTATGATTAATATTCTTAATAAAACTGTTACATTTGTTTAAATAATCATTTGTAATTTCCATATAGGACATTTATTATCGTACATTTCCCCAAATTAACGAAGTTAATCGATTTCTGATTGATATTGACTTTTAAATTTTCAATTTACATCCTCTAAAATTTAATTATGTTTTTACTTTTTTTATTTTAGCTATACAAAAAATTAATAGAATTTAAGTTATAAAATAGTTTTACTAGTTATGCTAAATAAATATTTATATTTTTATATATTTTACTTATGCGTAAAGATAATCCAATTAATTAATTTTGAAACTGGCAGTGCTATTCTTGCGAGTTCCATTCAAATTTTTTAATAAATTGATAACTATATTTTAATCCAACAAACTATTGAATATAATAAAAATTATTTTCTATGAATCAATAATACAAATATTCAAGGTTGAAATTTATTAATGGCAATAATTTTTCCTTACCCCAAAAATAAAATTGTTATGGCCATCCAAAAAACTCAAATTTTGGCCTTTTTTATAAAATCTCCAAAAGTGGCTCTGGGAGGAGATTTAAAAAAATATATAAAAACGTGATCTAATATGATTTTCCACGGATTAATTATGTTTGATCAATTTGGCGTGGGTATAAATTATTTAAGGCAAACCCAGAGACAAGTAAATGATGAGTAGGATTTTCAAAATGTGATATTAACATGATAAGAAATTAAGTTAAACAAAAATTACAACTAAAAAACAATTTCAAAACTTTAATAAAAAAATGCTGGATGATTAATTTTTGATATTTTGTTCATATTAAATCAATATTTAAAAAATATAGAATTTGAAAAATGAAGCCAATTTTATGATTGGACCTATAAATATTTGTATTATGTTATTAAAATTTATCCTTATTCTTTTTTATCTTAATTAAAAAATTTGCAATTTAAATTATATTTAAATTTAAATAATTTTTTCAGCTGCTCATGTTATTACATAAAAAGTTCCTTTTAGCATAAAGAACAAATTTATTTATTTATTATAATATTTGGCATTTATTGTTTATACGATTTTTCTCGAATATAAAGCTAAATTACTTTAGTTTTTAAATATTAAGCTAAATTAGTCTAGATGTTTTTAAATTTTGAATATAGAAAATTATGTATTAATTGAATTGTCGATTTCTCTGCGCATTGTCATACAGTTGGCGTATTATTTTGATAAATTGTCATACCACTGTTAATTTGGTATGAACCGCTTATTGTTAAATGTTTTGCTTTATTACAAAATTTAATTATTTATTGCATATTATTGCGTGTTTATTTATATCATCCCAGAAATTAATTATAATATTTTTGAACCAATATTTTTTATTTTTTGCAAAAAAGCAAGAATTTTCGCAGCATATGAGCATCATTTACTTGCTTTCTTCCATTAATTTTCTATATTCTTTGTGTTTTTTATTTTTCTCTAATTGATGCAAATTTCTTGAGCGTAAAAGGTTTTTTAAATTTTCAATAATTATTAATAAAAATTATTTTTTTAATAAATTTTTGTTTAATTTTCCTCTTTTACAGAAAATTCATAATTTTTAATATTTTCAAATTTAATCAAAAAATAATTATTCAAATAAGCTTCTATAACTATTTAACATATTTTTTGAATATTTATTGGAAATAAAATATTTTAGTTCAAATTTTAAAGAATAGTTTTTGTTTTATAAATTGCGACATGTATTTTACATTTTTCATTGATTTTATCCATATAAACCTTCTTCATATTTACCATTTATGAAATATTGTATTTTTTTAATTTTCCATTATTTTATTCGAGATTTTATTTAAATTAAAATGGCAAATTATTATTACAATAAGCGCCTTGTGTTGGGGTTCTATTTTTTGTATGTCAGAAACATAATAATCTCATTGATAAAATAAATGCTTATGTACGAATTTATTATTTAATAAAATTTATTCAATGTTGTATTCAGCTTTAAAATTAAAAATCATTATTTTGAAATGACTATTAATATATTAATTTTTTCATATTCAATAATTTAAATTCTGTTTTTATGTTTGCGTTATTTTTATATAAAATATTTTGACACTTTTTTAAACAATTAATTGGCGAACGCCTCTTCTTAGATCTTCCCAATTGGGTTGAATAAAAAATTAATTTTTATTTATTTGAAAAATATGTTTATAATTTTATTTCTATTGTTGTTTGGGTATGAATGCTTTCGGATTCTTAATTTCCTAGCCATTCAACAAATTTTAATATGCCATTTATTTTTTAGTTCATTATATTTCAATCATTTTGTTTTTAATTTTTATACTTTTAAATTTGTTTTAATAAGTCAGACTTTTATTGTTCAATACATCGAATCTTTGTATTTTGTAAATTGTCCTCTGTTCTAACGAATATATAAACTTTTTATGTTCAATAAATTTAAATTATTGTCTTGGCTGTTAATCTTTTAAAGTCATTTAAACTTGTTAGAACAAATAAATATAGCCTTGTGGCAAAATCCATCCTTGATTTTTCTTATCCTTCACAGAATAAATTATTTGCATTATATTTTTATATATTTATTAAATCAAGTATTATATTTAATTACTCAATCATTAAAAATTTAAATCACTTAAATTTTTTATTTTGAAAAAATGGCTTAAATTAAAAAATTCTTTTTAAAATTTTTTTTTTCGAATTTTGGAGTTTAATATTTATTTTGTTTTGTGTTTTCGTAAAATTGGTTTTTTGAAATAATTTTAAAAAAATTAGCGAACAAAAAATTTCATTGCTATTAAATATTTTTCAGCGCAATAATAATAATTCCTTTTATTTTTAAAATGATTATGTCCTGGTAGAAATTATTTCTTCCATTTTTTAATTGTTGCACTGCTAACTCCGATTTTCTAACAAATTCTTTATGATTTTCTTGCTATTCTTTGGTTAAAGATTTTCTATGCAATAATATTTATAATTAAAAACAATAAAGATTTACGAAAAAGTTTGAAAACAAACGACCAAAAATTTTGATAAAATTAAAAATGTTTTGCAAAAATCTTCATATAGTTATCCAAGCTGTTAAAAATAAAAAACAATTCTTTAATGCTATAATTTTTGTTTATTATTGAAAAACTTTAGAGATCGGTATTTTGAAAAAAGCCTGAGCCTGGACCTGGATTCAATGTTGGACCTGGGTTTTTTGGACAAAAATCCAGGAAAATCCAGGTCCAGGAAAAATCCAGGCTCCTCGGGACCTGAATCCAGGCCTGGACCTGAATTTTTTGAAATTTGTTTTAAAAATCAAAAAAATGTCTGAAAAATTAATTAATTGCTTATGAACATCTAAAAATATCTAATTAATAATAATAATGTGTTTTTAAATTTGTTTAATATTTTTTTGAAAAAACATCGGTCGCTTGAAATAATAAATTCTAAAATTTTGTCCAGGAAAATCCAGGTTTTTTCCTCTTTTGCCTGGACATGGACCTGGATTTTTTCACATTAGATCTGGACCTGGATTTCCTGGACAAAAATCCAGGAAAATCCAGGTCCAGGAAAAATCCAGGTTGCTTAAAAATGACCTGGACCTGGATCCAGGAAAAATCCAGGCCTGGATCCAGGTCCAGGCCGATCTCTAAAAAATTGTATTATACATAAAGTAGTTGGTTGGTTCGGTATTTGATAGTTCATATTTGACTTTGGTTACCATATGTAGACTCAAAATTTATAATCATCCCTGTGTTTGTTTCTAAAAACAGTAATAATAAATATTATTTTTTTTTATTTGCCATATTTGTCAAATTATTATTTTTTCCCATTATTATGTAAATTTAATTATTCATTACATGTTTCGTTATTATTTCTTTGTTTTCAATATCACTTAATAAATATTTATATATAAAATAAATACAATTTAATTTAAAAAAATATTTTCTTTCTTTTGTTTATATTTTGTTTTATAATTATTATTTCATGTTCTAGAATCGACTTGTATGATTTTTTTCCCCGGCCTAATTATTACTTTAGTTAAATGGTTAATGAATGTATACAATTTTCCTTATAATATGATTTATTTAGAAAATTAATTAATTTATATTTATTTTTAATATAAAATTTATAAATTTAATTTTAATATAAAAAATTTAATAATTTTTATTGTTTAATATTTCAAATGCGTTAGTTTTTAAATGCCTTCTTTTTTCGGTACAAAAATAAGTAATTAACATTTTTCACTTTATATCAAAAAATAAATTATGATAGCAATTAGAATTCCATAATGAATTGATTGCAAAGTTTTAATTATAATTTTATAAAATTATATTTATTGTTTTGTTGTGGAAGCATTTCTTTAAATTATTTTCATTCTTTAAATTTGAACAGTTTAATTGGAATATTTCAATATTAATTATGAATGTTATATTTATTAATTATTTTAGCTCATTTTTAATATAAAATCACGCCGAAACGGACAAATGAAATATTTTGCAGAAATTCAATTTATAATTAAAATGAATATGTAAATAATTTTTACTCTAAATTATGAAATAAAAAAAATTTAGATATTTATTTTAAACTGATAACAATGCAAATTTCAATAAATTTTCTCATTGTTTTAATAAAAGTTAAAAAATAAATATTTAATATAGAAAGTATTTAAAGAAAACATATATTTTTAAATTTAATTTTAACCCTTCTTACATTATGTCAATTTTGTAAAGTTTTTTTCTGTTTTTTAGTTTCAATTGAAATATAATTTTTTTTTCAATCAAAGTGAGTTGCAGAATGCATGTTTTTTTTTTTACTTGAAAATCATTATATTCTATCTTATTTATTTAATTATTTATAAATAAAAAATTTCTCATATTTGATTTAATTAATTTATATTTAAATTATTAAAATAATTTTTTATTATATTTTTGCATTTTCATCCTCTCTCTGTTCGCTGCCAGTATTGTATCTAGCATCGTTTTTTTAGTATTATTACGCTGTTTATGATAAATTTATTATAATAGCTAAATTAATTTTATAATAAGCTAATTAGCTGATATTTCAAAATAACGTTCGTGTCGGAATTATCGCCATCATCAGGCACAATTAAACATTGTGCCTTCAGGGATCGGATAGAATTTTTTGATTTTTTTTGTTTACTTTACTATAAATATTTCTTAGCATTTTTCATTGTTTTTTTATTATTTGTAAATATATGCAAAGAAAAATTATAATATTTATGAATAAATTTATGTTTTTTCTTTCTTTCATATTTCATATAATTTGAACGCTTTTTGGAGCCTTTTTCTTTTCATACGTTTTTATCAACTTTTTATCCAGCAAATGGCTTATTTATTTTAAACTTTTTATTATTCGCATATATTTAATTAAATTCTTTCCCTATCGTTCTGCTGCTATGTTTCTTCAGCGGCACATTGTTCCTCCATTTATTATGTTTATTTTTCTCGACTGATTATGTCCATTGGCGGCAACGATTTACTAGCTTAATAAATCCAATTAATTCTTAGTAGATTTGTTCAGCTTCTATATAATGTTTTATTTTATTAGATTATGCATTAGTTATCTATTGTACGTTATTTTTAAAAATCTTTAGAAATGCGACGACTATATATATAATTTAATTTGAAATTTACTTAAATCGATTTTGAGTTTTTTTTTTGTTTGTATTACTTTTTGTTTTCTTATCTGAACATCTTTATATCAAAATAAATATTTTTTTAATAAATACTTTTTAACATGCTTTATCCTTTTAGATTGCATTTTTTTTGTTAACGATCAATTAACTTTCTTTTTTAATTTTGCAGAATTAAATTAACTTTATAGTATTTTCAATATTTTAAAATTATATAATTTTATGATGTTTGTATAGAAAAAAAAATTTAAATAATAACACACGAAAATATATTCTAATAATATTGAATTATTTTTTTATCAATTTTTTTTAATTTGCTTATTTTATTCAAACATTTTATTGTGATAAATTTATTTATCTTTTAAGAGTCAACGCCCTCGATTATTATCAAGCTGTTTAATTATTGGGTGACTTTTAAAAAGATTATTTTTTCTTTTTTTTTAACAAATTTTTTATATGATTGTTTAAGTATTTATAGCTCTCTCTGGCTGTGTAATCATTTTGTGCTTCGCGAATCTTATCACATTTCAGTTGGCCATTTGCCATGGCTGCTTTTAGTTGCAAATCGCTATCAAAAAAAAAACAGAATTAAAAAAAGATTATTCATTGGAAAATGCAATACTATTTTCATTATTTGATTTATTTAAATAAGAATTTTTGCTATTTTGAATATAGCACAATTCGAATAAAATGTATTTGTTACAACGAAAAATGCAAATTTTGACGTTTAAATAAAACCGTAACTTTTCTCAGACGCAACAAATTTGCGAAGTATTGCTATCAAACAATAACCCTTGAATTGCGTTATAATATTTTCTAAAACTGGGAATCATTAAAGTCAGATTCTAACTCTGCTAGTTTTCATAAATTATTGTCTTTTTCATTTCTAAATAAATTCAAATTTTAGTTTGTATATTTTTAAAAAATTTTATTCTGCCTTAGCTCAAATTTTCCATATCTTGACTGTGATAGTTCTTTGTTGTTACTTGAGTGTGTGTTTAAATTATTTTAATATTAAAATAATTTGCACCAAAAGGTTTTGAGAATGTTTGCAAATAATTGTTGAAATAATTCTTATTATTTTTAAAATAAATAATTTTTTTTACAACTTTGGAAAATTTCATAATTTATTATTATTTTTTAATTAAACCACAAAATGTTTTTAAAAATAATTAAAATAATTAATAACTTTTTATATCTCAATATGAACAGGTTAAAAACATCCTTTCGCATATTTTAAAATTTCTCAAAAAATTTGGGTAATAATTTACATTCTACAATTAAATAATGTAAAATTCTTTGGCAATGCTCGTACTATTATTTTTTCAAATTCTTTCATGAGCTTTCAATGATTTTTTATAGTGTAAGGAAGGCAGAAATTAAAAGTTTTTATTATTATAAATATTATGTTATCAATTGGTTATTTTTGTAAAATTCTATTTGAGAGAAATTAGAATTGTTATTAATATAATCTTATAAATATGTCTTTTATTTCCTCGTCAAATATTAAATATTTATAATAATATATTTTTTTGTTTATAGTTATTTATTTTATCTGATTTTTCATATTATAATTTATTTTTTATTTATCGTCCTATGCCCCTCGTTCCAAACATTAGGTTCATGCCATCTTAAGTCCGTCTGTCAACAATTGTTTAAAAACATGTCAAAAATTATATCTCTAAAGAAATAAAACATTTCTACTAAATTTTCTAAAATATAAATTATATTCGTATTGTAAATTCATTATATTGTTTTAAATATATATTTTTCAATGATTTTACAAATTAAACAATTTATCAGCTAGCTTTAATGTTTGTTTCTTTAATTAGAAATATATATTTAATTACTCTTTCATACATTTGTATTGTTTATAAAAATATGGATTTAATTTTATCAAAAAATTATTAATATTATATTTATTAATGATAAAAATATTGTGCCTGATTTGTTTTTAACATTTTTTGATAAACCGACTAATTTTTTTTTAAATTTACATTAAAATTTTTTTACTTTTTAGTATTTTTATTTATTTGCGTTTTACAATAAAATATTTTATTCCGCTATTATTTTAACTTATTAACAATAGCTAAATTAATTTTTAAATTAAGCGGTTTAACTGATTTATTTAATTTATTTTTTTTATATATTTTTCATTTTGTATTAATATGATTTTATTATGCAGATTTTATTTTTCTTTATTTCTCGCGTCTTACGTCTTGTTGACTGTCGGAGGCAATGAAATTTGGTCTTTGAAAATTTTTGAATTAACTAGATTATTTATTAATTTTATATTATCTATAAAATTCGTTAATAATTTTCTTGCTTTAACTTTAATCTTTTGAATTATATATTTTTAATCTAAAATTATTATTGCTATATTTCATTTAAATATGTTATGTATTTTTAAATTATTAATCTTTTTTCACGTCGTGTTTGTTTTTTATTCGTCCAATTTGCTCTTGGTAAATAAAAACTTTCTTAATTTTTTAAAGAATATTTTTCTGTTCTATTTGTAATGATATTTTGGTTACTTAATAATAATTTTTTCAGATTTTCAAATTTAAACAATAATTATTTTTTTTATTCCAAAATTATGATTAATAACTAAATATCTTGTTTCAAATATTGTTTATTTTTGGTTCTATTTTGTATATTTTGAATTTTTCATAAAAGACGCAAAATTTAAAAAATTACCCAATTTATTTTCAAATATATATCTTGTATTTGCAATACGCTTTTAATTATCAGATCTGTAAAATATTAACTGAAAATAATTTAATTACTTTATATTATTTAAACGTTAGAAATCACTTTAACATTCTCATATAATTAAGCATTTTGAATTTTGTCTAATTACTATATGCAAGATATTATTCAATAATTATTGCCTTTGTCTTTGGAAAGTTTTGATGGAATCGTTTTGGAGCGTGCTGGCTCGTTTTGTAAAATCCGCCATTTTAGCAAATTTTTTTAGCAAAACATGGCATAACTTTGCTTAAAGACAACTAAGTTTTACATTCTTATTATCATTAGATAGCTAAGCTTTATCTCTAATAGCCTGCAAAATTTTAAAAAATTTGTTCAACTTTAAAAAAGGTTGTATGAAAATAAGTACAATTTCTGCCACAACTTAAATTAAATTTGATAATTTTGTTTGAAGTTTTGCAGGCTAATAGAGAAAAAGCTTGGCTATCAAATGGTAGTAAATTTGATTACTTTTATGCATAGTTATGCCTATTTTGTCGAAAAATTCGCTAAAATGGCGGATTTTACAAAACGACTTGCGCTAAATATTTTCTGAATTGCTATATGTATGGTAAAAATTTTAGCATGATTGGTTCATGGAAAGTGCCCAAAATTCAAAAAAATGGGGTGTCATTGTTTTAACATTGTAATAGCAATTTTAAAAAATTATTAATTTTTTTATCTAAATTAATTTTGCAATTAAATATTTAATACGAGATTTTCTCTTTTTTAATAGATCATTTTAATATAATAGAAGCAATTCATTGTTTTTTCGTTTTTTTTATTCGAATAGTTTCATGCATAATTTTTTCAGAAATATTTATTAAATTTTTATATTTAATTTATTTATGATTTATTTGAGATTTTACTTAATTATTAATAACATAATAATTATATTAATGATAAAAATATTTTGCAGAATATTTTCATCTTACATTATTATTTTTTCTTCTATTTTTGTCGTAAAATTTTTAAATTTATTTAATAATTATATTTTTATAAAAAAAATACTTTCTAATAGTTTAATACTTGAAGAGTTGTTCGTGGCAAAGTCACGGTTCGGTATTTTTATTTGATTGGTTTTGTATTATTTTATATGGTATGACTTTTGACTCTTTAGCTTCAGCGTGTAAGTCTTTGTTTGAAAATTTATTTCAATTTTGTAAATTTAATTTTAATTATTTACTGCATTTTATATTAAAATATTTATACTTCTGTGTATCAATTTGATTTTACTTTTATTTTTTTAATAAATTTTATTGAATATTACAGTTTTATTTAAACGTAATTAGTAAATTACCATATATTTAAAAAACATTTAAAATTATAAATCATAAAAATTTTCTCGGGAAATTATCGCTTAGTTTATATATTAAACTTTATGTTTTTGAGACTTTTTTGATGACTTTTTAAACTTTTTTATGACAAAATTTGAAATCAATTGAAAAAAGTGACGACAAATTATTTCGATTACAATATATTACACAATGAAAAACAGTGGATTTATAAAAACCGTTATACCGAGTAATGAACGAAAAGTGAGCATCTATACATACTTGGCTAATTTTCACTGATTATTGTTTATTAAAAATCATTTTATTTCTTTTTTTCACAGAATATGCGTGTTTGATTTAGGTATTTATAGGCATATCGCTATCTAAAAACCGAATTAAAACTATGCTAATTTATACATACACTAAAAAATATTTCAATGTTTTTAAAGCTGATTTTATCCTTATAAACGTTCTTTATTTTTAAATTCAAATGAACCTTTAAATATTAAATTTTGCACTTTTATGCTATATTTTTTAAATTAATGAATTAATTTATTTATAAACCTTTATGCTAGACTTACTTCTTATTAATAATTTTTATGATTATAATTTCGTTTAAATTTAATACTTTTTAGGCCTTTTTTATTATTAAATCACGTCGAGACAGACATATGAATTCGCTATGGCTAGAGCTTCATTATTTTGGAATTTTAATTTCTACGCCTTTAGGTTATTTTATATTTAAATGTAAACTGAATTTAAAATATACTTCATCATCATCTCCTGTATATATTTTCTTTTTGTTAATAGATAAATCCGTTATTTTTTAGAAGTTTCAAAATTATCGAGCAAAAGGTTGACATTTTTAATAATAAGCATTTGTACCATGCCGGCAGTATTTTCAGCAGTGGAATACATTTAATTAAATGAATAAAAGCATATTTGAATTTATAAATAAATGTATAATTTTTTGATTTAATTTAATGGGAAAATTTATTTATGGATACTGTTGTTTTGCGCTTTTATTAATAGAAAATTATTAATAAAACTATCTTTGGTTCTCTATATATTTTTTAAATTCTTATTATTTTACTTTAAATAAATACTTTTAAAATAATATTTAAAAAACATAAAAATTCTTTGCTTATTAAATGTACTCAGACAAATTATTGATATTCGAAAATAAGTTGATTTTTATAATATTTAATTTTGTAGATTGAAACTTTTTTTGTAGCTTCACTCTCGGCCCATAATCAAGCTCAATCACTTCCACCAGCTCGGTAGTAGGCAAGTTACTTTGTTGTATATAAATTTTCTTTACATATTTTACTATAAAAATATTCACCTTTATTTGAGCAGAATTATTGTAGTTTGTATACGTCAAATGCCTTCTTTATATCCCTGGTTGCTAGCATTGTATAAAAATTTTCTTTACATATGTTACTATAAAAATATATACATTTATTTGAGCAAAATTATTGTAGTTAGTATACGTCAAATGCCTTCTTTATATCCCTGGTTGCTAGCATTGTATATAAATTTTCTTTACATATGTTACTATAAAAATATATACATTTATTTGAGCAAAATTATTGTAGTTAGTATATGTCAAATGCCTTCTTTATATCCATGCTTGCTAGAGTTGTATATATTTTCTTTACATATTTTACTATAAAAATATACACATTTCTTTGAGCAGAATTATTGTAGTTTGTATACGTCAAATGCCTTCTTTATATCCCTGGTTGCTAGCATTGTATAAAAATTTTCTTTACATATGTTACTATAAAAATATATACATTTATTTGAGCAAAATTATTGTAGTTAGTATACGTCAAATGCCTTCTTTATATCCCTGGTTGCTAGCATTGTATATAAATTTTCTTTACATATGTTACTATAAAAATATATACATTTATTTGAGCAAAATTATTGTAGTTAGTATACGTCAAATGCCTTCTTTATATCCCTGGTTGCTAGCATTGTATATAAATTTTCTTTACATATGTTACTATAAAAATATATACATTTATTTGAGCAAAATTATTGTAGTTAGTATATGTCAAATGCCTTCTTTATATCCATGCTTGCTAGAGTTGTATATATTTTCTTTACATATTTTACTATAAAAATATACACATTTCTTTGAGCAGAATTATTGTAGTTTGTATACGTCAAATGCCTTCTTTATATCCCTGGTTGCTAGCATTGTATAAAAATTTTCTTTACATATGTTACTATAAAAATATATACATTTATTTGAGCAAAATTATTGTAGTTAGTATACGTCAAATGCCTTCTTTATATCCCTGGTTGCTAGCATTGTATATAAATTTTCTTTACATATGTTACTATAAAAATATATACATTTATTTGAGCAAAATTATTGTAGTTAGTATATGTCAAATGCCTTCTTTATATCCATGCTTGCTAGAGTTGTATATATTTTCTTTACATATTTTACTATAAAAATATACACATTTATTTGAGCAGAATTATAGTAGTTTGTATACGTCAAATGCCTTCTTTATATCCATGGTTACTCGCGTTGTATATAAATTTTCTTTACATATGTTACTATAAAAATATACAGATTTATTTGAGCAGAATTATTGTAGTTTGTACTGTAAAGTCGACCAAATTAAACATTCATTGAATCATTCAATAGCCTTTAAAATTATCTATCAACATACCAAGATGTTTAATTTGGTTGACTTTAACAAAAGTTATGAGATTTTCTTGTCGAGAAACAGTACGAGTTTGGGCAGTACGAGTTTGCCTTCCAAAAATAAGCATAATTTGTTGGACCCAAAAATGAAAATTTTTCAAAATAAAAAATTCAAACTTTCTGAAACGTAAAATAAGGTTCATATTCCGATTTCAATATTTTGGGGGGTTTTATTTGGCATTTTCGAATTTTTCATATATAATTCAAAAAATGCAATAAAAAATGTTTTTTTTTACACATCAGAACTTCAAAAAATTTTCCATCTAAATAATACAGTCGAAAAATAATCTCTCGCCTCTCTACCAATCTCAAATTATGTACCCCTTTCTGAGAAGGTTGAAAAATAATGTCCCATGGCATATAATATAATAATAATAAGCATTATAAAAATCTTTTTATTCCATATTTAAATGAATTTATTAAATAAAACGAGGAATTAATTAAATTTTCTTATAGATTTGATTAAAAACCTAATTATTAGTAATTTTTATTTTATTTCAACAATATTTTAAACATTTTTTAATTTAATTAATTTTCAATGCAAAGCGAAATTTAAAAAAATAGTCATATAGGGAAAAATATAAAATTAGTACTATCAAAATTAAAAAAAAAATTAAAATTAAAAAAAAAAATCAATGTCTATTTTAATATAAGTGTTATACAAAAAATAATATCAACAAATATTCAAATTTGAAATGATTTTTAAATAAATACACATATTACTATTATTATTATTTTGTTATTAAACACCAGTCGAAAAACAAAACGCTGTAAAATATTAGTATATTTGACATAAAATCATTTAAGCATTAACATCAACGATCTAAATCTTTATCCATTACATATGAAAGTACTGTAAAAAGCAAATAACATTATTGATTCTAATCTTAAAAAAGATTCACAAATAATAAAAATAAATCAAAAAATAAGCATAAAAAATAAATTGTTTTAACATTATTAAAAATGTACAATAAAACTTCATAAAAATGAAAATTATCAAGCATATTTTTAAAATAAAATTAAAATTTGACACGAAATATCATTCTGAGTAACATTGTTCTCGTAAATATACGTCCGATTTTAAAGATAATGCCAAATTCAATTTTGAATCTTCTAAAAGATGAAATAAAATTAAATTAATAAAATTATGTTCGTCTTTAATTATTTATATTTTTATAATTTTTCATTATTTGAAATTTCGGACTCTCTAATCCCAAGGTTTCTGATAAAAATTATTTTTTTTTAATATTTCAACTGTTTTTGTTAGTAAAAGTTTTGCTTTCTCCATTTTTAATAACATTTAAACTGTCATCATATATCTTTTCATTAACTATAATATAATATTATTTCATCAGTTAGTTTCGAAGATTATTATACAAAAATTTGTCGAAACATTTGAAATTTTACCGATTTTTAATTATTTTTTAAAATACTTTTTTTTTCATGAGTGGAAAATGTGTTCTTTTTAATAACCACTTAAACAATTTTCTTATTTAATTTCATGCTTTTATTTGTTCAAATTACCAGTTCAAGTATAATTATTGATAACTAGAGTTCGAGCCGGGCCGGGCCCGGTACCGGTTTTTACCGTGCCCGGAAACCGGAACCGGTGATTTTTGGAAAAATCCGGTTTGTCCGGTTTTCCGGTTTGACCGGTTTTTGAGAGACCGGACCCGGAAACCGGTTGCTTCTGAAAAAGTCAGCCCGGTCCGAAAACCGGCGATTTTGGCCGGTTTATGATATAGCCAAAAACTCTTCATTTTTGTTCATTTCCCTTTGAAAATATCCCTCTGGCATAATGTATAATTTTTTAACGATTTTTCAATTTGTGATGAATTATCGCAAAAAAATTTTCAAAAAATTCTTTAAAAAAATTCAAATTTTTTTTTGAAAATTTTTAAAATTTATAATTGAAGAGGTCATTTTGACGCCTGAAGTTAAATAGAGTCGAAATTAATATTTGGCACGATTTTTGTTGTTTTTGGGGTTGAAATACATGTGAGAATTTAAATTTTTACCAAACCAGAAACCGGTTCCGGGCCCGGCAATTTGAAAATCCGGTTTCACCGGTTTTCCGGTTTGACCGGTTTTTGAGAGGCCGGGCCCGGAAACCGGTTGATTCTGAAAAAGTCAGCCCGCCCGGCCCGGCATTTTTGGAAATCTCGAACTCTATTGATAACTGCATAAATAAGATTAGGAATCATGTCGAATTTGTTTTATAATGTTTTCAGATTATATTAAGATTTTAGCCGAGAATTTGGAATTTTTAAAATTGGGATTTTTATTGAGTTCGGGTCGGAGTTTAGATAAATGGATATCATAGTTGTGATCAGCACATTAAATCAGCCATAAAAAAATTATTTTAAAAATTAGAAACTAACAAGTAACGAGTTTTTTTAATTTGATTATTTTTGGACAAAATTTGTAAAAAAAATATTTAAAAAACGCGCGCTGAAAAAAAGGGTGTTTTTCTTATTTTGAAAAAAACTTTGGAGACTTATTTAACATAACTTTATACATACCATAAAAAATTTTAACATTTAAAAAGTTCGTAACAAAAATGCAAAAAAGCAAAAATACACTGAATTATGAAGTTTCGATAACCGATTTTAAGTATTTATTAGAACAAAATAACTATTTAAAAAATTTTGCTTAACATTAATTCATTATTTATTTAATTTGACAAGTTTTTCGTTACTAAACCAAAAAATTTCAAATCGATGAAAAGGAATGAAGGCATTTTTGTCCTCCATCGACTAAATGCTGCTGCTGCTTTCTCTATTTGAGTTTCCCTTGGTTCAATACTTTTCTGATGGAGAATAAATTCTTTTTCTAAGATAATTTTATTGCGAATAAAGAATAAATATTATTAAAATTTGAAATTTACTAATTATCTTTTTTTGACCTTGAACAAATATTTTATTTATTGAAGACAAATAATTAAACTAGTTATTCGGGACCGTGGCCTGGTACTGAAAAACACGTACAACTGAGTACCGAATTCCCGGTTTTGACCAGTCTTGACCGGGACCGGGAAAAGTTTCTGGCACCTATTTTCCCATTTTTTGTACCTATTTAATTTATGAATAAATTTTGTGAATAAGTAATGGTAAGAATGGTGAGCTGGGTGAAAATTTTTCTCGCTCTCTCATTGCTCTTTCTCTCTCTATCTCTCTTTTCTCCTTTCTCTCGTTCTCTCACTCATTGATACTTTTGTCACTTCGGCTCACCACGCTCCTCTCTTTTTGCTCTCTCACTCTCTGCTCTTCCTCACGCTCTCTTCTTCTCTCGCTCTCTTATGTCTGTCTTATTATCTCACTATTTCTTTAATTTCTCTCTCTTTCTCCACTTGTCTTATTTCATTCTAACTTATACCAATTTTCACAGCTCTATGCATTGTAAACGAACACGCGGGCGGACGCCAACCATTCATCATTAGAGAAAGCAGCAGCAGCATTTAGTCGATGGAGGACAAAAATGCCTTCATTCCTTTTCATCGATTTGAAATTTTTTGGTTTAGTAACGAAAAACTTGTCAAATTAAATAAATAATGAATTAATGTTAAGCAAAATTTTTTAAATAGTTATTTTGTTCTAATAAATACTTAAAATCGGTTATCGAAACTTCATAATTCAGTGTATTTTTGCTTTTTTGCATTTTTGTTACGAACTTTTTAAATGTTAAAATTTTTTATGGTATGTATAAAGTTATGTTAAATAAGTCTCCAAAGTTTTTTTCAAAATAAGAAAAACACCCTTTTTTTCAGCGCGCGTTTTTTAAATATTTTTTTTACAAATTTTGTCCAAAAATAATCAAATTAAAAAAACTCGTTACTTGTTAGTTTCTAATTTTTAAAATAATTTTTTTATGGCTGATTTAATGTGCTGATCACAACTATGATATCCATTTATCTAAACTCCGACCCGAACTCAATAAAAATCCCAATTTTAAAAATTCCAAATTCTCGGCTAAAATCTTAATATAATCTGAAAACATTATAAAACAAATTCGACATGATTCCTAATCTTATTTATGCAGTTATCAATAGAGTTCGAGATTTCCAAAAATGCCGGGCCGGGCGGGCTGACTTTTTCAGAATCAACCGGTTTCCGGGCCCGGCCTCTCAAAAACCGGTCAAACCGGAAAACCGGTGAAACCGGATTTTCAAATTGCCGGGCCCGGAACCGGTTTCTGGTTTGGTAAAAATTTAAATTCTCACATGTATTTCAACCCCAAAAACAACAAAAATCATGCCAAATATTAATTTCGACTCTATTTAACTTCAGGCGTCAAAATGACCTCTTCAATTATAAATTTTAAAAATTTTCAAAAAAAAATTTGAATTTTTTTAAAGAATTTTTTGAAAATTTTTTTGCGATAATTCATCACAAATTGAAAAATCGTTAAAAAATTATATTTCGAAATTTTTTTATGATTTTTTTAAATTTCTGTTTGAAATCTTAAAAAAAATTTCGAGGGAAATGACAGAGGAGGTAAATGCAGTGGTGCCTATCAGATAGCAACACCGGGAGTTTAATTTGGATGCCTCAAAAAAAAGTTATGGTGCACTAAAGTTTCAAAAAAATTTTATGGTTGTGTGAAATAAAAAATTCAACCGAAAAATTCAAAAAAAAATTAATAACATTATGCCAGAGGGATATTTTCAAAGGGAAATGAACAAAAATGAAAAGTTTTTGGCTATATCATAAACCGGCCAAAATCGCCGGTTTTCGGACCGGGCTGACTTTTTCAGAAGCAACCGGTTTCCGGGTCCGGTCTCTCAAAAACCGGTCAAACCGGAAAACCGGACAAACCGGATTTTTCCAAAAATCACCGGTTCCGGTTTCCGGGCACGGTAAAAACCGGTACCGGGCCCGGCCCGGCTCGAACTCTAGTTATCAATAATTATACTTGAACTGGTAATTTGAACAAATAAAAGCATGAAATTAAATAAGAAAATTGTTTAAGTGGTTATTAAAAAGAACACATTTTCCACTCATGAAAAAAAAAGTATTTTAAAAAATAATTAAAAATCGGTAAAATTTCAAATGTTTCGACAAATTTTTGTATAATAATCTTCGAAACTAACTGATGAAATAATATTATATTATAGTTAATGAAAAGATATATGATGACGGTTTAAATGTTATTAAAAATGGAGAAAGCAAAACTTTTACTAACAAAAACAGTTGAAATATTAAAAAATAATAATTTTTATCAGAAACCTTGGGATTAGAGAGTCCGAAATTTCAAATAATGAAAAATTATAAAAATATAAATAATTAAAGACGAACATAATTTTATTAAAAATTTAAGAACAGATCGTTATTAAGATTTAAGTGAAATAAATAATAAAATAAACAAATACAAGACAAAAATACAAATTTTGATGAAAATATAATCTCAAATTTACAAATGAAGAAACTCAATAATAATAATATGGATTCAATCAGTGCTTGAAATGTAAATTTTGAAAAATTTATATAAAAAATTCCAATGCATATGCTTTTTGTTCAAATATATTTTAATTTTATCTTTTGCAATAATTCCATTTAATATTCTGAATAATATAATTTAAATAAAATTAAATGAAGTTAGATTAGATTAAAAAGGAATTTAAAATTATCAAAAAGAATAAAAAATTCAATAAATTCAAAACACGAAAAATAAAAATTAGCAATTCTTTTGTGGACAAATACTATTTTTCAGGCAATAAATTGGGCTCTGAAACACTTAGCTAATAGAAAAATAAAGTATGTCATTTAAAATTTTTCTGATTCTTCGCGCAGATTTAATTGTTATAAAAGTATTTCTGCAACTTTTTGATTAAATTATGTCCAGTTGAAAAATTTAAATAAATTAATTTCAAATAAATTATATGTAATTTAAATTTTATGAATATAGAGAATATAACTTATTTTACAAATTCATTATATATTTCTGATATATATAGGCCCAAAAATTCCGAAACCCATATGGGCGCGCCTTAGGTACAGGGGGAGTCTTAAAAAAATAAAAAATAAATTTTTTCTCCAGTTCTAAACAGTTTGAAAAAACAAAATATGAAGCAAAACTTAAATAATAGAATTTGGTTAAAATGCGAAATGTATTAAAAATTAAATTTTGACGAAAAATAATCAAAATTTATAGAAAATGAAATTTGACAATTTTAATCTAAGAAATGTAATAAATACACTGTCCATCCAAATCGATGGCAAAATTCTTTAATAAATCATAAATTTATTTAAATTTTTTAATTAATAATATCTCATTTCAGTTGTACAATATCATAAAAGCGTTATTAAAAGTACCTAAGATATAAATGAAAAGTTCCAGGACAAAATAAGTGCTACAAAAAAATTCCGGCGATTTCTATCTCAAGTAAACTTATCATTTTACTTGGATGGCGTACTTGAGATTTTTTAAGAGATTATTTATTTCTTTATAGAGAAAATTTCTAAATTTCTTAATACTTTTAATTATTTAAAAAAAACTATAATATACAAAAATAAAAATGGATTGCGTTCCAACATTAATAAATTCAAATAAACATAAATTAGCGTTATATTATGATAATTATTTTAAATTACCAAGTAAAAATAGAACAAAGCTTGTGTCTGATTATAAAAAATTGTAATTTTTATTGGAAAAATTACTAAATTTGATATTTTTCACATTAATATTGTTATAAAATATCATAAAATAATAATTTCTTACATCTATTATTAGCTAAATCATTATTTTATCATATCTCAGATTAAATAATTAAAAAAAATAAAATTATTCATCTCAAATTTCACAACAAATTAATTAAAGAAATATTCTGCAAAAAATTGTAAAAATATAATTCAGAGTTTAAATCTAAAAATGAATACAAGTAGAAACATTGGGAAATTTAACAATTTTTTTTATATAGTATTTTACTTTATTAAAAATAATTAAAAAAAATTTTTCGTTGAAAAGTGGAACCTCTAATATATTTATAAAAACGCGCAATGACGCCATGAAAAATAATATAATCTGAATTAAAAAAAATTAACTATAAAAATATAAATTTGGATTATTTTCATTTTATCTATAAAATATTGTTTTAATGAAAAAAGACGCCAGCTCTTGGGCCGGCTGAGAGTGTAATTTTGCGCCGCAGACATGCAACAACAATTGGATCACGAATTCCCGAGAATAGTTAAAGAGCTCAATACTGTCTTAGCTCGCTCAATTTCTATTGAAAATTATTGAATAAGCAATTTTTTGTGAACAAATTATTTCATAAGCAAAAATTAAATTAAACTATTTTTTAAATAATTTAAAATCAAATAAATATTTTTGTCATTAACTTAATTAGAAAATACCTACATATAAAAAGAAATAAAGAAACTAAGAAAATTCTTATGATAAATTTAATGAATTCTTTATTCTTTGAAAATCACAAAATAAGTTATGTGTAAATATTATATATAATATAAGAAATGTAAAACTAATTTAAAAAAAGTATTAGCTTGCTTCATCTAGGGTCATAAACAAAAGCAATCATTTCAATAATTTATATTTTTATTTTACAAATGTGGTAAAATCCAATAGGGAATTATTAAATCATTGAATTCATTTAAATAATCTTGTCATGTTTATTTAACTACAAAATAAAATAAGCAAAATTGAAAGTTATTTTTTATTAAAGAAATTAAAAAAATATCTATTTCACCGAATTCTAATACACTTTCAAATGAGCACGATTATGCATTTTATTTTAAATAGAAAAACAGAAAGTTTGATGATTATATGTGGTTAAATTATTCTATTTAATGAAAATTGACAACTCAACATACTGAAAAAATTTATTATAACGCAGGCGGCAGTGATGCATTGCCCAGATCCCAATGCCATCATGTCTACATCTCATTATCCAGAAAATAAACAAACAACTAAAACAAGAAATAAGCAGATGAATTTAATTATGGACAACATTTAAACAATTATGATAAAAAATGTAATAAATTCTAAATGAAGAATAAATTAATATAAAAGAATTTAAAATTAATCAATTAACGTATTGAAGTAATATTAACTAAATTAAATCTCCAATGTTAAGAAATAATGCTTTAAACAATGACTTTTAGGAAGTACATCCAAGCGTTGCAAGGAAATTTAAATCAGCTAAAGATGTTGTTAAAAAATAAAATTTAATATAAAAAGCATAAAAAATATTATTTTAAAATTAATTTTCTACATGCGATATTATGCAAAATATGTTGAGTAAAAAATATAATTAGTTTAATTTTGTTTCATTTATGTAAACAAAAATGTTTGCAAAATGTATGCGCACTAATGATGGCAAAAACAGTCATTAAAAGATATATAAATATGATAAATGTGCCAAATAATACAAACAATAAGCGGAGGACATTGAAGTTTAATGATATCAAAAGAACGAAATGCAAGAACTTTTTATTAAAATGAAAATTATGCAGAATTGCATGAATTTATTGAAATTCATAAATAATATATTGCGATTCCATCAAATTTTTGCTCAATTGGCTTTGTTCAAAGTTCATTATTATTATTAAACAATTCTCCTGCTAAATTAAGAAGCAATTCATCTTATTCGAAATTATGCGCATAATTTTTTTATTTATATAATAAAAAATTATAAAGAAATATAAAATAAATGAAAATTAAATAAATGAAATTAATTTTATAATTTTTTAAATAATTACAAAATATTTCTGAAACTAAAAGCATAATAAAAGGATACAAATAAAAAAGCAAAACGATGCATTTAATTAAGAATAATAAAAGTTAAAACTTTATATGTAGAAAATAATACACTCTAAGTACACACTAATATTGTAAATCATATAAAGATATTCATTAAAAAAAAAGAAAAAATAATTAAAAATGACGAAATTAAAAAATATTATATGCTAAAATAATAAAAAATGAATCATCTAGTGATTTTCGAAAATAATAATAAAGAATAAAAAATATATATATAATTTTTTAAAATATCTTTAAAAATAAAAATTCTAAGCAAATGGTTTGTATGATTAAAATTTAAAAAAAAACATTTTGAAATCAAGAATGGCTCCACAAAGAAACTATGGGACTACAGAAACAATAAAACTAATATCAAACGAAAGAAACATTTAAAGTCAAATATAAGAAAACATGTATTTATTTTAAGTCTTAGAATTAATTTTTTTGAGAAGAAAAAGAATATAGGTGTCTATCCTAGATCTGAAGAAAGATTATGTTTATTTATCACAGGCTATTTTTTATAAGCAATTTTAAATTTTAAAAATAAAATGTTTCAGCAAAAAGTTATATTATTAAATTAAAAAAATTCTAGTTTTACCAAAATAATATAAAAAAAATTTAATAAAAATATAGAAAATAAATTTAACTGTAATCTATTATTCTAAAAATAGTTAAAAATAAATAAATTATTATATCAAATAAAAATTTAAGCATTTATTTCCATATATCAAATAATTTGACTTAACAAAAAATTTTGTAATATTTAATAAAAATCATATTTAACAAAATGTAAAAAATTAAACTTTGGGATAGTAAACTATACCATTGCGGAATTTATGTACATTTACGTGATCATAATTTTTGCATATTATGATTATCATTTAAAAAATAATCTGCATTAGAATTATCTTATTGACCTCTTCATTTAATTTTATAGATTCATTAACGCAATTATCACTTTTTCGTTTCTATTTAATAAATAAAATATTTAAAAAAAAAATTATGCTTTTTACTGTTACTCGCTATGTATTAATATATAAAATTCCAGCTGAATTTTAGCACTAATTCTGAATGACAAATCGTTAAATTAATAAACCCGTTTAACAATCATTTAAAGAAGACAAAATCCACAAATGTATTGAAAAATAAATGCTTTTTATTATTGTAAATGACCAAAAATATAATAAATTAATTAATACAATTCAATTTGTTTGCCCCGCTTAAAGGGCTAAATAGTTTTTATTGACCTTATATCTGCTACTTAAATCTCATTAAGTTTTGACATATGCAAACTCATAACGACAAGGCAAATTTTATTTTCATATAATATATATATATAATTCATAAATTTAATAACACGACACAATGTTGTTCGCCTCAAAATTTAATGCAGCGCTGACCAACGCGAAAGTTATATTAAAAGTTAAAATAATAATTTATTAAAAACAGAAATTTATTTTTAAATACCAATAAAATATCGAAACGATTCATTTAACAGTGACAATTCATTAAATTAATTAAATTTTATATTTTTAGTTATTGGCCAACAATTTATCTATTATATTATTTGAGTGCGTCATTCCGTTACAAATCGATAAAAAAAATATGATTCAAATGAACGCGACAAATAACATAATGCCAAAAAAACAATTTGTTATCGGAACGATTGAAAATTAATAAAAATTCTTCACTTTTTTTAAATTTCGATTTTAATTTTATTTAATTAATAATTTATCAAACTTTTGTTTTTTCTAAATCAGAAAACATTTTTTTTATTCAATTATAATTTCAACTTTAATTTCAATATTTATCTTTTTGTTTTTTATTAATTTTTTTTTTTGCTTTTCTTTTCTTTTCTTAAGGTTATTTTTTAAAATAAAAACCTTTGCAAAAACAAATAAGGAAACAAATAAGTGAAGAGAAAGATTTTTATGAAAGTAAAAGAAAAGAGAAAGGAACTGCATAAGAGGAGAGGGAGAGAAATAAAGAAATGTGAGCATGAAGCGAGAAAGAGAGAAGACGAAGAGAGAATGGAAGAGAAATAAAAGAGCGATCAGGGAAAAAAGATAAAGGAAATAATATTGAGAAAGATAAAAATTCGTAAGAAAAAATTAAGCAAGAGAGAGAGGAAAGGAGAGAAAGAGAGAGAGAAAGAGATAAAGAGAATTTATAGAGAGAGAAAGAGGGAGGGAGAAAGGGATAAGGAGAGAGAGAAATAGAATGAGAGGGAAAGGAGAAGATAGAGAGCATAAAGAAGAGAGAGAGAGAAGTTGGAGAGAAAGAAAGAAAGATATGAGCAGAAAGTGATAGAGAATAGAGGATGGGAGAGAAAGGGGGAATGAAAGAGAGAATGAGAATAGTGATATAGAGAGAGAAAGCGCGAGGGAGAGAGAGAGATAAAGAGAGATGGAGAGAGAGAGGGAAAAGAGGAGAGAAAGAGAGAGAGAGAGGGGGGAAAGGAGAAGAGAAAGAGAGATAAATAAAGATAGTGAGAGAGAGAGAGAGAAAGGGAAAGAAAAAGAGAGGGAAATTCAAGAGAAAGGAGAGAGGGTTGGGAAAAGAGAGAGATAATAGAGAGAAACATATGTAGAGAAGAGTGATAGAAAGAGAAAGAGGGAGGGAGAGAAAAAGAGTAAGAGAGAGAGAGGGAAAAGAGAGGAGAGGAGCAATAAATAAAGAGGCTGAAAGAGAGAGAGAGAGAGTTAAAGAAAAGAGAGAGAGAAAGAGAAAGAAGTTGGAGAGAAAGTAAAAGATGGAGAGAAAGTGGTAGATGGAATAGAGGGAGGGAGAGAGAGGGGGAATTAGAGGGAGAAAGAGAACAGTGATAGAGAGAGGGAGAGAGAGAGAGAGAGATTAAGAGAGAGGAAGAGAGAGAGAGAGAGATATAAAGAGAGATGGAGAAAGAGAAAGCGAGAGAGAGTGAAAGGAGTGAGAGACAAATAAGATAGAGAGAGAAGGAAAGAAAGGAAGAAAAAGAGAGATAGAAAGAGGGAGGGAGAGAGAGTGAGAGAGAGAGATAAAGGCAGATGGAGAGAGAGAGAGAGAAAAAAAGGGAAAGTAGAAGAGAGAGAGAGAGAGAAAATTTGAATAGAAGGAAGAAAGAGACGAAGCGAGAGAGGGAAATGGGAGAGGGTTGAGAGAGAAAGAGAAGAATTTATAGAAAAAGTGAGTGAGAGAGAAAAAGTAAGAGAGAGGGAGAGAGAGAGCGGAGAGAGAGATGGCGTGAAGGGGAAAGAGTGAGAGAGAAAGAAAGAGACAAAGAGAGAGAGAGAGAGGGGAAGGAGAAAAGGAGAGAGAGAAAGAGTGAAAGAAAAAAAGGAGAGAGTGAGGAAGGAAGAAAGAGAGGAAGGAAGGGAGGGAGACAAAGAGAGAGAGAGAGTGTGAAAATAAGAAGAAAAGAGAAAGAGAAAAAGTGGGGGAGACTGTATATGAGAGTAGCGATCGAATGAGATTGAGAAAACAAACGAGAGAAAAAGAAAGAACGAGAGGGGAAAGGGAGGGTGTGAGAGAGAGATATGATGACGGGAAGAAAGAGAAAAGTAAGAACGAGCCATGAGAAAAAAAGAAAGAGTGAGGGAGAGAGAGAGAATGAGAGAGAAGTAAGAACGAGACATGAGAAAGAAAGATAGAGTGAAGGAGAGAGAGTGAGAGATAGAGAGAGAAGAGAGGTTAGCAAAACAGTATTTTAACTTAGAAAATCCAAAACGCATTAACTTTTGCTTCATAAATTTTAAAAGTTTATGGAAGAGCGTTTAGGCGCCGCGAAGCGGCGCCGAAACGCTCGTTTATATTAATGAAACATATCACCGAAGTAAAGGCTTAAAAAATTGCAGATATTTAACTTTGTTTCTAAAGATTATCAAATAACATAATTTTTTAAATACGGAAGCGATTAATAATTACTTTAAATGATTTATTAATTGTAAATTCCTAAAAAATAAAACAAAAGCCATATTAATACCTAAAAAATCACTAACCTCAATTTTGATTATTATAATTTATTCAAATTATGCAAATAAAAATGATGAAAGAATAAAATGAACAATTTTAAAATAGAATATTACAATGAAGAAAATTAAAATAAAACTATTTTTATTTTAATGGGAATAAATTAGTAGGAAAGTTAGAAATTTTTAGATGGTGATAAAAACCAAAATAAATTCTATAAAAAATTACTTTAAGCTAAATAATGAAATTTTTATTTAAAAAATTAAAAAATATTTGTTAAAAAATTCTCAATTTCGTTGCTTCAAAAAAATTCACTTACAAACAAACAAAATAAAACAAAAATGCATGACATATATGACATAATTCATTGGTGAAATACTTGAAAAAATTCTTAAATATCATTGGAAAAACTTTTGTTATTTCAATCTTCGAATGTTTCAACAGGAGACTTACGCACAACTTTCAACAAGTCTACGTGAAGTAATCTTGATTAATTATATAATCATATGAGATTATTGATCGGAGAAAGGACAAAAATAATAAATGAATATTAATTACAGAATGACAAAAATGTTTAACAATAATGCATTGAAATATATGCATGATATGATTCTGGTGCTATTTGATGGCATGAGAAAGTAAAATAAGAATTAAAAATTTTGTAAAAACATATTAAGGTTTAAAAATATTTAGAATTTTAAATTTAACTTAAAAATTAGCACTATTCGCATTAAAATTTGATGATCTATGGGCTTCGGATTTTTAAAAATATCTATAATTAAAAAAAATACTGAATCAAAAAAGAGCAAATTCGAGAAACAATAAATTTCTGTATAACAGTTGTTGTTAATTTGAAAAATGAAAAGTTGAGTCAAACATTACACACAACTGTTATTCTTAAATTCGCAAAAAAAATAATATAAAGTGTGATTCATAATTGCTAAACATATTCAAAAAGAACAAAAATATTTCAGAAAGAACATTTTGTCAATGTCTACGTTATGAACACAATGACGAATGTCGAAGGAATTCTAAACAGACACAGACGAAGTTCTGGTCGAGAAAAAGTAAAAGAATTAATTTAAAATTGATTTAAAATAAAAAAATACATGCCTTCTTTTTAACAAAAATATGATAGAAAAAAGAGAAACTTAAAAAATAAAAATAATCAATTTTACTAATTAGTAAATACTTGAGTCCATAACAAAATATAAAAATTAAATATGAAAAAAACACTCTAAGTTTTTTAATATAAGTTTAACCCTCAAAATTAGTCTATAGAATAAAGTGATTTAAGGGATTTAACTTGAATTTATGTTAAATTTTAAGTAAATTTTATTTAATAATTAAAAAAAAATTTGTATTAAATTTTGATTCTTTTGACTACAAAATAACTTGAATTTTATTTTTTACTTTTATATTAAATTAAGAATTTTTCAATGAAGCAAAATGCACAAAAAATAGCATTATCATACAAAGTTATAGAAATTAATTTAAGTATTTCATAAAATTTAAAAAAGATTATATGAAAAATAAAATAGAAATAATAGAAAAAATTGTTCGAAAATAAACTACTCATATAAAGATGAATTCAATCGCTTTTTCTCCGTTTAAAAATACGAATTATATAAACCAGCACATTTAACGAGAAAATTATATACATCAATCGATATTATTTTCAACTATTATTATTAATAATCATTTTAATGAAGAAAGGCCAAAATATTAATTCATTAGGTTGGCTGATATTTCTAATCAAAAGAGATGAATGAATAAATTTAATCTCGCAAAAACAGTGATAGATGACGACAACGACATTAATTAACAAAGTTTTTTTCACTTTTTAATTTATACAAAGATATTTTACAATTATATTTTAAAATATTAAAGTATTTTATTAAAAATAAATTGTATAGATTAAATTCTTATTTAATTATATGCTATTATAACATAATCTTTGAATTGAAATTAAAATTATAATATATGATACCTTTGAAGCTTAATATAAATTAAAAAGATTTACACACACACAAAAAACTACTTTACTAAAATCAATAAACAATTAAATTTAATAAATAATTACATTGAGAGTTTCAAAAATTAATGTTTAATTAACTATAAGATTTTACCACGTACACATATGTGATAAACCAGAGAATAGCAAGAAATTTTTAAAATATTTAAGGAGAAAAATTTGTAAAGACAAATAAATGTTATGGAAAAATAATTTAAATAAAAATACACAATAATTATTATACAAAATTTTAATATTATAAAAATTATGAAATTTAAATTTAATATGCAAATTGTTTATTGAATATTCATAAACTAACCGCAGCAGTTCATCTAACCCTACAGGTTCTACTCATTTTTTATCACCATAAGCCATTTCGTAAAATGGATAATCAATAAAAAAAATTTCTTAATTTAAAAGGTACATTTAAAATTTACAACAAAACTTGAGAAAAATATAGACAAATAAAGAATTTCACATTAATATTTAAAATCATAACTAATCCCTAATGAAAAATAAATTATTTTAATATTAAAGCAGAAATTGTTTATCAATAAAAATTAATGTATTTTACAATGCATAAAAATTTTAAAGAAAGTATAGGAAAATAAATGAGCATTTTCAAAAAAGATAAATAAATAAATAATAATGTATTTTGATAATTCATATTATTCCATTTATTAATAAATGATATGAAATTATTCTAATTAACAAAATGAATTTAAATTTAAAATCATATAAATGAAAAATATTTGCAAATATTGCAATAGAATGAATAAACAAAATATAAATAATTTATTTCAACTGAATTTTGGTAATAAAAGCAATATATGTAATACTTATTCAGAATATTCTCTCTTTTAATGTCCGTAAAAAATAATATAAAGGGATTCAAATTATTCAGAAAAAACACTTTCTGTATGTCTACATTATGAACAATGACGAATGTAAGACACAACAGTCACTTGCCAAATGAAATTATAATAAAAAATTAAAAAATTAATTAAATTAACATAAAACAATTTTTATATTGAATAAAATTTGTATCTTATAAAATTGATTAACTTTTAACAATATTAATAAGTAAATCATAAAAAATTCTCCATTAAAATTCGAAATTAAAAAGAATAAATTTTGTGAAATTTAAACAAAAAGCTCGCAGAAATAATAAAATTCGCAAAAAATAATAAATAAAATAAATAACCAAACATTAATTAAATATTATGAAAAAATCAGAAATAATTTGAATATTTTTTAAATGCCAGCATCTAGATTATGACAATCAGGAGATGTAAATATAATAACGATTTTAAAGGCAAAAAATAGATTAATATCAATTTGTTAAATGGTCATAAAAACATTACCAAAATATGTTCTGAACAAATTAAAGCAACAATTAATGTTCAATTTTCATAAATAATGTTAGTAAATTGATATTTTTTGAAATAAAAAAATAAAAAAACAAGGATAATAAACAAATATTTAAAATTTTTAGCAGCACATTGCCAAAATATAAAATAAATTACAAAAGTGATCAAGGGATTAAAGTCTGAAAAATATTTCTGAATTTCAACATGACTCTAGAGACGAGCCTAAAAAAACAACTGGCACAAGTGAGAATGTTTTGTAAAAATTCAAAATAAAATAACAAATATTTAAATGTTATAAAGATCCTTAATTCATTATTTTTTATTAAAAAAATATTAATAAAAAAAAATAGCCAAAACTTTTCAAAAAAATACAAACTTCAGAAAGTAAAAAGCAACAGAAGAAAAAAGGACCGGAAAAAGATAAGCCTTATCGATAAATTAATCAAAAATATTGTTAAAAAATTCGGAATAAGGTAAATTTGAATCAAAATCAAATATCTTGATAATAAATATAATTTGAACCATAATAATAATAATTTGTTAAGCAAACATTTATGTTTAAAGAAAATCAATTTCCTTAATAAATTAAAAAATAATATTTAAATAAACAAAGATTTGGATATATAGTAAAAAAAAATAATTTTAATCATTTTTTGAAAAGAAGGAAGGTGTTGGTTGACTCAAAGAATATTTTTCAATTTGACAAGATTTTACTGAAAAATACAATATTTTAAAACCCGGTGATAAAGTATAATTAACAACCAGGAATAAAAAGAATAAATTATTAGAATATGGTCTTAAAATTTTTTAAAATAAACATACAAGCTTCAGAGTAAAAAAAGCTATATTAAGAAAATAGGAATGGAAAAAACAACAATCATATAATATGAGTATGTCCGATGGAAGAGAATATGCTAAAACTTTGGTAGGAATACAAATAATGAAATTAGTTTTCTTTATTTGTTAAATAAAGTTTAAAAATTTTTTCAGAAGATTCAATTATGGCTTATTGCTTAATTCATGTGAAATTTTAAACCTATACTATAAAATAAAAAATTAATTTTGCACCATCTTAATTTTCTTGCACGCCACATTTTAATTTTTGCTTATTAATAAAAATTGTGGAAATCGGGGAATCAAAACAAATATGTTGGGCTCAAATTGGGCACAAATCCCGGAGCCAACATTTGGTGCAACTGCCGAATCTTGGCCAAAATTCATCTTTCAAAAACCGTAAAAATTCTCGACAATTCCGCTGCATATTTCAATGAGCTACCCAATTCGCTCTCAAATTGGGTCAGCAAAAACCAGATAATACGATACATGGAAGAAGCACAACAATAGTGATTGAACAGCCGAACACAAAACAAAAATTTGACATTTAAACAATAAAAATAATTGTTAATTTCATTTTTTAAATATTTTTTTAATTTATAGTAATATATTTTGGATAAGAAAAAAGTAAAAAGTCAAATAAACTCACGAAAACATAATAAATTTCTTTAAGCGTGATAAAAAAATATGGTGAAAGAATCCAAACCTAAAATTAACTGATGAAATATATGCGCATATTTTTATGATCGGGACAAGAATAAACATAGAAATTTGCATAAACTTTTACTTAGGAAAAAATTGATATTTATTTTAATTAATTACATAAATATGCATAGATTTGAAGTTACATACTAAAATTTATTGATAAAAAACAATATTTTTAGATAAATTTTATATTAAACTGGTAAATTTTTTAGAAATGCGAGTTGGTGATATAACCGAAAAAATTCTTTTTAATATTCTTGAATTATCCTATGAAAATTCGTTTTTATTTTTTTCCGCGTTATACACAATTATTTTAATACCAGGTGATGATAAATGTTAAAAGATAAATTTAAATCAAACACAATTAAACAACGAGCAATAAAAAATCAAAAAAAAAAATGATAAATGAAAACAATAATTAATTGTAAAATTCTTATCTGCAGAGAATAAAATTAGCTCATTATGAGAATACTTAAACAAAAATCAAAAATTATAATTTTTTTGAGAAAAGAAAAGCTTAATCGTGGAACATTTAATGATTCATCAACACTAATATGAATTTCCGCTCAGATGGCATAAAATATAAAAATTAAATTTCTTGAAAGTAATAAAAATAATATTGTACAAATATAGAAATGAAAACAATGTTAAGTACTAATATTAAAAAATATGTGGAAAGATAGCAATTGCAAAGAAAAAAAAATGAATAAAAACTTAATTAATAAGTCAACTGGCGCCATTTGTGAATTAAATCAGTGAAATTTAACATTATAACACTGAAGGTGTTAAATGAAAAAATAATTAATCTACATATTTAGTAACAAAATATTATATAATATAAAATAATCTGAATTATTCATCCAATAACATTTCAATTGGATATAAAATATTTTTTTTAACTTTGCTGTATTTTACTATTAAAAATTTATAATAAAAAACATATATATAATGAAATTTTGTTAATAAAATAATATAAAATTATTAACAGATTTTTAATAAAGCTAAAAAAATTAAAATGAATTAAAATTGTATAGTGTAAAAGAATTTAATTAATTCTGCAAATCTACCCCAACAAAAGAAAATGATTATGTTTGATAGTCAGTAATAAAAATTTTAACACCAAGAAAAGGCACCTACGTGAACGTAAATAACAAATCTTTCAAAAATAAAGGTAATATAAGCAATTCTAAATTATAACAAATATTAAATTAAAAACTTTTAAAATCTTTATTTATAATGCATTAATTTATTATTAGTAATTATAACTATAATGAAAAACAAATATAATGACTAACTCAATGCATATTTGATTGATAATTAAAAAAAAGTCATAGATAAATAAACAAACCAAAAAGCTAATTAAAAATTCAAAAGAATAACTATAAAAAAGAGGTAAATGAACCAAATATTTCTCAAAAGAGATGATAGTTTAATTGATTTTTGTTTACATGTATAAAATCTTGCTATTTGTTATTTACAATTAATTTAAAAATTATTTAAAATTTATAGTCTATATATGACGTACTAAAAATAATGATTAATTCAAAATTTATTATTAAACTTAATTTATTATCTTTAATTAAATTTATACCTTGATGGAAATCTAGATTTATTTTGACTAAACAATTTATCTTTATCTTTTTCATTTAATATTTAATTATTCTCTTAAGTAATTTATCTACTATTCTTATAGTATAACTATGTAATTTTATGTCAACTTAATTTTGCATATAATCAAATATATTTAATAAAAATAGTAGAAAACAAATTTAAATAATAGAAAACAAATTTCATTATTTGTATTAAGGTTTATATTATAAAGCTTCATTTCGTATTTGACGATAAAAAAATAAAAATAATAATAAAAAAAATAACAGAGAAAAAAATTATGAAATTCAAATATAATAAATTTATTAAGCATTTTAGATAAATTTTATATTAAACTGGTAAATTTTTTAGAAATGCGAGTTGGTGATATAACCGAAAAAATTCTTTTTAATATTCTTGAATTATCCTATGAAAATTCGTTTTTATTTTTTTCCGCGTTATACACAATTATTTTAATACCAGGTGATGATAAATGTTAAAAGATAAATTTAAATCAAACACAATTAAACAACGAGCAATAAAAAATCAAAAAAAAAAATGATAAATGAAAACAATAATTAATTGTAAAATTCTTATCTGCAGAGAATAAAATTAGCTCATTATGAGAATACTTAAACAAAAATCAAAAATTATAATTTTTTTGAGAAAAGAAAAGCTTAATCGTGGAACATTTAATGATTCATCAACACTAATATGAATTTCCGCTCAGATGGCATAAAATATAAAAATTAAATTTCTTGAAAGTAATAAAAATAATATTGTACAAATATAGAAATGAAAACAATGTTAAGTACTAATATTAAAAAATATGTGGAAAGATAGCAATTGCAAAGAAAAAAAAATGAATAAAAACTTAATTAATAAGTCAACTGGCGCCATTTGTGAATTAAATCAGTGAAATTTAACATTATAACACTGAAGGTGTTAAATGAAAAAATAATTAATCTACATATTTAGTAACAAAATATTATATAATATAAAATAATCTGAATTATTCATCCAATAACATTTCAATTGGATATAAAATATTTTTTTTAACTTTGCTGTATTTTACTATTAAAAATTTATAATAAAAAACATATATATAATGAAATTTTGTTAATAAAATAATATAAAATTATTAACAGATTTTTAATAAAGCTAAAAAAATTAAAATGAATTAAAATTGTATAGTGTAAAAGAATTTAATTAATTCTGCAAATCTACCCCAACAAAAGAAAATGATTATGTTTGATAGTCAGTAATAAAAATTTTAACACCAAGAAAAGGCACCTACGTGAACGTAAATAACAAATCTTTCAAAAATAAAGGTAATATAAGCAATTCTAAATTATAACAAATATTAAATTAAAAACTTTTAAAATCTTTATTTATAATGCATTAATTTATTATTAGTAATTATAACTATAATGAAAAACAAATATAATGACTAACTCAATGCATATTTGATTGATAATTAAAAAAAAAGTCATAGATAAATAAACAAACCAAAAAGCTAATTAAAAATTCAAAAGAATAACTATAAAAAAGAGGTAAATGAACCAAATATTTCTCAAAAGAGATGATAGTTTAATTGATTTTTGTTTAGATGTATAAAATCTTGCTATTTGTTATTTACAATTAATTTAAAAATTATTTAAAATTTATAGTCTATATATGACGTACTAAAAATGTATTTCTATTTTTCTTATATTATTTTAACCTCGTTTAGGTTCTGGGAATTCTAGGAACCTTAAGAAAGAAAATATTTTAAATTTGGTTAATTATTAATTTGAAACAAGAATTTTTGTCAAATGGTTATAAATTGTGTTTTTTTAGAAAATAATTATAAAATTCGTATATATTTTAATATGTTGATTTGTTAAAATTGCAGATTGGTATTTGAATTTAATTTTGCAGAGTTCCTTTTTAGATTAATTTGCTTAATAAATTTATTATATTTGAATTTCATAATTTTTTTCTCTGTTATTTTTTTTATTATTATTTTTATTTTTTTATCGTCAAATACGAAATGAAGCTTTATAATATAAACCTTAATACAAATAATGAAATTTGTTTTCTATTATTTAAATTTGTTTTCTACTATTTTTATTAAATATATTTGATTATATGCAAAATTAAGTTGACATAAAATTACATAGTTATACTATAAGAATAGTAGATAAATTACTTAAGAGAATAATTAAATATTAAATGAAAAAGATAAAGATAAATTGTTTAGTCAAAATAAATCTAGATTTCCATCAAGGTATAAATTTAATTAAAGATAATAAATTAAGTTTAATAATAAATTTTGAATTAATCATTATTTTTAGTACGTCATATATAGACTATAAATTTTAAATAATTTTTAAATTAATTGTAAATAACAAATAGCAAGATTTTATACATCTAAACAAAAATCAATTAAACTATCATCTCTTTTGAGAAATATTTGGTTCATTTACCTCTTTTTTATAGTTATTCTTTTGAATTTTTAATTAGCTTTTTGGTTTGTTTATTTATCTATGACTTTTTTTTTAATTATCAATCAAATATGCATTGAGTTAGTCATTATATTTGTTTTTCATTATAGTTATAATTACTAATAATAAATTAATGCATTATAAATAAAGATTTTAAAAGTTTTTAATTTAATATTTGTTATAATTTAGAATTGCTTATATTACCTTTATTTTTGAAAGATTTGTTATTTACGTTCACGTAGGTGCCTTTTCTTGGTGTTAAAATTTTTATTACTGACTATCAAACATAATCATTTTCTTTTGTTGGGGTAGATTTGCAGAATTAATTAAATTCTTTTACACTATACAATTTTAATTCATTTTAATTTTTTTAGCTTTATTAAAAATCTGTTAATAATTTTATATTATTTTATTAACAAAATTTCATTATATATATGTTTTTTATTATAAATTTTTAATAGTAAAATACAGCAAAGTTAAAAAAATATTTTATATCCAATTGAAATGTTATTGGATGAATAATTCAGATTATTTTATATTATATAATATTTTGTTACTAAATATGTAGATTAATTATTTTTTCATTTAACACCTTCAGTGTTATAATGTTAAATTTCACTGATTTAATTCACAAATGGCGCCAGTTGACTTATTAATTAAGTTTTTATTCATTTTTTTTTCTTTGCAATTGCTATCTTTCCACATATTTTTTAATATTAGTACTTAACATTTTAAACCTAACACAAACGATTTAACTGTTTTTTGAACCGGCGGCGCAAACCGGAACAATTCTGATTTTCAGTGAAGTTCCGGAATGTACCAAAATAATTTTGATATTCTGTTGTGATCCGAAATATAAATATTCTGATTATGGAAAAATATGTGAAAAAATAAAAAAATAATTTAAAAACATTTAAATTATTTAAAATAAATTGAACTAAATATTAATAAACCGAAAGAAGTGGGAAATACAATAAATAAAAATAAATTCAAAAATTTCTAAAGCAATAAAATAAAACTAAAGTTAAAATTAAAAGCTGCACTCTATTTGTTTCATAATTTATAAGAGTTTAAATTGTATATAAGACACGGAAAACATATTTATTTGTCTTTGTTTTTATATTCAATGAAAAATATTCTATTTCAAATCAATTTAATTCAAATTTATTTTAAAGACAAGTTATGCTAAAATAATAATTTTTTAAAAATAGTGAAAGTATTAATGTTTTTCAACATAAATCACAGCTTGTCCGCCGGTTAATAAAAAGGATAAGTCTAAAATTTGTGAGAAAATTGACTCATAAAAGTAAAATTAATTTTTTTGTAATATAAGTAGAAAATAAAAAAATAACAAAAAAAATGAATCAATACAAAATAAAATTTTTTTTTTAAAGTAGTAAATAATAAGCTTTTTAATTTATGAAAAATTTACAAATATTTTGTTTTCAATTAAATGGCTACTAATGTTTATTCAAGTTGCAATAAATATTATATGGCTTATTTGCTTTCAAGATTCAATATTAAATAAAAATAAAGATTCATAATAAATACATCATTGAAATTTTATTAATATTTGAAATGCAGAGTAAATATTAAGATTAAAACCATCAAATTATTTTTTAAAAAACTTTCAAATCAACAATTACCTTACGATTTCGGTTCCTTATGCAAGTAAAAAAATTTCATTATTCTATAACAATATATTTAAGTGTATATTTTTAACAAAAAATTTCAAAAATTGAATTACGAAGAATAATGTAAAATTTTCTAAATAATAAATTGATGTGAAATGCGTTATTTTAATGTATTATAAAAGAATAATCACATAAAAATGATAAAAAAAGAACTACAAATTGCATCTCTAATAATAAGACAAAAAAATATATTAAAAAACCGCTATATAAATTGAATGAATAAATTATAGATATTGAAGAAATTTTAAATATTAATAAATAATTTTAAAGAATTTAATAAAATTTATATTATTCTGCATTAGGCCTACGCAAAACAAAAACTATATAAAATAAAATTATATAGTTCGGTGAGCAAAAATCAACGTTATGCGGGCAAAAATGGACATGAATAATGTTTAACATAGTATTTAAAAAAAATTGACCAAAATAAAAATACAAAAAAATTGTTTAAAAAGTGGATTACACTAAAACATTTAATTACATTAAAATTGATTGGGAAAAGGTGAAGTTAATTTAAAAAAATATAAAATAACTAATTTATAATAAAAAATTTTATCAGCTAAAGAAAAAAACTTCAAACTTAATCACACATAATCATAACAATTAACACATTTATTGTTAGAAAATTCAAATAAATATGGAATTTATAAAATAATTAACGCAATATTTCTTAACGACTGAAATAGGTATTGTTATTTTTTTATTTGTAGTTTTATTGTTATTTGTATTTTTGTTTTACATTGAATGTATTTTTTTGCATAAATTTAGCAGATTATTTTTTCATTTCTATTTAATATCACTTTTATTAATTTTATTTATGCATTTGATAAATTTGATGTTCGGTCCGAGGGAAATGGTAAGTCTAAATAAATTTAAATTTAAAGAGAGAGGTCACAAATATTGGGGAAGAAAAATAAAGCAATGTAAAACCAACAGAATTCATCGGCGGGATGCTCCGAATCTATGATTTTTGGGAAGTTTCATAATCACATTAATTTTTCTTTTTACTCCCTCAAATCGGCTAACTCACTAATAAAAGAAAATTTAATAATTTTCACTTTTTCATTTTGTCATCTATTAATATTTGTACAATAATTTTAAAAGACTATTTTAGTCAATGAATTCTTTATTTCTTTTTTAATCGTGGGAGAAAATTCTGTATTGATTGTGAGTGCTTCTTTGATAAGGATGTTAAACATACGATGGAGTGCCGGGCAAGGTGCTATTATTGCAATAAAGTGGGCGGAGTGCCGTGTCAAAAGGAGAGCGGAGTGAAGATTGAATGCCCGAAGTGTCGACGTTATTTTTACAATTGGGAATGCTATAATTATCATCATGGGCACCAGACTTGCAATTTATGGAGACGTTGCGTGATGTGTGATAAGACATATTTATTTAATCCGAAGAAGGGACATGAATGTGGAGAGACTTATTGCCAGCTTTGTAGTGTGAGTCACGACCCCAAGCGGGGGTGTTATATTATGCCGATTGAGGAAAAAGAGGACAAGGAAGTCTACCGAATTGTCGTTTGGGTAAGTTTTACAAATAAAAATCAGCAAAAATAGGTCTTTATTTTAAGGATTCGGAAACATCGCAGGATACAATCTACAAGGGGGATCAGAAGGAACATATTATTAATTACATTTCGGTGAGAGTTACGTGTACTGAATGCTGTGACGACAAAAATAGGACAAATTGCAAAATTTGTGGGGAGGAGAGGACCAAGGATTGGAGCGAAGCAGAGGGAAGTGATCCGACGAAGGATTTTGTGGAGTGGATATTAACCGCATTTACCAATTATGATACATACATTTTTGCGCACAACGCCGGACGATTTGACGGTAAAATATCGTTTAAAAATGTTTTTTATTTTGAAAATTTCAGGACATTTTGTTTTTAATTACCTCTGCCGTACCGGGAAAAACCCGTTACCGCTCATTAACGGACTGAAAATTTATGAATTCAAAGTGCAAAATTCGAAGAAACATTCAATGCTGATTTGGAGAGATTCGTGTTTATTGATGCCGGTGAAACTTGAGTCGCTGAAGGCGACATTTAACTTAGAATGTGAGGACAAGCCCTTTTTCCCCTATTACTACAACAAGAAAGAAAATTATGGAATACGTTTGGAACATCTGCCCCCCCCCTATGGAGGATTATTCACCGGGGTCTATGAATAAGGAGAAATTTATAAAATTCGAAAAATGGTAAGAAAATAAGAATTAAATTTGAATTACATTTTTCTTTAGGTATAACAAAACAAGGAGACGCCTTTTTATTTGGATGAAGAATTGAAAAATTATTGCCGAAACGACACGGAGATTTTGCTGCTTTCTATTATTGAATTTCGAAGGATATTGATTAACGACATTACGAAGGGGTTCGACCCGTTGCCGAGGAGCTGTACGAATGCGGGAGTTGCGATGAATATATTCAAGGCAATGTTTTTATTGACGGAGCAGTTATCGATTGTGCCGGAGAAGGGCTATGAGCGGTGTGATAGAGCGAGTGTGATGGCCATAAAGTATTTGGAGTGGCGGAGCAAACGTGATGGAATTGAGATAAGACACGCAGGGAATGGACGAGAGGTCAAAGTTGGAAAATATAAATTGGATGGATTTATTGTGAATGAAGGAGCTAGGGACAAGTGCATTGAAGTGATGGGATGCTACATACATGGATGTTTGAATTGTTATGACTCGGCAGCGGAATTGATTGGAGGAAGAACGGCCCAGGAATTGAACGATGAGACTCAGGAGAGATTGGCGGAATTGCGGAAAAGTTTGGAGGTCGAAGAAGTTTGGGTAGGTTTATTTGACAATTACATTTTTATCTCAGGTTTTTAGGGTTGTAAAATTGAGAAGGAATTGAAAAAGGATGAAGAAATGCGGGACTTCTTCGACGACAGAGGGAATGAAAGGGGCCGATTGATCCGCGGATGGCGTATGCGGGAGGAAGGACCGGACCGATGAAATTGTTTGCGAAATCGGATGAGAAGAAAAAGATTAGTGTTTACGACATTGTGAGTCTGTACCCGTCAGTGAATTACGGTACAGCTTACCCGATTGGTTTGCCGGAGATTATTATACCGAAGAGCGATGAGATTAATGTAAATTGGACGAGCCCGGAGGATTTGAAGTTTAATGGATTGTATAAAGTGAGGGTTAACCCGCCGCGAGGGTTGCGGATTCCGGTTCTGCAGTTGAAGTGTGATGAGAGATTATTATTCCCGTTGTGTTGGAGATGTGCGTCAACATTTAAGAAGGAAACTACGAGATGTGATTACAATTGCCCCCATGATGAGGCACAGCGGAGATACGTGGCGACATATACAAGCGTTGAATTGGTAAGAACTTATGGTGGGAAAACTTTAAGAAAATTTGATATTTTCAGGCAAAGGCGTTGGAATGCGGTTATACTGTGGACAGATTTTATAGAGCGTGGCACTACGAAGAGGAGGCGGATGATTTATTCAAGGGATACGTGCGATTATTTTTGAAGCTGAAGGAGGAGGCAAGCGGTTTCCCGAAGGGAGTTGAGACGGAGGAGCAGAAGGATATGTGGAGAGAAGAGTATAAGGAAAAATATGGAATCGACATTGAATTGGCTAAAGTGAAGAAGAATCCGGGATTGCGGTACATAAGCAAGTTGATGTTAAATAGCTTATGGGTAAGATTTAAGAATTTGTGATAGAATTATAACCTATTATTTTAGGGAAAGTTTTCGATGAGAAATTGTTTGAACAAGAATGCGGTGATTGATAGGGCGTCGGAGTTTTATAAAATTGCGTGTGATCATAAAATTGAATTATGTGATATTGTTGAATATTCGGAAGAGGCGATTAGGTTGATATACAGGGACAAGGAGGACTTTGTTATGGAGCACAAGTCGAGCAACATAGTCATTAGTTTATGGTAAGTTCATAAAATTATAAATTTGTATATAAACTAATTTTTAGGACGACGAGTATGGCGAGGTTAAAATTATTGGAATTCATGAGAGAAGCAGAGAGCCATGGCGGAGAGATTTTGTACACGGACACGGACAGTATTTTTGTTAGGCACGATCGGGATGTGGAGCCGATCACGACGGGGAAATATTTGGGAGAAATGAGCGAGGAATACGGCGGCTATGAGATTGAAGAATATTGCTGTGGAGGGGCGAAGCAGTACGCAATGAAGATGAGAAACAAACAGACGGGGGAGATCGAATACGTTATGAAGATTAGAGGGATTACGTTCGATGTGGATAATAAGTAGACTTTACATTACGACACATTCAGGGAGATGGTTCTGAATTATGGAAAAGGGGAGGTGGACCCGGCTTTCTTTGTCTACAAGAATGATTTTGGGTTAGTTTTTAAAAAATATTTCCAAAATTAATACCAATATTTAGGCCAACGCGGGATTCGAAAGTGGTAACGAGGGAGAAGCACAAGATGTACAGGCCGGTCTGTCAGAAGGGGATAATCGATGAGGAGCTTAATGTGATGCCATTTGGATTTTGTTAATATGTATTTTATTGTTTTTTGTTAAATAAAGTTGAATAAAAATTAAAGTGATATTATGACTAGCGGTGGTGGAACGGTCTAAAGTGAAGGCCCACTCCTGTTAGCTGTAATATTTTTATAAAAAATCCAGCACTTCAAGAGGAAAATAGCACCTATGACCGTTATTCTGGTACATAATTATACAAGGAAGTTGAGGGAATTGTAGCTTGACCCTGTATCGTGAGTAGAGGTGTTGTTCTACAGTAACCCCGAGGAAACCTCGGTAGGCAAATAGCCTATTTGGCCCATTAAATGCGATGTTATCCGGTGAAATAAACTGATTGTGCCTAAGGTGTCTCGTTATTAGAACGTGTCTTCTCAAAAATTTCAAATTCTTTTTCTTCCGCTGTCGTAGAATTTCAGATAGCTCGTGAGGTTCGCATTCGTTAAAATCGCATAGAATTTCAACGAGAGAATTCATTTTGAGCACCGATAGGCATTTTCAGCTACGCTGCAATTCCTTATATACACTTACTTCACCACTGTAGGATAAATTTTTGCCGTTTTTCTTTATTTTCAAAATTCTGAGAACTGAAATACAGATGACGACAACTACCAAATCTAAAATTGACAAAAAATATACCCATATATTTGAATTTGAAATTTTAATTTCCTCAAATTCTTTGAACATGACAAAATTAAAGAATTCACTATCTGCATCGGATATATATTTGGGAAGTATTTCATTTGAGTCAAATAGATTTTTGTATATTTTCTTCTCCTTAATCAGATAAATTTGTCCCTCAATTATTAGGAAATCGGTGTATGACGATGGCATTGATCCGATTTTCTTAGTAATAATTTCGGTTTCGTTATGTTGTGTCCATAAATTCTCGATTGTTCTAATGTCAAGCTCATCTATCTGATCGTCTCTGATTATGAAAAGTCGACCATCAATATGATCAAATCTAAGGTCCCCACTCGGAAAATTCCTGACAACCATTTCTTGATTCCCTCTCGTTATCGAAGTTTCATTTGTCTTTTCATTTTGAAAAATTAAGTAACTGTGATCATTGTAATAAAAGCACGCTCGGGGTTTTAATAGTCGAAAATCCCGGTAAAGTTTGATATTATTGGATCCGCTCTTTTCAATTGAATTAATTTCTTGGATTGATAGGCTCCACCTGAAATCAGATTACTATTTATCTTACATAGTCTCGACTGATCGAACCCGAACAGTCTTTCATTGACCGAACTCTTTGTCACAGTGAGATACCTGTCGTCAAAAAGTTGTGTATTAGAAAGAATCTGAACCCTTTCTGCAGTGAGATGACCGATTATCGTTATGAGAACAATTAAATTAAACATTATTGACAAATTTCTTAACTAATAAATCGGCCCTCTCACGAACCTTATATAGACCGTCGATGACCTTACAATAAGGGATTCCGGAGCACCGATGTGTCAAGAAATAAATGCAAAATTGACCACATGCATCTGGGAATTGATGTTGAACAATACGATCATTAAAGAGAATTCGTTCAAATAAGTTAAGATATGAACTTAAATCTTCGTTGGGATAATCGCCCAATGAATCAAAATATTCTATTTCTGTCGGTGAATTTACAAAACAGGCGACCCAGTGTTCACCTATTGTGCCCGCCCGCGTGGTATTTGCCACAAAACAGCACGGAAAATTCCTGTCCTTCAATTTTGGAAACTTGTCTGAAGCAAAAATCCCGATAAAATATTTTCGGGTTGTCGTGTTTTTGGATAGAAATATTTCAATCTCTTGAGAATTCATCATATGCTTCCGTCGCTACTGAGCACACGATTAGCATTAATAGATAGAATCGAATCAAATTCCCCCAGAACGATCATCTCATACCCCCCGTCCTTTATAGGCTCATTAAATTGCAGCTTGATGCTGGTCGTTCCGTTTCGAATCAATTCAAAACCGGGGGTATCCTCGAGAGTAGAGGTCATCGGGATAACGAAGAAACACCACCCGTTTACAAATTTTTGCATATTGATTGACATTGTTCTTTCTCCGCCGTCCATCCCGAGTCCCGTATACATGTCCACATTCGACACTGATAGATCGTATTTTGGCATGTTCAAAGACGAAGGGTGAATCTTTTGAATTTCCTGTATACGCTCCGGTTGAAACAAATCCTACGATTAAACGTCTCGGGACAATGCTTGTAAAAACGTTGTGCGAGAGATCGGAAGTGCCCCGCGGGATGAAAAGACTTCGTATCTCAATTTTTCTTACCGGATATTTGGCTGGTGTGGTTTGTAGCTGATTGCTTATTACATTATTTAATGCTTGGGTAACATCGACTGTTTTTACATAAATTCTAATATCGTGTATGTTAATACGATATGTGTGCGGGTTCACTATAGTTGCATTGCGGTGCCATAATTAGAAAATCATCGGTATTACGATGTATGCTAAAAATCACATCAGAGTTATTAAGCAAAAGATTGGGCTGACGGCCGAGATCAAAATTAAGTTTTACCATTGTTTCGCATTTGGCTCCATCAGCAAAACGTGACGCTCTGTTTTTAAAGCCAGTGTTTGTATAACTATCCTGGTCGACATCGTCGACGTAATAGCAGGACGCTTCACAGAGACCCTTTTTGACATCTTCTGAAAATCCCAATTCATTCATCATATATGCCCTAAACGCATAGTATATACCGGAATCATAAGATTCAACACCGGAAATTGACACCTTTAATGTTTTGACAAAGCTGTGCCCAAAATTTTGAATGACACCGACGTGTTGATCAGCTTCACTGTCCTTAGTAATTGGAATCCAATTGCTTTTGTCTTTTCTCTCTATTGAAGTTGACAAATAAAGAAAAGTTTTATTAAGATCACAAAACTGATTATCTGAAAAAAAGTCTAAAGATATACGGTCCAGATTGATTTATTGCTGAAAGAGGGAGTAATTCCCTAATACTGGATTTATTAATTGCAACGTTCGTCGGAGGGATATCGAACAGCGAAAGGCCCCCCTCGAGACCGTCCTCACTCGTCTTATCGATTTTCTTGAGAGTTGTCATTTTTAATTCTTAGTGTTATTTATTCTATTTATACCTTTAGATGAAACTTAACTGGTCATATACACGTTTCCGGTTCTTATTAGTGATCAGAGTCCTTTTTCCTTTCCCACATTGTTGTAACTTATCGGTAAGGTTAGTCAGCCCCTGTTTTGAGTGCTCCCTGACGGAATCCCTTAAATCACGGCCCTGGGCGATGTCGCTCAGAACTCTCTGCCCCGCAGCGAGTCCCTCATGTCCCGCACTCGAGGCAATATTCTTCGCAATAGGGGTCAAGAAACGTGCCACATTACTGAGGAAACCGAACCCCCGCTGATACTTGCTTCCGACAAAGTATTGTTTCTGTCCCCTCCCATGTTGAGAAGTGAAGAATGATGACCAATCAACCGATTCAGGATCAAAAAACACATGTGTCATTTTTAAAATATACTTTTCTTAAAATGTAATGTGAGAATACAACTTCCCCAGTGAAATTTAACGAATTCACCAAATGGTGTGTGAATTTCAATTGTAATTTCTGAAATTCGTTTCGACTGTAGACGATGAAAGTACTCGGTGCTATATATAACTTCGCTAATCGATCCCGGGTCATCGACGACTTTAACTATTCTTAAGAGTGGAGCCATCTGGTTGCCGATAATTGTGTTTCTATTAAATTTGGTGCATAAATGTATAGCTGCCTAACGCCGCCTGTCAAATCTGGCATATAAGTCGCCTCTTCCGCGTGAAATAGCCTTGTGTTCTTAAAGCCAAGCACATAGGCGAGGTGCTTTGACAAATCTATGTGGGAGACAGCAGAGGAAAGATAAACAATAAATTTTTGAACAATGCTGTCATAATGAAATTGAACATCTTCATTGGCTAGTCTCTCTCTTTTTTGTGGTCCTTTCTCAGCTTCAGATACTTGTCTATTTTCAATATCCTTGCGTTTAAAATGCTCACCAAGCGCCAAGTTAAGCCTATCCATAATCCCACTAAAACCATTTTCCGATTTATCATTGTACTCCTCGAGAGTTGCTGTATATTTGGTCTTTGCCTGTTTGGCGATTCCCTTTGCGACATCGGCTGATTTCTTTGCTTCTTTCATGTCAATCTTTGCCACATGTTCTAATGTTAGGTTTTTGGCCTTCTCTACTTCTTCTTGAAAAGACTTAAGTTCATTTCGGGATGCTTGAATTTTGGTTCCCAGCTCTACCATTTTGTCAAACCAAATTTTTATATCGGGCTCTTCTAAAATTTGAAGATTTGTTTCTCTTAGTGTGTTTATTTGGGTTTGGATGGAATTCGATATGTTGTTGATCTGATTGAAATGTCTTTCTACATCTCTCCCGGCGCGTTCAGCGGCCCTCTTTGCGATATCAATTTTTGAGTCTTTGGTATCTTCAGCCTTGGCTTCTCTCTTTCCACGTTGTTTTTTGATTTTGTAATGATGAGTGAATGCTTCGTTAATTTTATTTCCCAAACCCCCGGCGGTTTTAAAACTCATGTCCGGTAAATAAACTTGAGTGGGAACACTGCTGTCACTTTCCCATACTTTAATGAACTCTTGACCATTTATACCGAGCGCGGTGAATGAGTAGGGATAAATAATTGATGAGAGAGCTACTGACCAATTTGTGCCCAATTCCAAAGTCTCGGGGAGTCGTACTGTGAATTTTGATGTAGTGTTTCCCTGCCCCGGTGTGTTCGAAGGTAGTATTATGTAAAAGTCATCCATCTGTTTTTACCAATTCCTGGTTATAAAATATGCCTTTTATTAAATTTCCTTCAAAATCTTCAATCTTGTATGAATCAGGTGTCGTCGGATTAACAACAACGATCTTAAATAATTTTTCGGTAAAGTTTGGGAGATATCCCTTTGCAAATTTACCCTTTTCCTTGGTAATACGAACGATATCTCCAATATTAAATTTTTTCGATATTTTAATTTCCTTCTCCTTATATAATTTTTCCCAGAGCGCACGGGCATTTTCGAAAGTAATTGAAGACGGTTTGACCCCCAATGTCCTATTCACACTGTTGTTAATGTTTGTGACTATTTTATCTATTACGTCGACCCATCGTAGAGTGTCCATCTTTGTAAAGTATCGGTATAACCGTTCCTTTATTGTCCGATTTGCTCTTTCGACCACTCCGGCGTGGAGGTCGGGACTATACATAACATTTTTGATAATAAATTTTCCCTCAAAATATTTTTTCATTTTTCCCGCCTGAAACTCTAAACCGCTGTCACTATATATTTTCATCGGGATAATTTTCGACTTTTTGAACACCCGATCAAAAGCCTCGATCATGTCCTCGCTCTTCTTTGACTTGGCGGGGGAAGCAAAGATCATTCGACTCAGCACGTCGATGCAGACCAATAAATACTTGTAACCGTCGTTATGTTTTTTCAACTGATCAAATATGCATAAATCACACTGCCAATCGGTGTGGAAGCCGCTCGGAATTGTCTTTAGTCTCGGGAATTTTTTTCTTATGGGTTTGTGAATCGTATATGTTCTCTGCTTTTCTAGGAATTTATTAACGTCATCGGTCGTAATTTCCGGCTCAATCTTTTTTGCCTCATTTAAAATTTTTTGAATCCCCGCAAAACTTGCAGGAGATTTTAAATTATAATAAATTTTTGATAAAATTTTCTCTACAGTCTTGCCCATATTAGTGGTTTGAACGGTTTCTTCTCTCGCATTATGCCGGGTGTTTTTATAGATTTTAATGCCTTTTTCCTTCCACGTCCCCACATGACCTTTGATTTATCAACTATATCTTTAACTGTTGGATCCTTCAGTAACCGATCTTTGAGAAATTTTGCACCGCGCGGCGTTTCATCTTTCTTCCCCGCTAGATACAACAAAACATCTCTATAATAACTGTTTTCAATCGGTAAATTCATGTTCGACTGAACCTTTCCAGCCGCAGTAATTTTAAATAAATCTTTGTTGTCCTTTACGTACCTAAAAAGACCATCTAAAAGGGTCGGATGGATAATAGACGCTTTGGTCGGAACGGGTATTTTGAGTGTGGGTGTTGTTTGGGGTTCCGGAGTTAGCTCCTCAAGTGTGTCATTATCTGATTCAGAATCAGGAGTTTGCGCTTTAAGTCTTTTCCTAGGAATAATTATTTTCCGGGGTTCATCGGTCTCCTGTGCTTTGGATTGAGTGTTGAGGCCCAAATATGGTGCAACGTTTGGACCGGGTACATGATTCTCAATCACCACCTTCTGTGGTCTATTTTCAAGTATCCCCTTTACCGTACGTCTTTCTTTATAGAGCCAATCGTGCCTCTTCGCCTTGAGGTCCTCGCTTATGCCGGGATCTTGTAAATTCTGAGATATCTTTGCGTCTAGACTAGCTTTTTCATTTTGGAGATAATCACCACTATTCATTACACTCCGCAGAGCCAAATATTCCGCCTCAGGAATCATTAACATTTTCTTTGCAAATTTCATGTTGTTATTTTTTCTAATAAATGTTGGGCTAAAACACTCAGTACCGGGATCAAAACTGCTCCCAGGGCTATACCACTACCCTGTTGTATCCTTTTTCTTGCCGTTTTCTCGGAACGAGATTTGGCAATTTCTCTATAGAAATCGGCGTATTGTGCCAATCTTCTTTTTTGTTTGCTTGTGAGTTTAAAACTAAAACTCAATATATTTGCACAAATTTCAACGATTGCAAAATTTGGTCAGCTGTAGCGTTTTCGATTAATTCGTTCTTCTTTTGTTCTGATCTGGTGGAGGCAAGCTTCTTTAGGAATGCTGTATTCTCCTTCACTTCGGAGCTAAATTTATACATTTTAATTTTATTTAATTTCCTATCCTTATATACTATTCAATTGGTAAATAAATTTCCAAAGTCTCATCTGGAAAAATTTTGCTACATAATCTGAATTCCTCATCAGAATTTGGATGCATGTTAATCATGAGATAACTAAATTGATTATTGGTAGCATCATGATATGCATCCATGAAATAATTCAGTCTTTTTGGGAACAGTTGTGACCCCAGTGTTCTCACTTGTAATTGTCCAGAAGGGTTGCGCATTAAAACCAGATAATGGGCGTTCGCTCTTGCGGTTTTAATGTCCCGACCATAGAGACTCTGTGTTACAAAAATTACGCTTACGTTCCAATTATGGGAACCCCTGGTAAAGAGTAGATCGAGGAAAGTATTCTGCATGTTAAGCATTAAATCGTCAAGTATCAGTAACAGGGGTTTTTCCTGCTCTTTAATCTTATTCATGTCAGGAATCCCGTTAAAAGTCTCAATGCCCTCCCCGATTAATCTTAAAATACTATCATTTATCTCACCATAACAATAAAGAATTTTTACTGGTGATGGTTCAATTAGATTCTTATGATGTTTTAAAAACCGTAATAGCCAACGGGTCTTACCACTCCCGGTAGCCCCCGAGAGAATTAGTGTGAACGGACCGCGAAACATTTTTAATGCCTCTTATTTATTTGAGCTATTTATATTTTCATATGGAACATGTTTCGCGCATTTGGGGCATAGCCAGAAATTATCTAAAAATGATGTACCAAAATGCAAAAGACTGTGCATTTTACATCTCTTACAAATTTCGTAATGACAGGGACAGTAATGACAACACTTAATTTTATGCGGGCAGTTCATTTTTTTAATTTAATTTTATTTTTGGTTGCTATTTATAGAGAGGGTATATAAAGGGGGTGAAAAGGCTATTTGATTGGTACATTGTATCAAAATGCAAAAACCGATTGTCGTAAATATAATTGCTCTCGCTAATCTCGGTACCGGGATTAAACTAAACTCTCTGACGATCACCGAATGCCAATTTAAGTATAACCCTAGAAAATTCAATGCCGCGGTTATCAAATGTGCAACCCCCATTAAAGCCACCGCATTATTATGGGAATCCGGGAAAATGATATGCCTGGGGACGAAAAGTCTGATAGACTGTGAAAATGCTATAAAACTTTTTATAGAAATAATTAAGGATTCGGGGTGTCCGGGGGCTTCTTACACCGGACACTCTGTTGAAAATATTGTTTCGACCTTTAAATTCGGTCATGAAATTGAACTGAACGAATTTCGAAAAAATCGTCGTGCTTTTTATGAACCTGAAATATTTTGCGGATTAAAATTCAAGAGGGGTAAAAGCATGACTTCGTTAATTTTCTGGACCGGTAAAGTCGTAATTACTGGAACTAAAAGCAATTCAGAAATTGACGAAATGTATCATTATATACTTCCCTATTTGAAAATGGCACAAAAGAAGTTAGGGAGACGATAAATATGTTTCATTTATTGAGATGGTCCCCCAATTTATGATTCTAAATTCATTTTATTAATATCGATTAATTTGGTAATTATTGATTGCGTGGCGCGGGCGGGCGAGGCACCTGCGGGGAGGGTGGGGGCGGTGTAATTATCGATTTTTTTTTTGCGCGAACCGCACGAGTTTGGGTACTTTAAAAATAGCACCTTTTTAACGAATTCAAATTTCAATACCTGTCACATTTGTGACAGGTGGATGATTGATGACCTACCGCGGCGCTGCGCGGCGCGGGTGAAAAAAAAACACCCGCACGGATTTGGGGAAATCCACAAGGCGGCAGACTTCAAAGAACCCCCTCTCATAGGCTCGGGATTGTGATCGGACGGAAACTTCAAAGGGCTGCGCCCTTAAAAAAAATACCGCACGGTTTTGGGTAAATTAAAATCCACAAGGCGGTAGAGTTCAAAGAACACCCTCCCATAGGCTGAGGATGTGAGCGGGCGGCATCTTCAAAAGGTTCCACCCCTCTCATAGGCACGGGTTTGTGCGGTAAACACCCGCTCGGAACCCGCTCGCTTTCGGGGTCATATACTACTGACATATCAATAATCGGACTGTGCGAAATCGTATCAATAAATTTGCAACTACATGATGGCTTCATAGAAGATATGTTAAATTTAAAATAGCAATCTTGTTAATTAAAAAATTATCACTTTTCTGAGGTTTTAAAATTTTATTTAAAAAAGCGAAAAATTTGCAGGACTTTGAATAAAATAAATGCAAAAAATTATGTTTTAGTCAGCAATTATGTTTAATTAGTTTGTTGAAATTAATTAGATAAAAATTTATTCATATGGTATTCATCTTTTTTTATAATAGACTGTAAGTTTCAATAATTTTTTGAAAAAAAGAACCGCAAAAGATTTGATATTTTAAAAACTTAAATAAGTCAAGTTTTTATTAGATATGAATAGAAGTCTTATGAGTTGTTAATTTAATATCGTTATTTATTTTTTCAGTAAATATTTTAAATATTTTTATTCTTTATTTTCTAGCTCATTTCCAACTTGGGTAATAGACCTTCTGAACATAAATTTTTTTGGTTAAAAATAAAAATAACATATTATTAAAATTAAGTTTATTGACTTATTACGACTTGTCTTAGTTTTTTAAATTTTCTATTAAATTTTCCTCATTTCAAACTAATAATAACAAAATTGGAAGAAAAAAAAATATAAATTTGATTATTTTTTTGCAGATATTTTAATAAACAAGACCTTCAAAATAGTATATAATGATATAATTATAATAAATTTATAATGCAGATTATTAGATTTGTCTTCATTCATTTAATACATGTCAAGGTCCCTACTATTATATCGCCGCTTCAAGAGCTTTATCAAATTTATGAATATAGTTATGTAGCTTCAGTTTTTTTATTCAATTTGTTTTTCTGTGTATTTGATTTCCATATCTTAATTAATAATTTCATATTCGATTTTTTTTTTACAACAGACTGTAAGGTTTAATATTTTTTTCGTAAAAAGAGTTACATTAAAAACGAAATTAACAATACATTTATGTTATTAAATTGATGAAGCAATACATTAATTCTCATGAGATGCAACATTTAATTAATTTTTAATTTTTTTTATGAAATATTGCTTTTTAACATATAAATTATATATAACAATTCCATTTGTTGAGTAAATTAATTTTCATAGATATAAATAGAATTCATATTGAATTGTTAATTAATAACATTCTTATTTATTATTCTTCAGGAAATATTTCCTCATATAAAATTTAAGGCAAAATACATGTGGTTAACTTTTGGCAACTTGCCGTTCAGACTAAAATATAATTGTATTTTGATAAATAAATAAAGTTTTTTTCAATGTTTAACAAAGTTAAATATTTATATTTGAATAAATATTTTTATGAATTTTTGTTTAAATTTATTTATATTTTCATTATTTATAATAATAAGTCATTATGTTGATGCATTCTCATAATTCCGGCGCTAATAAATAAGGAAAAATTAAAAAAAATAACGATTTTATATATTTTTTATTTATTAATTTTTAAGAAAATTTTTTTCTGAATTCATACATTATCTAATCAACAAATTGTCTTTATAAATATTAATAATTATTTGATCAAAATCTTTAATAAATTTGTATATTTTTGTATAAGTTAAATTTTTCTTTTTAAGATGAAGAAGTATTTCATCAATTTGTTTTTGTTCAGCTCTGAGATAAATAAGGAGAATTATTTACACCATTCATCAATGTCATTCTTACTGGATCCTCGAAACATTATAAAATAACATTATAAACTGAATCTTATGATGATTAATTAATACACAATCGTATTTATATTATTGTTATTAGCTACCATTATTTATTTGGTATTGCTTTTAAGTATTTAAAAAAGTATTGTGTTTTTAAGTTATTTGAGTATAGTCATTGGTTGATAATTATCAAATTTAAATTCAAATGTTTAAAAATATTTTCAACTATTCATTATTTTATTTAATTTGTCATTGTTTTTCGTTACTAAAACAAAAAATTGCCAAATCGATGAAAGGAATGAAGGAATTTTTTGTCCTCCGTTGACTAAATGCTGCTGCCCTTAATTGCTTCGTTTAAACGCCACTATTCATCACTAGGATAACTATTTTGGAGCTTTGCCACTAAAAAAATTATTTTGGAAGTTGGACACTAAATTAAAAAGCAGCTATTTAAAAAAATACACCATTAAACTTGGAACCTTTTGCCATTATTAAAACATATTTTCTTTTTTAGAACTTAACGAATTTATTTAAATTTATCTGATAGTTATAAAACAAAAAAGATTGCTCAATAATTTTATTTAATATATTCAAATTTTTCTGTACATATTTTAAATTTTAATGCAATTTTGCTAACAGATTTTGTCCAAAAAGTACAAATTTTGCGATTTTGATCCAATTTTTGTAAGATATAAAGCTTTTTAGGAGCCGGGTGGAAAATTTGTAGATTTTCATCCATTGCATATTTTCACCAAAAAATCTTTAACAGCTGAAATTGTACAACGTTCAAAAATCACTTAAGACTGTACTCACAATTTTGATTTAATAAAAATTTACTGTATGAATATAAAGCAAATAAAAATCTCTATCGTAATAGTGAGTATTTGAAGAAAATCTTTATATTTTTCACCTATGCTAAATCAAAATAAAAACAATTATTTAAAAAAACACATGAATTTATAGATGCTGAACATATTATGTGGGAGTCTGAGTTTGAAAATAAAATTTTTGCGGCACTTCAAACTTACCGTTCAACCATAGACAATCTCCCCCATAATTGGTTTTTCCGCGCTCAAAGGTCACTGTTGAAAGTTCAGCCTCGTTCAAAGTCTGTTGTTCAACATTGTAGGAAGTTATCACGTCATGCGGTTCGTCTATCTCCACTCCAAAATTCACGGCCTCCTCAGTTGGGTTTGAAGTGTCTGACAAATAAAGCTTCTTCCGATTTTTGTAGACATTCAAGTTTATTACGAATCATTTGTTCAATTAATGAATAGCAAAATCTGAAGACAAAAAAAGTACATATTTTAATCAAATTTTGAGATTTTCTTATTCGGGTGGGTCTAGGGTTAGGCAAGGGGCTATATAAATGTCGTATTCGTATTCAGCGACCCCGAAAACCATAAAATAGACCCGTTTTCCGGCTTTTTATGAGCTTTTTAGACTTTTGGACAATTCGTGGGTTTTTACTCTTTTGGACATTTCGTGGCTTGGACAATTCGTGGCTTGGACATTTCGTGGCTTGGACATTTCGTGGCTTGGACATTTCGTGGCTTGGACATTTCGTGGCTTGGACATTTTGTGGGTCAGCGATTAACATTAATAGTTAAAGAATGCAAGCAATAATTGAAAATGGAGAGTCAATTCATGAAAAAAATAATAATTATTTGAATAAAGCAATAAAAATAATAATCAGAATAAATTTTTTAAATAAATTAAAATAAAAATTAAAAATTCATTAAGTTAATAAGACCGGCGGAAAACTGGAACAAATCAGAAAAACAAGAACAAAATCAAACTCAAAGCAAAAATCTAATAATAGTTTTACAATAGCTCAGGTTAAGATGTTAATTTTTTTAAATTTAAAAATAATTAACAATATTAATAAACTTATTATGCAAAAAAAAAAAATTAGAAAAAAATTCTAATAAAAAATACTTTTAAAATTAAAAATAAAGCTTGAATTTATATGAATTAATCTTCTAATTTTAAAGTTCTTTATGAAATTCAATGCTTACTTCAATTAATCTGTTAGTGAGATGAGATGCTGACTGTCTTGATCTCGGGTTTTCAGTGGGCGCCGGACTTTTCGACAGTGGACTTTTCGACAGAGGACTTTTCGACAGAAGGACTTTTCGACAGCAAAGGACTTTTCGACAGAAATATTTTAAATTTATGGAGGGGACTTTTCGACAGTAAAATGTAATTAAGTTTCAAATTTAGGGGTGTAAAATCTTAAAATTTTATCCAAAAGCAACAAATTAAGTCAAATAATTATTGAGATACATAATTTTTAAATTCAAAAATTCTTTTCAAGAATGTAAACAAATAAATAGAGATGATTTTTTAAAAATTTTTCATTTCTTAAGATGTATACTTTTAGGGAGTGCATCTAAAAAATAAATATCTAGAAAATAGGTCTTAAGAAATCGAAAAATTGCTTAACAACAACCAAAAAACATTTTACGTGTCAGGTCACTGAGAGCTCAGGAAAAAAAAATTAGGTTAAAACCTAAAAATATTAGCCCTAGTAATAATGATTTTGCAATAGATATTATAGTATGTTAATTTAAAAGAAATTTAGTAAAACTGACAAGCAATATAATTTATTTTAATAAAAATTATTTGTTTTTATGTTTACTGTCGAAAAGTCCATTATTTTTTGTGTTTCTGTCGAAAAGTCCTTTACTGTCGAAATGTCCTTTGCTGTCGAAAAGTCCTTCTGTCGAAAAGTCCTCTGTCGAAAAGTCCACTGTCGAAAAGTCCGGGAGCCTTTTCAGTCTCGGTTCGGTTTTCGAGACTCGAGAACAAGACTTTTTTACATTCCTAATGATTGGGTTTTTGCAAACCTAAAATTAATATATTTTGGTAACTTTTTGATTAATTGACTAAATCATATGCGTGGTCCAGTGGGTTGTGCTCCAAATTTTTTTTTACTACCACTTTATGCAATGTGCAGTTAAATATGAAAGTTTATGACATGAAACTTGCTATTAAATATGTTGGCTTTTATTGCAACCTGTTTTTAAACATATGAGACAAAATTGACTACTAAAAACAGTAGAATTTATTTAACCAATATTTAACTTTAAATTTTAAAAACTTTTTAGTATTACCATTAGACAGCTATTGCAAGCAAAATTAAATTAAATTTTTATTATGTATCGAGAATTTTTTACATATAGTCAAATTCTCCGACGGTTTCCTACAATTATGCCTAACTTAAAACCACTAGTTTTTAGTTTAGTAATTTGGGTTTCATATTAATTTAGTATTATAGCAATTTTCCTATTTTTTCGTTTTTACAATTAGTTGGCAAAGTCTGAAAAAATGCAAAAAATTTTTTTACTATCAATTTATGCAATGTGCAGTTAAATATGGAAGTTTATGACATAAACTTGCTATTAAATATGTTGGCTTTTATTGCAACCGGTTTTTAAACATATGAGACAAAATTGACTACTAAAAACAGTAGAATTTATTTAACCAATATTTAACTTTAAATTTTAAAAACTCTTTAGTATTACCATTAGACAGCTATTGCAAGCAAAATTAAATTAAATTTTTATTATGTATCGAGAATTTTTTACATATAGTCAAATTTTCCGACGATTTCCTACAATTATGCCTAACTAAAAACCACTAGTTTTTACTTTAGTAATTTGGGTTTCATATTAATTTAGTATTATAGCAATTTTCCTATTTTTTCGTTTTTACAATTAGTTCGCAAAGTCTGAAAAAATGCAAAAAAATTTTTACTACCACTTTATGCAATGTGCAGTTAAATATGAAAGTTTATGACATAAACTTGCTATTAAATATGTTGGCTTTTATTGCAACCGGTTTTTAAACATATGAGACAAAATTGACTACTAAAAACAGTAGAATTTATTTAACCAATATTTAACTTTAAATTTTAAAAAGTCTTTAGTATTACCATTAGACAGCTATTGCAAGCAAAATTAAATTAAATTTTTATTATGTATCGAGAATTTTTTACATATAGTCAAATTCTCCGACGGTTTCCTACAATTATGCCTAACTAAAAACCACTAGTTTTTACTTTAGTAATTTGGGTTTCATATTAATTTAGTATTATAGCAATTTTCCTATTTTTTCGTTTTTACAATTAGTTGGCAAAGTCTGAAAAAATGCAAAAAATTTTTTTACTATCAATTTATGCAATGTGCAGTTAAATATGGAAGTTTATGACATAAACTTGCTATTAAATATGTTGGCTTTTATTGCAACCTGTTTTTAAACATATGAGACAAAATTGACTACTAAAAACAGTAGAATTTATTTAACCAATATTTAACTTTAAATTTTAAAAACTCTTTAGTATTACCATTAGACAGCTATTGCAAGCAAAATTAAATTAAATTTTTATTATGTATCGAGAATTTTTTACATATAGTCAAATTCTCCGACGGTTTCCTACAATTATGCCTAACTAAAAACCACTAGTTTTTACTTTAGTAATTTGGGTTTCATATTAATTTAGTATTATAGCAATTTTCCTATTTTTTCGTTTTTACAATTAGTTCGCAAAGTCTGAAAAAATGCAAAAAAATTTTTTACTATCAATTTATGCAATGTGCAGTTAAATATGGAAGTTTATGACATAAACTTGCTATTAAATATGTTGGCTTTTATTGCAACCTGTTTTTAAACATATGAGACAAAATTGACTACTAAAAACAGTAGAATTTATTTAACCAATATTTAACTTTAAATTTTAAAAACTCTTTAGTATTACCATTAGACAGCTATTGCAAGCAAAATTAAATTAAATTTTTATTATGTATCGAGAATTTTTTACATATAGTCAAATTCTCCGACGGTTTCCTACAATTATGCCTAACTAAAAACCACTAGTTTTTACTTTAGTAATTTGGGTTTCATATTAATTTAGTATTATAGCAATTTTCCTATTTTTTCGTTTTTACAATTAGTTCGCAAAGTCTGAAAAAATGCAAAAAATTTTTTTACTATCAATTTATGCAATGTGCAGTTAAATATGGAAGTTTATGACATAAACTTGCTATTAAATATGTTGGCTTTTATTGCAACCGGTTTTTAAACATATGAGACAAAATTGACTACTAAAAACAGTAGAATTTATTTAACCAATATTTAACTTTAAATTTTAAAAACTCTTTAGTATTACCATTAGACAGCTATTGCAAGCAAAATTAAATTAAATTTTTATTATGTATCGAGAATTTTTTACATATAGTCAAATTCTCCGACGGTTTCCTACAATTATGCCTAACTAAAAACCACTAGTTTTTACTTTAGTAATTTGGGTTTCATATTAATTTAGTATTATAGCAATTTTCCTATTTTTTCGTTTTTACAATTAGTTCGCAAAGTCTGAAAAAATGCAAAAAAATTTTTTACTATCAATTTATGCAATGTGCAGTTAAATATGGAAGTTTATGACATAAACTTGCTATTAAATATGTTGGCTTTTATTGCAACCGGTTTTTAAACATATGAGACAAAATTGACTACTAAAAACAGTAGAATTTATTTAACCAATATTTAACTTTAAATTTTAAAAACTCTTTAGTATTACCATTAGACAGCTATTGCAAGCAAAATTAAATTAAATTTTTATTATGTATCGAGAATTTTTTACATATAGTCAAATTCTCCGACGGTTTCCTACAATTATGCCTAACTAAAAACCACTAGTTTTTACTTTAGTAATTTGGGTTTCATATTAATTTAGTATTATAGCAATTTTCCTATTTTTTCGTTTTTACAATTAGTTCGCAAAGTCTGAAAAAATGCAAAAAATTTTTTTACTATCAATTTATGCAATGTGCAGTTAAATATGGAAGTTTATGACATAAACTTGCTATTAAATATGTTGGCTTTTATTGCAACCGGTTTTTAAACATATGAGACAAAATTGACTACTAAAAACAGTAGAATTTATTTAACCAATATTTAACTTTAAATTTTAAAAACTCTTTAGTATTACCATTAGACAGCTATTGCAAGCAAAATTAAATTAAATTTTTATTATGTATCGAGAATTTTTTACATATAGTCAAATTCTCCGACGGTTTCCTACAATTATGCCTAACTAAAAACCACTAGTTTTTACTTTAGTAATTTGGGTTTCATATTAATTTAGTATTATAGCAATTTTCCTATTTTTTCGTTTTTACAATTAGTTCGCAAAGTCTGAAAAAATGCAAAAAATTTTTTTACTATCAATTTATGCAATGTGCAGTTAAATATGGAAGTTTATGACATAAACTTGCTATTAAATATGTTGGCTTTTATTGCAACCGGTTTTTAAACATATGAGACAAAATTGACTACTAAAAACAGTAGAATTTATTTAACCAATATTTAACTTTAAATTTTAAAAACTCTTTAGTATTACCATTAGACAGCTATTGCAAGCAAAATTAAATTAAATTTTTATTATGTATCGAGAATTTTTTACATATAGTCAAATTCTCCGACGGTTTCCTACAATTATGCCTAACTAAAAACCACTAGTTTTTACTTTAGTAATTTGGGTTTCATATTAATTTAGTATTATAGCAATTTTCCTATTTTTTCGTTTTTACAATTAGTTGGCAAAGTCTGAAAAAATGCAAAAAATTTTTTTACTATCAATTTATGCAATGTGCAGTTAAATATGGAAGTTTATGACATAAACTTGCTATTAAATATGTTGGCTTTTATTGCAACCGGTTTTTAAACATATGAGACAAAATTGACTACTAAAAACAGTAGAATTTATTTAACCAATATTTAACTTTAAATTTTAAAAACTCTTTAGTATTACCATTAGACAGCTATTGCAAGCAAAATTAAATTAAATTTTTATTATGTATCGAGAATTTTTTACATATAGTCAAATTCTCCGACGGTTTCCTACAATTATGCCTAACTAAAAACCACTAGTTTTTACTTTAGTAATTTGGGTTTCATATTAATTTAGTATTATAGCAATTTTCCTATTTTTTCGTTTTTACAATTAGTTCGCAAAGTCTGAAAAAATGCAAAAAATTTTTTTACTATCAATTTATGCAATGTGCAGTTAAATATGGAAGTTTATGACATAAACTTGCTATTAAATATGTTGGCTTTTATTGCAACCGGTTTTTAAACATATGAGACAAAATTGACTACTAAAAACAGTAGAATTTATTTAACCAATATTTAACTTTAAATTTTAAAAACTCTTTAGTATTACCATTAGACAGCTATTGCAAGCAAAATTAAATTAAATTTTTATTATGTATCGAGAATTTTTTACATATAGTCAAATTCTCCGACGGTTTCCTACAATTATGCCTAACTAAAAACCACTAGTTTTTACTTTAGTAATTTGGGTTTCATATTAATTTAGTATTATAGCAATTTTCCTATTTTTTCGTTTTTACAATTAGTTCGCAAAGTCTGAAAAAATGCAAAAAATTTTTTTACTATCAATTTATGCAATGTGCAGTTAAATATGGAAGTTTATGACATAAACTTGCTATTAAATATGTTGGCTTTTATTGCAACCGGTTTTTAAACATATGAGACAAAATTGACTACTAAAAACAGTAGAATTTATTTAACCAATATTTAACTTTAAATTTTAAAAACTCTTTAGTATTACCATTAGACAGCTATTGCAAGCAAAATTAAATTAAATTTTTATTATGTATCGAGAATTTTTTACATATAGTCAAATTCTCCGACGGTTTCCTACAATTATGCCTAACTAAAAACCACTAGTTTTTACTTTAGTAATTTGGGTTTCATATTAATTTAGTATTATAGCAATTTTCCTATTTTTTCGTTTTTACAATTAGTTCGCAAAGTCTGAAAAAATGCAAAAAAATTTTTTACTATCAATTTATGCAATGTGCAGTTAAATATGGAAGTTTATGACATAAACTTGCTATTAAATATGTTGGCTTTTATTGCAACCGGTTTTTAAACATATGAGACAAAATTGACTACTAAAAACAGTAGAATTTATTTAACCAATATTTAACTTTAAATTTTAAAAACTCTTTAGTATTACCATTAGACAGCTATTGCAAGCAAAATTAAATTAAATTTTTATTATGTATCGAGAATTTTTTACATATAGTCAAATTCTCCGACGGTTTCCTACAATTATGCCTAACTAAAAACCACTAGTTTTTACTTTAGTAATTTGGGTTTCATATTAATTTAGTATTATAGCAATTTTCCTATTTTTTCGTTTTTACAATTAGTTCGCAAAGTCTGAAAAAATGCAAAAAATTTTTTTACTATCAATTTATGCAATGTGCAGTTAAATATGGAAGTTTATGACATAAACTTGCTATTAAATATGTTGGCTTTTATTGCAACCGGTTTTTAAACATATGAGACAAAATTGACTACTAAAAACAGTAGAATTTATTTAACCAATATTTAACTTTAAATTTTAAAAACTCTTTAGTATTACCATTAGACAGCTATTGCAAGCAAAATTAAATTAAATTTTTATTATGTATCGAGAATTTTTTACATATAGTCAAATTCTCCGACGGTTTCCTACAATTATGCCTAACTAAAAACCACTAGTTTTTACTTTAGTAATTTGGGTTTCATATTAATTTAGTATTATAGCAATTTTCCTATTTTTTCGTTTTTACAATTAGTTCGCAAAGTCTGAAAAAATGCAAAAAATTTTTTTACTATCAATTTATGCAATGTGCAGTTAAATATGGAAGTTTATGACATAAACTTGCTATTAAATATGTTGGCTTTTATTGCAACCGGTTTTTAAACATATGAGACAAAATTGACTACTAAAAACAGTAGAATTTATTTAACCAATATTTAACTTTAAATTTTAAAAACTCTTTAGTATTACCATTAGACAGCTATTGCAAGCAAAATTAAATTAAATTTTTATTATGTATCGAGAATTTTTTACATATAGTCAAATTCTCCGACGGTTTCCTACAATTATGCCTAACTAAAAACCACTAGTTTTTACTTTAGTAATTTGGGTTTCATATTAATTTAGTATTATAGCAATTTTCCTATTTTTTCGTTTTTACAATTAGTTCGCAAAGTCTGAAAAAATGCAAAAAATTTTTTTACTATCAATTTATGCAATGTGCAGTTAAATATGGAAGTTTATGACATAAACTTGCTATTAAATATGTTGGCTTTTATTGCAACCGGTTTTTAAACATATGAGACAAAATTGACTACTAAAAACAGTAGAATTTATTTAACCAATATTTAACTTTAAATTTTAAAAACTCTTTAGTATTACCATTAGACAGCTATTGCAAGCAAAATTAAATTAAATTTTTATTATGTATCGAGAATTTTTTACATATAGTCAAATTCTCCGACGGTTTCCTACAATTATGCCTAACTAAAAACCACTAGTTTTTACTTTAGTAATTTGGGTTTCATATTAATTTAGTATTATAGCAATTTTCCTATTTTTTCGTTTTTACAATTAGTTCGCAAAGTCTGAAAAAATGCAAAAAATTTTTTTACTATCAATTTATGCAATGTGCAGTTAAATATGGAAGTTTATGACATAAACTTGCTATTAAATATGTTGGCTTTTATTGCAACCGGTTTTTAAACATATGAGACAAAATTGACTACTAAAAACAGTAGAATTTATTTAACCAATATTTAACTTTAAATTTTAAAAACTCTTTAGTATTACCATTAGACAGCTATTGCAAGCAAAATTAAATTAAATTTTTATTATGTATCGAGAATTTTTTACATATAGTCAAATTCTCCGACGGTTTCCTACAATTATGCCTAACTAAAACCACTAGTTTTTACTTTAGTAATTTGGGTTTCATATTAATTTAGTATTATAGCAATTTTCCTATTTTTTCGTTTTTACAATTAGTTCGCAAAGTCTGAAAAAATGCAAAAAATTTTTTTACTATCAATTTATGCAATGTGCAGTTAAATATGGAAGTTTATGACATAAACTTGCTATTAAATATGTTGGCTTTTATTGCAACCGGTTTTTAAACATATGAGACAAAATTGACTACTAAAAACAGTAGAATTTATTTAACCAATATTTAACTTTAAATTTTAAAAACTCTTTAGTATTACCATTAGACACCTATTGCAAGCAAAATTAAATTAAATTTTTATTATGTATCGAGAATTTTTTACATATAGTCAAATTCTCCGACGGTTTCCTACAATTATGCCTAACTAAAAACCACTAGTTTTTACTTTAGTAATTTGGGTTTCATATTAATTTAGTATTATAGCAATTTTCCTATTTTTTCGTTTTTACAATTAGTTCGCAAAGTCTGAAAAAATGCAAAAAATTTTTTTACTATCAATTTATGCAATGTGCAGTTAAATATGGAAGTTTATGACATAAACTTGCTATTAAATATGTTGGCTTTTATTGCAACCGGTTTTTAAACATATGAGACAAAATTGACTACTAAAAACAGTAGAATTTATTTAACCAATATTTAACTTTAAATTTTAAAAACTCTTTAGTATTACCATTAGACAGCTATTGCAAGCAAAATTAAATTAAATTTTTATTATGTATCGAGAATTTTTTACATATAGTCAAATTCTCCGACGGTTTCCTACAATTATGCCTAACTAAAACCACTAGTTTTTACTTTAGTAATTTGGGTTTCATATTAATTTAGTATTATAGCAATTTTCCTATTTTTTCGTTTTTACAATTAGTTCGCAAAGTCTGAAAAAATGCAAAAAATTTTTTTACTATCAATTTATGCAATGTGCAGTTAAATATGGAAGTTTATGACATAAACTTGCTATTAAATATGTTGGCTTTTATTGCAACCGGTTTTTAAACATATGAGACAAAATTGACTACTAAAAACAGTAGAATTTATTTAACCAATATTTAACTTTAAATTTTAAAAACTCTTTAGTATTACCATTAGACAGCTATTGCAAGCAAAATTAAATTAAATTTTTATTATGTATCGAGAATTTTTTACATATAGTCAAATTCTCCGACGGTTTCCTACAATTATGCCTAACTAAAAACCACTAGTTTTTACTTTAGTAATTTGGGTTTCATATTAATTTAGTATTATAGCAATTTTCCTATTTTTTCGTTTTTACAATTAGTTCGCAAAGTCTGAAAAAATGCAAAAAATTTTTTTACTATCAATTTATGCAATGTGCAGTTAAATATGGAAGTTTATGACATAAACTTGCTATTAAATATGTTGGCTTTTATTGCAACCGGTTTTTAAACATATGAGACAAAATTGACTACTAAAAACAGTAGAATTTATTTAACCAATATTTAACTTTAAATTTTAAAAACTCTTTAGTATTACCATTAGACACCTATTGCAAGCAAAATTAAATTAAATTTTTATTATGTATCGAGAATTTTTTACATATAGTCAAATTCTCCGACGGTTTCCTACAATTATGCCTAACTAAAACCACTAGTTTTTACTTTAGTAATTTGGGTTTCATATTAATTTAGTATTATAGCAATTTTCCTATTTTTTCGTTTTTACAATTAGTTCGCAAAGTCTGAAAAAATGCAAAAAATTTTTTTACTATCAATTTATGCAATGTGTAGTTAAATATGGAAGTTTATGACATAAACTTGCTATTAAATATGTTGGCTTTTATTGCAACCGGTTTTTAAACATATGAGACAAAATTGACTACTAAAAACAGTAGAATTTATTTAACCAATATTTAACTTTAAATTTTAAAAACTCTTTAGTATTACCATTAGACACCTATTGCAAGCAAAATTAAATTAAATTTTTATTATGTATCGAGAATTTGTTACATATAGTCAAATTCTCCGACGGTTTCCTACAATTATGCCTAACTAAAAACCACTAGTTTTTACTTTAGTAATTTGGGTTTCATATTAATTTAGTATTATAGCAATTTTCCTATTTTTTCGTTTTTACAATTAGTTGGCAAAGTCTGAAAAAATGCAAAAAATTTTTTTACTATCAATTTATGCAATGTGTAGTTAAATATGGAAGTTTATGACATAAACTTGCTATTAAATATGTTGGCTTTTATTGCAACCGGTTTTTAAACATATGAGACAAAATTGACTACTAAAAACAGTAGAATTTATTTAACCAATATTTAACTTTAAATTTTAAAAACTCTTTAGTATTACCATTAGACAGCTATTGCAAGCAAAATCAAATTAAATTTTTATTATGTATCGAGAATTTTTTACATATAGTCAAATTCTCCGACGGTTTCCTACAATTATGCCTAACTAAAACCACTAGTTTTTACTTTAGTAATTTGGGTTTCATATTAATTTAGTATTATAGCAATTTTCCTATTTTTTCGTTTTTACAATTAGTTCGCAAAGTCTGAAAAAATGCAAAAAATTTTTTTACTTCAATTTATGCAATGTGCAGTTAAATATGGAAGTTTATGACATAAACTTGCTATTAAATATGTTGGCTTTTATTGCAACCGGTTTTTAAACATATGAGACAAAATTGACTACTAAAAACAGTAGAATTTATTTAACCAATATTTAACTTTAAATTTTAAAAACTCTTTAGTATTACCATTAGACACCTATTGCAAGCAAAATTAAATTAAATTTTTATTATGTATCGAGAATTTGTTACATATAGTCAAATTCTCCGACGGTTTCCTACAATTATGCCTAACTAAAAACCACTAGTTTTTACTTTAGTAATTTGGGTTTCATATTAATTTAGTATTATAGCAATTTTCCTATTTTTTCGTTTTTACAATTAGTTGGCAAAGTCTGAAAAAATGCAAAAAATTTTTTTACTATCAATTTATGCAATGTGTAGTTAAATATGGAAGTTTATGACATAAACTTGCTATTAAATATGTTGGCTTTTATTGCAACCGGTTTTTAAACATATGAGACAAAATTGACTACTAAAAACAGTAGAATTTATTTAACCAATATTTAACTTTAAATTTTAAAAACTCTTTAGTATTACCATTAGACAGCTATTGCAAGCAAAATTAAATTAAATTTTTATTATGTATCGAGAATTTTTTACATATAGTCAAATTCTCCGAGGGTTCCTACAATTATGCCTAACTAAAAACCACTACTTTTTACTTTAGTAATTTGGGTTTCATATTAATTTAGTATTATAGCAATTTTCCTATTTTTTCGTTTTTACAATTAGTTGGCAAAGTCTGAAAAAATGCAAAAAATTTTTTTACTATCAATTTATGCAATGTGCAGTTAAATATGGAAGTTTATGACATAAACTTGCTATTAAATATGTTGGCTTTTATTGCAACCGGTTTTTAAACATATGAGACAAAATTGACTACTAAAAACAGTAGAATTTATTTAACCAATATTTAACTTTAAATTTTAAAAACTCTTTAGTATTACCATTAGACAGCTATTGCAAGCAAAATTAAATTAAATTTTTATTATGTATCGAGAATTTTTTACATATAGTCAAATTCTCCGACGGTTTCCTACAATTATGCCTAACTAAAAACCACTAGTTTTTACTTTAGTAATTTGGGTTTCATATTAATTTAGTATTATAGCAATTTTCCTATTTTTTCGTTTTTACAATTAGTGCGCAAAGTCTGAAAAAATGCAAAAAATTTTTTTACTATCAATTTATGCAATGTGCAGTTAAATATGGAAGTTTATGACATAAACTTGCTATTAAATATGTTGGCTTTTATTGCAACCGGTTTTTAAACATATGAGACAAAAGTGAGTACTAAAAACAGTAGAATTTATTTAACCAATATTTAACTTTAAATTTTAAAAACTCTTTAGTATTACCATTAGACACCTATTGCAAGCAAAATTAAATTAAATTTTTATTATGTATCGAGAATTTTTTACATATAGTCAAATTCTCCGACGGTTTCCTACAATTATGCCTAACTAAAAACCACTAGTTTTTACTTTAGTAATTTGGGTTTCATATTAATTTAGTATTATAGCAATTTTCCTATTTTTTCGTTTTTACAATTAGTGCGCAAAGTCTGAAAAAATGCAAAAAATTTTTTTACTATCAATTTATGCAATGTGCAGTTAAATATGGAAGTTTATGACATGAAACTTGCTATTAAATATGTTGGCTTTTATTGCAACCGGTTTTTAAACATATGAGACAAAAGTGACTACTAAAAACAGTAGAATTTATTTAACCAATATTTAACTTTAAATTTTAAAAACTCTTTAGTATTACCATTAGACAGCTATTGCAAGCAAAATTAAATTAAATTTTTATTATGTATCGAGAATTTTTTACATATAGTCAAATTCTCCGACGGTTTCCTACAATTATGCCTAACTAAAAACCACTAGTTTTTACTTTAGTAATTTGGGTTTCATATTAATTTAGTATTATAGCAATTTTCCTATTTTTTCGTTTTTACAATTAGTTCGCAAAGTCTGAAAAAATGCAAAAAAATTTTTTACTATCAATTTATGCAATGTGCAGTTAAATATGGAAGTTTATTAAAATAAATAAAGCATAGTTTTCTTTATTATGTTGAAATTTTATTTTATCAATATATTATGTCTCATTTCTTGGTGTACAATTTAAGAGCCAGTCTTCATGTCCCATTCTTTCACTGTTAGCGTTGTGAATCTTCTCGGTCGAATACTTCTTATTCTCTTCAATCAATTTACTGTAGTACTGTAGTTACTTTTTTTATTTGAATTATATATTTATTTTTTATTTGAATTTTTAGTATGCTTAGTTAAATTCAGTATTGGCTGGCGTATTAAATTAAAATTCTTATTAAATTCCGTCTGCTCTTAAATTCAATTATTATTTATTTTTGTAAAATCTCAGAACAAAGGGGGCGGCATCTATCAGCACTATCGGGCATTTTCCTTTCACTTAAAAATTTTTTGTGGACCCAAAGAAAGGATGTAAAAGCAAAAAATAAGCGTAAGTGGAGCTTGAGCAAAAAATAGCCGTAGTAAAAAATCGGCATTGAATTATAAATTCTAAATAAATTAATGTCCTAAAAATATAACTGTATATTCAATCATTTAATCTAAACATACAAAGAAATATATTTTTGACTGTGTAAGTTAAAAAATAAATTATTTCTTTTAATTATTTAAATCAATAATTTTTGCCTGTTTATTTATGGGATTAAGGTATATTAACAATAGTTAAAATAAAAATAGCGCTGTTAAACCATTCAAATGAGATTATTTTTGATTGATTTAATTATTAATTTTATTTTAATTGTAATTTTGAAAAAAATATTTCATGGCATCTGATTATTTTTAAGTGCCTTGTAAAACTAAATATTTAATTTTCCTGCAATTATTAATTAATATTTTGGGAGTTCAATTGCAGTAAAGGTTAAATCTTTATTTTTTGTTGAATTTTCAACAGCATAAAAAATTATTTGTTTTTTTAAATATTGACTTTTAAATTTATTAGTAAAATATAATTTTAATAAATAATAGATTCAATATTACAACAAACAAACTATATGGAAATTTCTATTTTTGAATTTCTTATTAGATTTCGAGGAATATTTTAAATAATTAAAATCATTGCTTAAATAAGTTATTGATCAAAATTTCACTTGGACATTATGGTTGAAAGTAAAAAATGAATTGTTGTTGCATTTTTCTTTAAATTTAAATTGAACCATTTAACCGTTTAATTTGTACTTTCTAATTTCAACTTTTATTGAATTTTTTCTCTAGAAAATTCATATTTGATTATTTTTAATTTATTAGCTTTAATGTTTTCTTAATTATTGCATTATTTTTTTCATTTTCTTGACTTTATATTTCACCTGGGTCATTTTCCATGTCAGAATTTTATTTTCCGTAGTATTTCGAAGAATAGCTTTTTCCATTTCATTTAATTTCTTATGTAAAATTTAATTAAAATTATTTTGTTTGATTCTATTATATACAAATCATCTTTTTTGTTTTTTACCCTTTGCTTCACTTATTGTTTTTCTCTCTTTTTCCGGGTTTTTATTTTAAATTTTAATAAATTTCAAATTTTACATTTTTCTCTTCTCGTTGTCTGAAGTCAAATTCTTAATTTGAATTAATATATTTGTTACTACACTTGATAATGTCAAAACAAAAATTTGTAGTATAAAATATTTTTTATAAATTTGAGTATATAATTTATTTTTATTTTTAAATTTTTTTATTATCTAAAACATTTTCATTTTTCTGTTTCTCGGATTAAAATGAAATAATTAAATATTTATTTTTTATCATTAAATCATTTGTTTTTGTTAATAATTATAATTGATTAAGCATTAAGTTTCATTATAAAATGAAATGAAATGAATTTAATTTAATATTTATTTAGAGAGCAAATTTTATTTATAGGTTTAATCGATCACACGAATCATTTCCATTGGGAAAAAGTCGGATGGTAGTCGCCACCAGGATTAATTTACACTTTTCAGATATTTAATTAAAGATTCATAAAAAACATATTTCCAATTATAAATTATTATGCAATTAACGATTTTTTTAATTTAATTTATTTCGCAAGTTTAATTTAATTTTTAATTGAATTATTTTTATTGAATTTGCTTTATTTTTAGGCAATTTTTTTTTTGATGAACTTATTTTTTAAAAATAAAAATGCAAAGAAATATAATTTTGGTGCACATTTTATTTTTTAGTCATTAAATTATTTCAATTTAATTTTCTGCAAACAAATAATTTTAAGCTTTACATTATTTTAATCGTGCTTCGTCGGAATTGTTTGTCGGCTTGTTATGGCTTTATTATTTGTAATAATTATTATTTTTATCACTAAACCATTTAATTTTTTATATAAAAAAGTTTTATAATTTTCTGGGCTTTAATATTTCCAAATATGTTCATTTTTAAATGTCTTCTTTTAATCGGTACAAAGGAAATCTAATTATATATGTAATTGAAGTAAATTTGTCACCAATACCGTAATCGTTTAGGACTTTTCTAAAATTTCAGTTGCAAACTTTTATTTATTGTTTATTTTTAGCATGTATTAGCTTTTTAAATTTAACTTGTTGTTTTTTTTACCTCATTCTCTTAGTTTTAATTTTAGGTTATGACTTTTTTTACTCGCGCTTTCTCTTTTGGAATTTTCAGTGTGGTGAACGACAACGAAATTAAATTTTTTTTTTAATTTCCACAATTACTCATTTTTTGGGTTTTCATTATTTTCCCATTAATTTGGTACATAAAAACCATAATTTTTTTTTATTAATAATTTTTATTCTTTCTTTCATATATTCAAATGGGTGATATTTGTCAAATATTAAATTTTTTTTTAGAATTATCAATTTTTATTTATTTTTATTTATAATTAATTAATTACCTTTATCTTGCATAACTTTGATATAATGATACAATTTATTTTTATATGTCATCACAGTCCATTTTGTACTAATACTAAAACAAGAACATTTTAATATTGTTGTTTTGCTTAAAATTTAATTCAATCTAAAAATTCATTACATTAATTTTATTGTACTTACGTTTGATTCTCAATATGTTCGGTATTTCTCGATGCTTTATTTTATATTCTGATTAGCTGAAATTATAATTTTATTGGGTGTTTATTTAGATAGATTGAAATTTAAATTAGGCATTAGTAATTTTCTTGAAAATATAATTATTTTATCTATTTGCTGTATTTCACTAAAGTACTAAATTCTTCAGTTCCAGCTCGACGAAAAAAAGCTGATACAATGTGTGAGTTTTATTTTAAAATGAATCTGTATTTAACATGATTGTTTATTATTTGATTTATCTTTCAAAAAAGAAATATAATTTTTAAATTTCAAATAAATTTTATTTCTGTTTATGTGTTATTTTTATTATTTTTTTGTTTTAAATAAACGTATTTTTGTTTTATTATTCCATTGGACTTTGTGTATATTTGAGGAGAAAATTGAGAATTTCTTCTTGTTTGTTTTTTTATTAACGTGAATAAACAAAATTTCTATTCAAATTTAATTTTATTTATTTCAATTAAAGTGGCCTGTCAACTCTTTAAGATTGAATTTTATTTTTATTTATACTTTTTGTGAATAAAATATTTTTTTTAAAATTCTTTTTTAAATTTGCTTTATTTTTTGGCAATATTTGTATAATGAATTTCTTTTTAAATGCGATAAAATGTCGACGTACTAAATGGATAACCCCGAATATTACATAATGAAAAACAAAGACCCGAAAACAATGTGTACAGTGTAAACCACAATAGTCAGCTTCTTATCCCCAGAGTTGGGTTTGTTGGTAAATTAATTAAATTTTACATTTAAATATTATAAGAATTTTTTATTTATGCATTAGTTATCTATTGTACGTTATTTTTACATTTTTCAAAATGCGACGACAAATATATTCGAGTAACTTAAATATTAATTTAATTTACTTAAGTTATTTTGAGTTTTTTTTTCTTGTATTACTTTTTATCTTTCTCTCATTAATTTTTAAAGATAAAATATTTTGAGGATGATTTGCACTGTTTTTGATAAAAAAAAATATTAATTATTTTCTTCTTTTAAATAATTTCTTTCCGTTTTTCTTTAAAAATATTTTTCCATTGTAAGTAAATATTACTTTATTTAAAATTGATTATTTCTAGCTCGTTTTAAACTTTTAAATTTAATTTATAAATTTATTTTATTTTTACCAAAGTCAATTATTGTTTAAAATTTTCAAGATTTTCAAAAAAATATATTTGTTTCGTTTTTTTTTTTGTTAATTTATTAGACAAAATCAGGTTAAGACTGCAATTTATTTTGTTTATTATGATATAATATGAATATTAATTATTGAATTATCATTAAGTATTTTCTTAAATGTTTGGTATTCGAATTTTTTTTGTGAAAATTTTATTATAAATAAAGCAGTTGTTGATTCGTTCGCACAATTCAAATTTGACTTTGGTTACATACACTCAAAAATTTTAATCATGCTGGTGTTTTAACTCAGTAATAATAATAAACATTTTTTTAATTTGCATTAGCCATATTTGTTAAATTATTATTTATTCCTCATTCATTTCTTTAAATTTAATATATTGTAATTTTCATTCTTCATTGAATGTTTCGTTTTTTTAAATTTTGCTAGATCTTTTCATTATAAAATTAATTAAAAATGATTGTCAAAAACCACAACTTTTTATTGCCAGTTTGCCTCAAAAGAAGCGAATAATTAGACTCATTTATCTTTTTTTTAAATATTTATGTATTTTTTAAAACATTTTTTTTAATCTATAAAAACCTGTATTATTTTAAAATCTTAAAATTTGATCCCTAAATTTCTAAAAATTACAGATTATTTTTATTAAATATCATTATAAAAAGTTAGTTACTTTTACAATTTCTTAGATTATTTCTTAATATGTAAAATGTTACTCTTATGCTGAGTTGAAAAAGCATAACATTTACTTAAAATCATTTCTATTCTAGCTTATTTATTTATTATTTAAAAATAAACAATTTCTCTTTTTTTGAATTAATTTAATTGCATTTAAGAAATTACCAACAATTTTTCTTTAGATTTTTATATTTTCATCAAATATTGAATGAAATGATTCATCACTTAAATATAATTTTATAAATGTTCTTTTATTTCCTCTTCAAATATTAAATATTATAATAATATATTTTTTTATAGTTATTTATTTTATCTGATTTTTCATGTTGATAATTTATTTTTTATTTATCGTCCAATCCCCCTCGTTCCAAAAATTAGGTTTTGCCTCTTACAATAAAATATTTATTCCGCTATTATTATAACTTATCACAATAGCTAAATTAATTTTTAAATTAAGCGATTTAACTGATTTATTTAATTTATTTTTACTTGATGCTAGAGAATTTTTCGAATGATTAAAGTTGTATATGCTATCAATTGCAAATCGAACAAATGTTCAGCTTTAGAAATTGCTAGCATATGTTATCTGCATAAATATATTCATATTTGTTGTTCTATTGTTTGTTTTTGATAAATTTTTATCATAATAATTTAATAAAATCAATATTAACGAATCTTTTTATTTGTTGATTAGATTTTTTATTTTCTTATATGTGTTCCCTTCGTGTATTCCGATAAAAAAAGTGCCACTCTTTGCTTTATTTTTTATGAAAATTTAATGAAAGCATTTAATATTATCTTTTATTTAAAGGTTTCTAATGATATTTATAATTAATTAGTAGATTTCCATTTTCAAAAAAATTAGTTAGAAAGCAAATTTTGAAATTCTCTAAATTTTTATCTTTATATATGTCATTTTGCTTATTTTTTAAGAATTAATAATTTTTACATTAATTAAATTTATTATGTATCAGATAAAAGCCACTCATTCATTGCTTTATTTTTTACGAAAATTAAATATATTTAATTGAATTTATTTATATTTGTATTTTTCCAATTTTTGTAAAATTTCACATTATTTAAAAAAAATTTTGAGAATAAAAACAAAATAATTTATTTTAAGCATTATTAATTTTTTATCTTTTTAAAAATATTAGGAAAGGTATTTCTTATTTTATTTTATTTTTTTTTTGTAAATAAAAATTTATATTTTGAGTTTAATCAAAAAATAATAATTTTTATAAGCACAAACATTATTGTTTTCTTGTGTTTTTTTTTTGTTATTTATAAGAACATATATTAAATTTATAAATAATTATCTAGTTGCAATCAACAATCAATATCCTTATCATCACATTAGTTAATATATTGTTTACTCATAGTAATATTTTTTTGAATAAATGAATGCATAATTTTTTTCAAACAAAAATATTAATATTAAAACAATTCATGTATTAAATATTATTTAAAACAGCTTTTGAATTATAATTATTAATTAGAATAATTTTAACAAATAAAAAATAGCATTGTCAAGGCTCTGGTCAGTGTGGGAATCTGCTTTATTGTTCTGTTAAATTTTTTTTTTAAATATTTTTTCCATTTTAGTTTAATATTTACTAGAAGACCTCCATGTTCATGGCAAAGTTTTGACATATCATCAGACATCAAGTTTTTTAAAAATTTTTTATTAGATTATATCTTAAAATAAAAAATTTATTCCACTATTTTCATAATAGAAAAATTCCATGTAATAGTTTTAATATAATTTTTATGAGATTAATAATAATATACACTTCTTACATAAACCATCTGCAATTTTAATTCCATAATTAATTTACCGCAAAGTTTAATGCTTACTTTTTTAAATTATTTTTGTTGAAATGATAATTGATTTCTTTAAATTATCTGCATTCTTTGATTTTAAGTGTTAATATATTTTTTCATTAATAATGATTAATGATTACAGTAAAGATTAATTGAATTATTTTAACATTAAAAATAATTTGGTTCATAGGACTTTGAGAAAACGCGTAGAATCAGTTATTATTTAAGCATTATGAACCTTTTTTAATTGTACAATAATTACATGCTGGCAATAGAATGCTTCGTATTCATTTTGTAATTGTCGTTTTAATGTTGTATTACCATATTAAATTTTGTTCCTTTTAATCTGACATTTAATTTAGTAATTTTTTAATACTTCTTTTCAAAATTTTTATTCGATTAAATCACTTTATCTTTTGGGCTATTTAATTAATAACGAACAAAATACTTTGGGTTTGATTTTTTAAAAATGTCAATATGTAAACTTTTTTGTTTCTTTTGAATTTAATATAATTTGCGTTTCATTTGTTAAGTCTTAGTTTCATTTAGATATTTTTCTATATATAGTAAAACTTGGGCGTCTCTATACATTTCTATATTCATAAATATTCATTTATTTTGCTGAAAAAACCGAGTAATAAATATTAATATTTTTCATTAATTGTGATCGTGGTCACAGACAAAGTGTAAAATAGTTGATCATTGTTTTAACCTCAGTTTTCTTTTTTGTTAGTGAAGTTTATAACTATTCTTACATGTATTTTTAAAAATAATTTATTTTTTGTATTTATTTATAGACTAAAAATTTTAAGTAATTGGTTTGACAAAGATATGTTTATAGAAATATTTTCTTTAATTTTATTTGTTTATTCGACGCGGATCTATGTATCAAAAAAGTATTGCCGCCGGGTGAAATTTTTGTGGAATTAAAAAGACCAATTTTCCTTGGGGAAATCAGTAAAATTAATATATTTAAAATATTTTTACAAAATATCGAAGAAAAACACAAACTTATGGGGAAAATCTTAATTCTTTTGTGAATATTTGTTGAAAAATAGAGTTTTAAAATAGGTTTGGTCGGGACCTCGAATTTTGACAAAAACCGGGACCGGGAATTTTCAGGTTGAAAAACCGGGACTTTTTGGCTGGGAAAACCGGGAAAAAACCCGGGAATTTACCGGTCCCGGTCAAAATTTGTCAAAACCGGGACTGGGTATTCAGTTGTACCCTTTTTTTAGTACCAGTCCCGGTCCCGACCAACTCTAGTTTAAAATTCAAAATTCACCCGGCGGCACCTATCGGCACCGCCAACCTCCCCAAAAAAACTATTTTTTAAATAGCCACAAATCCCTAAATTTGGTCATTTTATACAAAATCGGTGCAATTTATACCAAAAGGAATGAATTAAATTAATTGTTTTCTGAGATTTTTTGGAGCTAATTCAAATCAAACCCCCGCCCCCGTCCTCGGGGGCGAGACATTTGCTCACCCCCGCCTCCGCGACTCTGACCCCCGACAACCACCGCCCCGTGAAAAGCTACCCCCGCCCACGGGACTCGAACTTTTATTTTCACGTATGGAAATTTTCTTTCATCATTTAGAGTAGGGGTTGGATCAGCAAAAATCCTTTAGGACCGATAGGTAAATACTTCAAAGTGCTTGGATCGGCTTCAAACAAAAGACAACAGCTATTTTTTAAGGATTAATCTATCGATTGGTGAAAAGTATTTTTTAAAGCTTAAAAAAAAAAAGTTTCTTCAGAAAATTTTTGAAAAATTTTCAAAAAATTTTGGCCGCGCGCATACAAACTATCATAACTATGCTTAAAATTGATTAAATGTGAAAAACAAAAGGTACTCTGCACATCTACAGACTCTGTTCTTTCAAATGATATAAGATAGATTAGGGTCCGGGGGAAGTAGTCTAAAAAGGGATATCAACTTCCTTAAAATTTGCACGTTTTTTGCAAACTTTTTTCAGAATCCGGCTTAGGGGGATACACAGGGAATCAGGGTAGATTTTGAGCGAATTTGTGAAAACTAACACATTGGGAAATATTGTTTATATGTATGGAGATCATCTACGTGCAAATTGGCAAGATCTATAATGCCGAACTCAAGATTGGGTACTTGGCATTTTTGTAAAAGACCGAATCTGCTAATTAAATTTTTTGCGAAATCAGTAAAAATAGCACATTAGGAATGCTTGGCTATATGTATAAAGACCACCTACGTTCGAATTGGCATCGTTTATAATGCCGAACTCAAGATTGGTACTTGGCATTTTTGCACTGAAGCCAGCAAACTTCTTATACAACTTTCTGTACAACTTTCTAAACAACTTTTAAACAACTTTCGACCATTTTTGCAATTTTATAAACAACTTTCGTATATTTTTGTAATTTTTAAATAAAGTTGTATAAGAAGATGAGTGCTTCCGTGTAAAAATGCCAAGTACCGATCTTGAGTCAGGGATTCAAAACCGTCCTCATAAAAAATGAGAAAATATATAAATGAGAACGAACCAAAGATGAGGGATGAAAATCACAGCCAATAAGCTCTTGGTGCTTATTGGAGCGCCGAAAATTTGCCGATTCAGAATTTAAGTCGACAATTATAATGACAACAGAAAATAACCGAAATCAATTTTTTGCAGTGATTAGGATGAAAGAATAACGGGATATAAAAGTACATTTTAGAGGCCATCAATTCATTTAATTAAGCAAGAATTTTCATGCCCAAATTAAAAAATGAGAAAATATATAAATGAGAACGAACCAAAGATGAGGGATGAAAATCACAGCCAATAAGCGCTTGGTGCTTATTGGAGCGCCGAAAATTTGCCGATTCAGAATTTAAGTCGACAATTATAATGACAACAGAAAATAACCGAAATCAATTTTTTGCAACTAAATTTAAATGAACAAAATCTATTGTATTAACTGAGTACTGTTACATGGAATAAATAAAATTAATTAATAAAAAAAGGTATTAATATAGCTAAACAAATAATTAACTCAAATTTTTCTATTTCAGTGCAAGAATATTAATATTTAAGTATAATCAAGTTTAGTTAAAATTTTGAATTTTTTCTTCTTTCACTTCTTTTCTCACATTTTAGAAATTTTTAGACCATTAAAATGATTTAAAAAAATTCTGAACAAAAAAGATAACCATAGATAACAATGGTAAATATAAACCTTTTACAAAACAGAATAAATATAAAATCATTAATACAATCATGGGGCAACTAAATATTATATCTATCCAACAAATAAAAATATTAAAATTTATAACTCCGTCTCACATAACATAAAATGATTTATAAAAAATAGAATAGATGAACATATTTTATTTAAAATAATTCAGAAGAGAACAGGCTATTAAAATTTAAACCATGGAAAGCAGAATTCTCCTAAAATCATGGGTATACAAAATTTATTTTTGTTTATTTTTAATCAAATTAAAAAAGTGTAAAAAAGCTTTAAAACAATTTTAACTTTATATTCGCATTACTCAAATAAATAATTTAAAATTATTAAATGAAAGGAAAAAAAATTTAACAAATCATTAACAAAATATTTTCATATATAACGTAATATTTTTAAAAATCTCTTCATATATATTATAATAACAATAAAATGAATTTAAACAAGTTTGTATAAAAATAGCTATAAAAAACAAAAATATATATAAAAAATAAAAAGAAAATTTAGACACTAAAAATATACTGTTAATTATTAGTTATATAGTTTGTTCAAGGTTAAACACTTTGCAGAAATCTATTTTAATTTTATCCAAAAAACTCAATGTTAAAGTTGATTAATAACAATAAAATCAGAAATAATTAATTCTGTCAAAAATAAATATTTGAAAAGTTGATTAACAAAGTGATAAACATGTAATAATTACAATAATTGCATCGTGAAATTGGATCATAACTTTTCTTTTTATATATAAAATCATATTTAAAAATACAATAAAGGGATTTTAATATGAAATCTATATAATAAAAGTAGTAATAAATCATGAATTGCATGTATAAAGAATATGTAGAATACAATAATTATTTAAAGGGATCAAAGCAAAAAACAAATTGAAAACAAGACCTAAACTTCACATTATTAACACAATGTGAAAAAGGATAAAAAGAAGCTAAAAGAGCCAAATGTAATGAATTAGTTAAAGTTTTCTGTAATAATTATATTTGATGTCTATAAGAAAATATGAAATTTTTCAATAAAAGTTAAAGACAATTAGGAATAATTAAATTTAAATAAACGAGAAATTTGTTGAAATAAAAACATTAAAAATAAAAAGGTTTTCTTAGACAAAAAAATTGATATGAATAAAAATATATTAATTTTTATTACTGAACAAAAAGGCATTTGCCTATAAAGCAAAAAGAGATATTTATTTAACAGCTAAATTCATACGGGGAAGGGAGTGATCGCACGCGCTTACCTTCATTTCTTTCCCTTATTTTGATCCTAAAAAAATTTATTTCTTATTCATTGAACATGAAATTCTTTAATATAAAAAATAATTTCTAAAATGTTTGTTTAACATAGCAAATGTAAACCTTTTTTAATAATTAAATATATTAAAACATGAAATACTTGTTGGCATATATAATGAATAAAAAAAATCAATTAAAATAAAAAAGCACAAGTTTTGGTTCCACAAAACTGAACGAGCAACATGGCAAAAAAACAACTGATTTTTCTCACTTTTCTCTTAAATAAGCAACATTAATTCACTCTTTTATTTTAGCGATTTTATTTAACAATTTGAAGAATATAATAATCAATAATCGGGGTAGGAATATATATTTTGCGATTTCTGTTAATTAAAAAAGTAACCAAAACAGGTAATAAGTTGCATTCCGTAACTCCCTAATGTGCATGAAATTATACCGGATAAAAATAAGTAAAATCTGATGAGGTGAAAGTCAAAATTTTTAACTTTTAATGTGTTTACAACAAAATTTTTTAATAAAACAAGTTAATATTTTTATAACCCATAACAAATTTTAAAATTAATTATTTATTGAAACAATTTAAAATAACGCGACTTAAACTTTAACGCAAGGTAAATTCAAATAATAAATTAATTGATGCTTAACATGATGATGAAATAAATTTGCATAAGAATAAGTGAATATGAAACAAATACATTACACAGAAAAAAAAGCTGCAGAATTCTATTATACAAACTTATTAAAAATAAATTTAACCTTTTTACACGTTATAAAAACACATATTAATGAAAAATATTCATGAAATTTTATTTATGCAATAAATAAATTAAAGAATTATAATATTAACTAAATAAATTTATTAAACGTCTATGTGTTTTGGTTTAGCCGCCAATATGGCTAATTGCCCTCTTTGAGTTTGACAAGATATAAATATCTGAAAAAATTAATTTATTCAAAATGAAATTATTTTTCTTTAAATTTCACAATATCATAATTTATTATAAGCATTTTGTAATACAAATTAACAAATTTAAAGATCTAAAATGATTCTTTTTTTAAATTTTAATATTTATAACATTATTTTAAATTAATATAATTGATATTATTTTTATGCAATTAGTTAAATTTAATAAGAAAATTTTTTTAATTTAATTTTTTCAACGAATTTATTGTCAATCCTTATTAAATTATCAATAATGAACTTTATCAATTTTTAAAGCATATGGTTTTTTAATCAAATGTTCAGTAAATTTTTTGTGATCACTGTTACATTTAGATATTTTTCTATATATAGTAAAACTTGGGCGTCTCTATACATTTCTATATTCATAAATATTCATTTATTTTGCTGAAAAAACCGAGTAATAAATATTAATATTTTTCATTAATTGTGATCGTGGTCACAGACAAAGTGTAAAATAGTTGATCATTGTTTTAACCTCAGTTTTCTTTTTTGTTAGTGAAGTTTATAACTATTCTTACATGTATTTTTAAAAATAATTTATTTTTTGTATTTATTTATAGACTAAAAATTTTAAGTAATTGGTTTGACAAAGATATGTTTATAGAAATATTTTCTTTAATTTTATTTGTTTATTCGACGCGGATCTATGTATCAAAAAAGTATTGCCGCCGGGTGAAATTTTTGTGGAATTAAAAAGACCAATTTTCCTTGGGGAAATCAGTAAAATTAATATATTTAAAATATTTTTACAAAATATCGAAGAAAAACACAAACTTATGGGGAAAATCTTAATTCTTTTGTGAATATTTGTTGAAAAATAGAGTTTTAAAATAGGTTTGGTCGGGACCTCGAATTTTGACAAAAACCGGGACCGGGAATTTTCAGGTTGAAAAACCGGGACTTTTTGGCTGGGAAAACCGGGAAAAAACCCGGGAATTTACCGGTCCCGGTCAAAATTTGTCAAAACCGGGACTGGGTATTCAGTTGTACCCTTTTTTTAGTACCAGTCCCGGTCCCGACCAACTCTAGTTTAAAATTCAAAATTCACCCGGCGGCACCTATCGGCACCGCCAACCTCCCCAAAAAAACTATTTTTTAAATAGCCACAAATCCCTAAATTTGGTCATTTTATACAAAATCGGTGCAATTTATACCAAAAGGAATGAATTAAATTAATTGTTTTCTGAGATTTTTTGGAGCTAATTCAAATCAAACCCCCGCCCCCGTCCTCGGGGGCGAGACATTTGCTCACCCCCGCCTCCGCGACTCTGACCCCCGACAACCACCGCCCCGTGAAAAGCTACCCCCGCCCACGGGACTCGAACTTTTATTTTCACGTATGGAAATTTTCTTTCATCATTTAGAGTAGGGGTTGGATCAGCAAAAATCCTTTAGGACCGATAGGTAAATACTTCAAAGTGCTTGGATCGGCTTCAAACAAAAGACAACAGCTATTTTTTAAGGATTAATCTATCGATTGGTGAAAAGTATTTTTTAAAGCTTAAAATAAAAAAAGTTTCTTCAGAAAATTTTTGAAAAATTTTCAAAAAATTTTGGCCGCGCGCATACAAACTATCAAATTTTTTGCGAAATCAGTAAAAATAGCACATTAGGAATGCTTGGCTATATGTATAAAGACCACCTACGTTCGAATTGGCATCGTTTATAATGCCGAACTCAAGATTGGTACTTGGCATTTTTGCACTGAAGCCAGCAAACTTCTTATACAACTTTCTGTACAACTTTCTAAACAACTTTTAAACAACTTTCGACCATTTTTGCAATTTTATAAACAACTTTCGTATATTTTTGTAATTTTTAAATAAAGTTGTATAAGAAGATGAGTGCTTCCGTGTAAAAATGCCAAGTACCGATCTTGAGTCAGGGATTCAAAACCGTCCTCATAAAAAATGAGAAAATATATAAATGAGAACGAACCAAAGATGAGGGATGAAAATCACAGCCAATAAGCTCTTGGTGCTTATTGGAGCGCCGAAAATTTGCCGATTCAGAATTTAAGTCGACAATTATAATGACAACAGAAAATAACCGAAATCAATTTTTTGCAGTGATTAGGATGAAAGAATAACGGGATATAAAAGTACATTTTAGAGGCCATCAATTCATTTAATTAAGCAAGAATTTTCATGCCCAAATTAAAAAATGAGAAAATATATAAATGAGAACGAACCAAAGATGAGGGATGAAAATCACAGCCAATAAGCGCTTGGTGCTTATTGGAGCGCCGAAAATTTGCCGATTCAGAATTTAAGTCGACAATTATAATGACAACAGAAAATAACCGAAATCAATTTTTTGCAACTAAATTTAAATGAACAAAATCTATTGTATTAACTGAGTACTGTTACATGGAATAAATAAAATTAATTAATAAAAAAAGGTATTAATATAGCTAAACAAATAATTAACTCAAATTTTTCTATTTCAGTGCAAGAATATTAATATTTAAGTATAATCAAGTTTAGTTAAAATTTTGAATTTTTTCTTCTTTCACTTCTTTTCTCACATTTTAGAAATTTTTAGACCATTAAAATGATTTAAAAAAATTCTGAACAAAAAAGATAACCATAGATAACAATGGTAAATATAAACCTTTTACAAAACAGAATAAATATAAAATCATTAATACAATCATGGGGCAACTAAATATTATATCTATCCAACAAATAAAAATATTAAAATTTATAACTCCGTCTCACATAACATAAAATGATTTATAAAAAATAGAATAGATGAACATATTTTATTTAAAATAATTCAGAAGAGAACAGGCTATTAAAATTTAAACCATGGAAAGCAGAATTCTCCTAAAATCATGGGTATACAAAATTTATTTTTGTTTATTTTTAATCAAATTAAAAAAGTGTAAAAAAGCTTTAAAACAATTTTAACTTTATATTCGCATTACTCAAATAAATAATTTAAAATTATTAAATGAAAGGAAAAAAAATTTAACAAATCATTAACAAAATATTTTCATATATAACGTAATATTTTTAAAAATCTCTTCATATATATTATAATAACAATAAAATGAATTTAAACAAGTTTGTATAAAAATAGCTATAAAAAACAAAAATATATATAAAAAATAAAAAGAAAATTTAGACACTAAAAATATACTGTTAATTATTAGTTATATAGTTTGTTCAAGGTTAAACACTTTGCAGAAATCTATTTTAATTTTATCCAAAAAACTCAATGTTAAAGTTGATTAATAACAATAAAATCAGAAATAATTAATTCTGTCAAAAATAAATATTTGAAAAGTTGATTAACAAAGTGATAAACATGTAATAATTACAATAATTGCATCGTGAAATTGGATCATAACTTTTCTTTTTATATATAAAATCATATTTAAAAATACAATAAAGGGATTTTAATATGAAATCTATATAATAAAAGTAGTAATAAATCATGAATTGCATGTATAAAGAATATGTAGAATACAATAATTATTTAAAGGGATCAAAGCAAAAAACAAATTGAAAACAAGACCTAAACTTCACATTATTAACACAATGTGAAAAAGGATAAAAAGAAGCTAAAAGAGCCAAATGTAATGAATTAGTTAAAGTTTTCTGTAATAATTATATTTGATGTCTATAAGAAAATATGAAATTTTTCAATAAAAGTTAAAGACAATTAGGAATAAGCATTTTGTAATACAAATTAACAAATTTAAAGATCTAAAATGATTCTTTTTTTAAATTTTAATATTTATAACATTATTTTAAATTAATATAATTGATATTATTTTTATGCAATTAGTTAAATTTAATAAGAAAATTTTTTTAATTTAATTTTTTCAACGAATTTATTGTCAATCCTTATTAAATTATCAATAATGAACTTTATCAATTTTTAAAGCATATGGTTTTTTAATCAAATGTTCAGTAAATTTTTTGTGATCACTGTTAAAATATATGACGTTATTCTATTTTTATGATCTATATAACCATGAATATATTTTATGTATTTTAAACCTTTAATGTTAGATTTATTTCCCATTAAAAGTTGAAATATTTGAAAAAATTGTTATTGAATTGTTATAATTCAATGTTTATACTATATCTAATGTTCTTTTTATATTTTATATTAAATTTAATTATTTTAAAATTTGGCACATAAAACAACCAATCGTCGAAACCTGTAATTGCCAATCTTTCGATAAAAAGTTAAGATAAGAAAAATAAAACTTATTATTCAAAAAGAAATTTTATTTAAATCGTCAATGCTTAGACATAATACATGTAATAAATTTATGATTTAAAAACATTATAAATTATTTAGTTGGGATGGAAGGGGTTTCGACAGAAAGAATGGACATTAATCAATTGAAAATAATCATTAGGAATTTAACATAATAACAACAATGTTAAATTGTTATTTAAATCTTTCCTGCACCAATAAAGTTGCATCTTAAAATAAAAGTCATTATTTTAAATTCTCAGAATCTTATTAGTTGTAATAAAAAAAATTATTTGAAAATAAAGGCTCAATGATATATCATAATTAATTTGACCTGTTTTTCAACGATGAATCAAATCATATCTTAAATTAACTTCATCAATATAGCTATAATTGTTTGCTTTAGCATTTTGTAATGCATAAATTGACAATTAAAAACAAAAAATAAGCCAAAACTTAGATTAAAAATTTAACAGCAAAAGAAATTTAATATTTATTTTTTATTAATTACAAAATTTCATTTTAGATTGATCAAGAGCTAGAGCATTTATTTTAACAGATATTTGATTCTTTTAATTTTTTGCTTAATTACAAATTTGGACCTGGACCTTGATTTCATGTTGAACCTGGACCTTGATATCTTGGACGAAAATCCAGGTCCAGGAAAGACCCAGGCTCCTCGAGACCTGGATCAGGCTTGGACCTAAATTTTTTGAAATTTCTTTTAAAAATTAAAAAAATGTTTGAAAAAATTAATTATTTGCTTAGAAGCATCTAAAAATATCTAATTAATAATAATAATAATAATGTGTTTTTAAATTTATTTAATCTGTTTTTGAAAACTTGAAAAAACATCGGTCACTTAAAAAAATAAATTCAAAAATTTTGTCCAGGAAAATCCAGGTTTTTTCCTGTTGCCTGGACCTTGGACCTGGATCCAAGAAAAATCCAGGCCTGGATCCAGGTCCAATGGGGTGAGGGATGCGTCGGGAAATGCAGATTAGGGATTGTGGTTGGTGCGCGGGACGGACTGGGTTCGGGATTTGGTAGTGTGCGATGGAGGTTGCGCGAGATTTTGGGCTGAGTATGGATAAGTTTAAAAGATTATTAATTCCAATTTTGAAAATTTATTCTTTATAGCAAAAAAATTCCATTAGTGAATTTCAAATATAAGAATGTATAAGGTAAATTTTTAATATAAAAACTACCACAACAAAGGCATTTAATGAAAGGTTGTGGATTACCATGAATTATAAAGTAACGGGTACTCGATGTAAAAGATTGTAATAGAAGCAAAAAAGAAATTTAAAATTTTTTTACACAATAATCATTGTAAATTAACTTTTGATTTCGTTATTGCATTAGTCATAGTATCAAATCATAATCATAAAATCACTAAAAAAGAAAAGCATGAAAAAATAAATAACATATAATAAGAAAATTAATTATTTAAGTTTATTGATAAATTAAATAATAATTAAAATAACATTCTGATTAAATTTAAGCAAAGTAATTTTTTAATGAATTTAAATTTAGTATTCAAAATCTATATAATACACAAAAGGAATATTTTTTCTTGAAATTAAGGAGAATAAATATTTGATAAGAATTTTGTGATAATTTCAAAAATTATTAAAAGTACTATTTAAAAGCAGTCCTAATTCAATAATTTACAGATATGACCACTATTTACAAACAATATTTACGCGGTTCGATTTTCCAAAAATGACATTAGTAAATAAATAAGATTATGAAAGAAATTACTAAAAGAACTGAAAAAGAAAAATAAAAACCAAATTAAAAATATTTTTACGTTTATAATGAAGAAAAAAAATGTGTAGAATTTAATTAAAGCAAAATAAAAGAAAAACGAAATAAAAAATTTGGATAAATCTGTAAGGTAATTTTAAGGTAATAAAAAATTCTAGCTAAACAATAATGAGCTGTATTTAAGTTGGAAAACATTAATAATTAAAAGTAAAATAAAGTTTATTTAATTCATAATAAATTTAGAATAAAAACGACAAATAATTCATAGCATTTCGAAGAAAAGCAAAACTAAATGACAATTGAAATTAATGCAAATGGAAGAAAACCATTAATTTTTATTTCTATGAATATGTACACATGGGAAATGTTTAAATGGTGACCAAAATATATTTCAGGGGAAAATATATAACAAATTTTCTTAAAAAGATATAAAATAAAATTACAATACGATACACAAATATACAGGAAAAAACAATAATAGTGATCATCAAATATGAATAGATAAAACGAAGAACTTTAATTTAATTTGACAAATGCTAAAATACACGCAAAAATTAATTAAGAACTAGTAAAGAAAGTGGTAAATCGGATTATATTTAATCAATTACATAAAAATAGTTAAGATGACAGAGAAAAAATTAATTAAATTCCTCTTTCCTCCATGAATATTAAAAATAAATAAATTCATTAAAATATGCTTTGTCTTAGAAAATAAATAAATTAAAATATTTTTTATATTTTTGTTTAATAAGATATGCACATATATTTCAATAAATTTCATTAAAATAAATGATGTATGTATGAGCAAAAAAGAAAATCATTTCTTAGTATAAAAATAAATGTAAGCAAAACTTAGTTAATATTAATAAAATATTTAAAGTTTCATATAAATAAATAAATCACTATAAATATTTAACTATAGGATCAAGGGTTTCGTACATTTGAACGACTTTTGGACTAAAGAAATATAAGCAATAAATAAAAAAATATTAATTTTATCAATTGTAAATGAACTCATCTGATTAATAAAAATTGGCTAATAAAAAAGCAAGTAATTGTTAAATTTAATTAGTTTAAAAATATTATGAAAGTTATGAATTTTAGAAATATGCACTATTAGTTATTAAAATGTACAAATATAAATTAAAATAGCAAAAATAATCAAAAAAATAGCTTTAAATATAAGCGAGAAGTAAATCAAATAATTTTTAAAATGAATTTAGGTGATTGAATAGAAAGTAATTTTGTGTTAACTTTTACGAGAATTTATCATTAGCGATGATTACTTGAGAAAAGAAATTTGGCCCCAAAATATGATGAAAAAAAAATTAATTGTTCAAATTCTTTTCGTTCCTATAAACAAACACGGCACAATGCATGTACATCTCAAAGAAGAAATAAAATCCAAAACAAAAATTTGCTTAAAAATGTTTTAAATTTATCTCTTTCTAAAGGAGAGGAAATAATAAAATTTAAAATTAAAACTTTAACCATAATTAATAAAACTCATAATTCAAAAATATAAATATTAACCTATTTTTTTATTTAAAATAAAATTTGACTTTAAAGAAAAAAAACATGCAGTTTATATTCTAGCGACTATGACGAGTATGAATTCAAATAACATTCGAAAAAATTAATTTTATCTCATGAAATACTACTTAAGAATTACTCCGAAAATTTTTTGTTGAATAATTATACTTACTATTGAAGCACATCAATTAATGATTATCTACACAATAATTGTAGCAAAAGAAAAAATAACCTTTTACTAACATAGCGCTAGAAAACGCGAGTAATCACAAAAAAATTAAATTCGTGAAATTCGTAACAGTTTTTTATTCCTATAATCTTTTATTAATTTAAGCATTTAATTAATTTCCGTTACTTATACGGATCTTTTGTTTAGCTTATTTCAAAATCATATCTCATGCCAGATAGATGTGCGTGGCAGAATAGAGTACATCACTTGACTTCTATTCAGATGAGCACATGTTAGATTGTGTCAAATTTTTATTATTCTATGCATATTTATTTTATAATTTAAGCTTTTTATCATATTTCCTTAAAATAAAAATGTTTAATCATTTCACCAAGATTTTGTGTTAATTTTATGAATTTTTTTGTTTTATTAAACTGAAATTATACCATACCCTTAATTTTATTTCACAATTTTCTTGTTCTCTTGCTACGTTCGATTTTCGGTTATGAGTCTTCGATTTTTATTAGTATTCAGTTTCAATAATGATTTAATTACTATTTATTGTAATGATTAATTCAAAAACGTAATTTCTTTTATATCATTTAAAATTTATTCTCTTTAAGAATAGAAGAAACTGTTCATTATGGTTTCTTGGAAATTATTGAATCCTTATTTAGTTATTGATTATTTTATTGATCTAAAACTAATTTTGATTTCCTTTCAAGTGTAATTTAAATTTTAAAAATTTCAAATTTTTAATATGTCTTTTGTGTGCCGGCTTCACTGTTCTTTTTGGTCGCCATGATTGGCGTTAGTGATTAATCTTGCATTCAATTTTTAATATTGTTTGTACATTTAACCTAAAAAAGGCATGCCTTCGGTCGTTTAAAAATTTATTTCTTGTACAAAGTTTTTTAAGTTTAATATTTTTTGTTTTGAGGTCGTGAAAGTCAAGTGATTACCCTTCTTAGTTTTGATACGAAAGCAATCTTTTAATAACAGTATGATCCAATTTATGCTAAAAATAATATTATGTAACTTTAAAACTTACTACAAATTTATTCAAAATACTTTGTAATAATTATTTCAATTTAGAAAATTTAGAAAAAGTTAATTTCCTTTTTGTGATAAAACAGCAAAGCAATAGCATTAGATATATCATTATTTATTAACATATAAGAAATGAATATTTTTATTAATTTTATTTTATTTTACTGAATTAAATTTTCTCTGTAAAAATTATTTTGTATATACAAGAGCGAGACCTTTATTAATATTTATTAAAAGGATTTATTGATTTAAATTTTTACTTTTTTATGTCTAATTTTTGAAAATAGAAACATTACATTTTTCTCCTTTTTAATAAAATTTTTGTTTTTAATCTCTTGGTAATCATTGCATTCAGTCGAAATTGCTATCATTTCGTTATTACAGTATATTTTAGATTTTTTTAAATCAGATTTTATTAATCGATTCTAACAAAATTGTTCAAGGCATGATTAGGTTTTTTCATTCACGCTCATTATTTTTAAAATATTTTAATTTGAATTTTTAGTTTTATAAACTTATTTTTTAATTATGTAAAGAATTTTTGTTTTTGTCGAAACGAAACACAAATGTATCGAACGGATTTTAGTACCAATATAAAGCATTATTATAAATAAAACATTCATATTGTATTAATTTTAAATTTTTATTTATTATATATTATGTATTATTAAAATAATTCCTCAAGTATTTATTTCAGTCTTAAAAAATAATTCCTTTTATTTGTAATTTCTAATAAAAAAAAAATTATATTTAATTATCGCATAATGTTTATTGAAATTTTTTCATGTATATATTTTACTTAAAGTTATGTATTTTTGTCGAGGCAACGTCGTCCATCATAGTCCGTGATTATCAATTGGTTTTAAATACATATTTCTAATTTTTATTAAAAAATAATATGATTTTATATGAGTAAGTAATATTTCATGTCATTATAGTTTATTATTTTGTTTTTTAATTAGACTTTTTATTTGTTATCAAAATAGGCTATTTATTAATTTTTTTTGATTGGATTTTTTACGTTAATTTATTATTAAATTTACATAAGTCGGAGGTGGAATGCCTATTTGTATAAAGAATGCAAAAATTAAATACAAGACCATGAAAAACGATTAACGGGTAAATCCCGGATTTTATTAGTACTATTTTAATTTTTAAAGAATTTTTTGCGATTTTCTAAACGACTGACAGAGAAGACGAAAATAGAAAACATGGTTTTTCCATAATCATTATGTTATTCATGTTATTTAATTTTCAAAAAATTTTGTAAATTAAAACTTTTGAGAGAATATAATTCATTTGAAAAAAATATTATGACGCAAATCTTATTCTTCAATTTATATTAAAAATAGTTTGAAGCATAATTAAATTCGAAGTCTATCAGAAATAGAAGCAATCTTCAATAAAAAACTTGCTGAACATTTTCCCTGAAGAAAATTTAATATTAAATAGAATAAAATCAATTATCAACATTCATGAAAACTAATAAAATTTGTAGAAAAAATAATACTGGTAGAACAATAAAAAAAATCGTATTGGATCCAGTTGTCAAATGAGCCAAATTTATCAAAAAAAAAACATGTGTTTATTAATTTCTTAATAATACTTAAACTAATGAGAACCATTAAAACATATATTTTCACAATAAATTTAAGAAATATAGATTTGGCACGAATAAAAGTTTGAAATCTGATAACATCTAACGAGCAACTAAAAGCTGCTTAGAAATGCTAATGGACAAGATTTAGCATTAAAAAATAAATTAACTTTATATGAGGTGAATTTGCAAAATTATCATAAAATAATTCGATGAAATTTGACAAAATCTATCAAAACATAGTTATTTATTCCAAAAGCCTTTATATTATAGAATGTTAAAACCATATACAATAGCAGACAGGAAAAAAACAAATACTAAATTATTTATTAATAAAAATAAAGATTAATTTACTTTATGTATTAAAAATGCTATACATAATTAAATAATAATCATAAATTCAATATAAATTTAAATATTAAATCAGTGATGTACGTAAAAAGTTTAATAAAAATTGTAAAATTATTTTATAAATAAGAGAAAATAAATTTATAAATATGATTTAAAAAAATTGTTTATTTCTAAAAAATGCTCAACTCAAATGTTTGAGAAATAAAACAATGCAAAACATTTACTTAATTTAGTTAATAAATGCAAAAAATAGAAAATTACAAATTATTGACATATTAAAAATATAAAAATGGAGCCCTTAAATTTTCTTTCACGCCATATGAGAGAAAAGATCATGATACTTAAAAAATGAAACTATAAAATTAATTGTGTTCATAAATCTATTATACTTTAAAGTTAAAAAACCAAATATCAAAATGTAGCCAAATAAGTAATTTTACATGCTCAATATTAAAGAATTTGTACATTATCGTTCAAAAGTTAAAAAAATAATAATAGGCACTTAAAAATATTAGTATTATCATATACGCCATAGTTTGAAAAATATATAAATGTAGAAACATGAAATTAATTTGTCTAATTTTATATTATGATTTGAATATTAAGCATTAAATACTTATTAAAAATAGCTTTTTTCGAATTAGCATGAGTTAAATTATAATTTCTGCTTTACCTTAATAGAATTGTTTATTTCTTTATTCATTATATTTGCGATTTTAAAATTTTTATCTAGGTATTTAATATTATTTTAGGTTTCATATGTAATTTAAAGTCAAAAAATTGATTGAACAGTTTTTGAGTAATAAATTATGGTATTTTTTCCATAATATAATCATTAATATTTTGAAGAAAAGTCTTCTTTAGATTGGTTAAATTATTATTATTCTTTTTTGCAAGAGTTGTTCCTGGCTCACAATTATTTTTGTTGTTTAATTTTTCCCAAAAATTCATAATTTCTATTATTTAAATTTCTAATTCTTGTCCACTTCTCCATAATTCGCATACGATCATATTAATCTCAAATTGCTAAAATTTTTATGTTGTAATTTTAACAATTCGATTTTTAGCCAAGTTAGGAAAGTTGTTTAATGAGGCATATTTTATGGATTTTATTCAATATAATTTATAGCCCCATTTATCATGAATCAGTTTATAATAATTTTTCACATATAGAAAAATTTGGTAACATGTAATTCTATAATAGATTTAATTAATAATTTAGCTTTTCTAATTTTGAATATTCTGATTTTGAAGATTTTATTTTATAATACTTTAAAATATAATAAAGAGGTCTAATTAAAAGTAATTTTAAAATTGTTATAAAACGGCCATAACGTGCACCTCAAAAAAAATACGGATTAATTCGGTGATTGTACAGTTAAAACAAAGTATTTAGCAAAATAAATAGTTCACTATTTAGAATTCGTTATTTTTAATTCCTTTATTTTTGTTTGTCACTTTTAATGAAGCAATACAAATTTGTAGTCAAAATGGGATTTTACTAAATAAATTATTTAGTATTTTTTTATTTAAAAATTTTAATAAGATTGCCAAACTTAATCAATAAGGATGTAAAGTTTTTTGAACATATTTGTATTAGTTTAAAATGAAATTGAAAAAATTGCGATTGTATTCCTTTTTTATAAAAAATGTCATGTTTCGCCTTCCCAAAACTTAAATGAACATTTATTCGTTTTTATGGTTTTTTATTTGATATGCAGCGCCAGTTTATTTGATGTTGAAATAAATGAAGCCAGTTTCCCGTACTCGAGCACTTTCAGCTAAAATATTATAATCAAAAACAAAAATAATTTTAGAAATTAAAACAAACCATATGTGTTTTTTCCCAATCCAAGCATTTTTACTGATTGTCCGAGACCGTAGGGCGAGTATTTTTCTGCGCATATGCTATGAAGAAAGGGGCCTCAAAATAGCATTTCTACGTTAAAATTTTTTGGTTTTGTGAACGTTTTTAGTCCATATAAATCTATATTTTGGGGTTTTCTGGAATAAATCCATATTTAGGCATTTTTGCGTTTTTCGTACATATTTTGGCCATTTTTGGCTTAACAGAAGGGGTTAGTCGTTATGATGCTGGTCTGGTTAATCGTTTAATGACATTTTCTGTGTTATTTGATTAATTGGCGACACATTCTAAAATGGCCTTCATGGTTGGCTTTTCTTTTTATATCGTACCCGAATTTTTGGTGCAATTTTTTCAAATAGCGAAGGCAAATTTATTCACATAATAGCTTAATTAGATCCAACGCCCTACGAATATAACTTCATCACTGAAAATAGACATTAGAGATCATTAAGGCTATCAATACACGATGATAGCTCGTTTCAACGGCTGATAATTCTGTTAATAATCAATTTTTTTTTGACTAAAATTATCCAAATCACATTGTGAAACAAATATTAAAATTTAATTTATTTAGCGGAATATTAATTTTTTATTAATTAAAAGTAATTTGTGATTAATAAGTTTTCCTCTCTTCAAATAAATTATTTATTAAATTAAAACTTAAATATTCTAGCATATTCATATGGACTAATAAAATAAATGCTAATATTTGTTATTGTTAATATTCTAATATTCCTATTTTCTTGTTACATTGTTATATCAAATTTCTATACTTTTCTCAAGTTCCGGTCAACAATTTGAATTTCAATGTCCGTTTTCCAAATTTTTGGAGTTATAAATTTCATATATTATTTCAATTAAAATTCATTTAATTTACATATTCATGGACAGGAAGCACAATTACTTCATCTAGTTTTTCAATAATTTCGGGTCCTTTTATGAAATATAAATTTATATTTTACATTAATTTTTTTATGTTTTTTATATTTTGTTTAAATTTTAGAAAAACAGCTCTTATATTATATTTTTCTATTTAAGTTCATAATGCTGGAGCTCAAGTTCATTTTTTCAGTCTTCCTTCTTATTTAAGACGTGTTTTTCTTTGTGCTCGATTTTTTGGTTTTGATTCTTATGAAAAATTTTCTCCTTTTTTACAAGAAATGCTTTTAGTTATTGATATTTGTTCTTTATCAAATCATAAATTTGTTCCATTGACAATGTAAGTGATAGTTTTAACTTTTTGCTTTTTTTAATTTGACAATGCGACAACCATTTTGCAAAAAAGTTCCTAGCATATGCCTTTATGATAATTTTTTAAATTTAAAAATCATTAAACAGCCAAAATATTCTTATATTATTTATCATTCATTTTATTGATATAATTCATTAATAGTGATTTAAATTTTATAAATTCATATTTTTGGCTGGATTCTGCATGCTCTGAACGGTAAGAAAATTAATAGAGACAAAAGTTGCCATCTCTACATTTTGGAAAAACTCATTAGGCACTTAAAAAATCATTTTGTACCTTATGAAAAAACGTTTATCGTACAAAAACTTATATAATATGCATAATTCGGTCTTTTGAACAAAATTTAATAATCCAAATTTATGAATTAATATTTAAACTTTATTTCTTTGATCAAAGCACAAGTCACGGAGCGCTGGTTGGACTGGTCTAAATTGTGCCAGCTTATTTTGTCATCGCTTTTGCATATTGCCAAAGTCGAGCTTTGTCCCCCATTGACCACATAAGTCATTTCGGGAGTGAACACAAATGGGAGACGGTCACTGTAAGTGAAATTAGGGAGGGGGTGGTAATTAATTAGTTGAATATAACGGCATTTAAAGAGCAATTTAAGGGATTGTCATTGAAATTGGATACTTTTAAGGCCTATAAAAATGTGATTATGTTTATTTTCACATTTTCCGAAAACAATAGTCAATGAATTGAAAATGGCACAGTCCGCCACCGCAATTATGTGGCATTGAAATGCGGAGTGATTGGAATGCGAGCATTGCGCATGTCCAACGCGTCGAACAAATGGGACAGCTCTTTGTGCAACACTTTGTTTTTAAAGGCAGAATAGTAAGTAATATTATTCATAAATTTATTTTAGAAAATTCCAAATTCGACGCCCAGACAGGGAATGCCCAGGTCCAGCAACATTTTTTGAAGGAGTGGCATCGCGCACTGAACGATGAGTTTTTGGCGTCCAAAATGCGGGGCTGAAGTTGCCAAGAAAAATGAGAAAAATAATTTTTTAATTAATATTTTTTAAGAAATAATTTTGATAATTATTTTTAATTTTTAATACACATAATTAATTTTTAATTATTTCTTATTTTTCTCACCAATAAAGTTTGAATGCGTAGCGTCTGCTGCGCACGCATTGGCCCAACAGAAAGAGCGCGAGAGCGTAATTAGAGTGTCAGCCGATACATCCATTTTTTCAATTACCTTTTTGCGTCATAGTCCGCCTTTTTTTGCCGTTTGTGATGCATTTTAATGGTGCCAACGGAATTAAATTTGCAAGAAATTGAGTGACCTTTTGAGTACTTCTTCGGCTCTCGTCGCAAACTCTTGCCCTTCAATAAATTCGGTCTCCTCTTCGCTTTCTGTCGTTTCTTCCTCCCGTTCGAGATTTTCTGACATTGATCCCGAGGTTCCGTCGGAAAAATCATTAAACAGCCAAAATATTCATATATTATTTATCATTCATTTTATTGATATAATTCATTAATAGTGATTTAAATTTTATAAATTCATATTTTTGGCTGGATTCTGCATGCTCTGAACGGTAAGAAAATTAATAGAGACAAAAGTTGCCATCTCTACATTTTGGAAAAACTCATTAGGCACTTAAAAAATCATTTTGTACCTTATGAAAAAACGTTTATCGTACAAAAACTTATATAATATGCATAATTCGGTCTTTTGAACAAAATTTAATAATCCAAATTTATGAATTAATATTTAAACTTTATTTCTTTGATCAAAGCACAAGTCACGGAGCGCTGGTTGGACTGGTCTAAATTGTGCCAGCTTATTTTGTCATCGCTTTTGCATATTGCCAAAGTCGAGCTTTGTCCCCCATTGACCACATAAGCCATTTCGGGAGTGAACACAAATGGGAGACGGTCACTGTAAGTGAAATTAGGGAGGGGGTGGTAATTAATTAGTTGAATATAACGGCATTTAAAGAGCAATTTAAGGGATTGTCATTGAAATTGGATACTTTTAAGGCCTATAAAAATGTGATTATGTTTATTTTCACATTTTCCGAAAACAATAGTCAATGAATTGAAAATGGCACAGTCCGCCACCGCAATTATGTGGCATTGAAATGCGGAGTGATTGGAATGCGAGCATTGCGCATGTCCAACGCGTCGAACAAATGGGACAGCTCTTTGTGCAACACTTTGTTTTTAAAGGCAGAATAGTAAGTAATATTATTCATAAATTTATTTTAGAAAATTCCAAATTCGACGCCCAGACAGGGAATGCCCAGGTCCAGCAACATTTTTTGAAGGAGTGGCATCGCGCACTGAACGATGAGTTTTTGGCGTCCAAAATGCGGGGCTGAAGTTGCCAAGAAAAATGAGAAAAATAATTTTTTAATTAATATTTTTTAAGAAATAATTTTGATAATTATTTTTAATTTTTAATACACATAATTAATTTTTAATTATTTCTTATTTTTCTCACCAATAAAGTTCGAATGCGTAGCGTCTGCTGCGCACGCATTGGCCCAACAGAAAGAGCGCGAGAGCGTAATTAGAGTGTCAGCCGATACATCCATTTTTTCAATTACCTTTTTGCGCCATAATCCGCCTTTTTTTGCCGTTTGTGATGCATTTTAATGGTGCCAACGGAATTAAATTTGCAAGAAATTGGGTGAACTTTTGAGTACCTTTTCTTTTTTGATTGGAAAACGGGTTGAAATTGATAATTTTGAGGGGGCTCAAAACACTCAAAAAAGAAAACACGCTTTTCTTCAAATGATAATCTTTTGCCGACAGCCAATGCAATATCATTTTTCGCTGCTGGGAATTCATATTCAATTGGGAGAGGTCGTGGCTTAATTCCGTTGCCAAGTCCATGACTTCTTCGGCTCTCGTCGCAAACTCTTGCCCTTCAATAAATTCGGTCTCCTCTTCGCTTTCTGTCGTTTCTTCCTCCCGTTCGAGATTTTCTGACATTGATCCCGAGGTTCCGGTCGGAAAAATCATTAAACAGCCAAAATATTCATATATTATTTATCATTCATTTTATTGATATAATTCATTAATAGTGATTTAAATTTTATAAATTCATATTTTTGGCTGGATTCTGCATGCTCTGAACGGTAAGAAAATTAATAGAGACAAAAGTTGCCATCTCTACATTTTGGAAAAACTCATTAGGCACTTAAAAAATCATTTTGTACCTTATGAAAAAACGTTTATCGTACAAAAACTTATATAATATACATAATTCGGTCTTTTGAACAAAATTTAATAATCCAAATTTATGAATTAATATTTAAACTTTATTTCTTTGATCAAAGCACAAGTCACGGAGCGCTGGTTGGACTGGTTGTGTCAGCTTATTTTGTCATCGCTTTTGGATATTGCCAAAATGGCATACTTTAATGCTTAAACATAGAAGAAATTGGTGGATGAACAAAATATACATAAATTTTCTCCGGGTTTTCCATTTTTCGTACGAATTGACATGCACCGACTCAATGCGACCTTCATTCTTTTCGCTGAAAATTTAAAATTTAATAATTAAATTTTAAAGAAATTGGGGAGGGAGTAAATTATGTAGGACAAAGTCGTCCAATTCAAATGCAACTTGGTAAAGCACTAATGATCACCAGTGGCATTGGATTTCAACCGACAATTCCATCTAAAATCCCGATTGGGCACCGTTTCAATGTCTTTGAAAGCAACTCATCAATTTTTATGTCCTTGAATTTTGCTGAGCCTTATGCTGCTGATTGGTATCGCTTTTCCGGCTCACTTGTAAAGTTCGGAGATGAAGATGAGTCTGTTCATATCCTCGCTTCAACCCCCGAGGGGATTGCCGCGAAATTGGGCCAAAGTGTGGGCGAGGAAATTCAGCCGAGGAAATTTGCTCTGCAACGAATCCATGATCATTTGGATGAAAAGCATTGTAGCTTGGGCGTCGCTCAGATCCAACAGCAAATTGTTTTCCACAAAGGCTTATAAATTATATGAAAGCACAAAATCTGTTATAAACAAAGCACATTAATTTATATTTAATTTATACGATCTCAACATAAATGATCACAAAATAATACCAATCCAATAAAACGGTCTACCTCATTTGGGCTCCGGCACGTTTGGGCACCAGCATGTTTTTGGATCTAACAATCTTGGAAGAGCTCTTCAGATGCTCTAATAGCATGCAATATTCCAAAAAATTTCGTCAATTATGACAAATTTATGGCCAAAAAGGTTGGAAAATTTTGGTTTTTTGGATTCTTCTGGCCATAACTTTTTTGAACCTTAACGAACTTTTTAGAGGACACTTAGGGCTTTCGAATGATACCAAGAATGTTGGATTTGGTTGACAAAGAAAAAGTTATAGCCAAATACCCGCTGGGGCCCAAACGTGCCGGGGCTCAACTGAGCGGTTCCGCAATAAAAGATTAATCATGTGAAAAATTTAAAATTGGCTCTCTCTCTTCCTTTCACCCTCTCCGTGTCTCACTCCCTCTCTCTCTCTCTCTCTCTCCCCGTCCCATTCTCTCCTTCTCTTCCTTTTCATTTCTACGTCTCTCTCCCTCTCACCCTCTTCGTGTCTCATTCCCTCTCTCTCTCTCTCCCCGTCCCATTCTCTCCTTCTCTTCCTTTTCATCCTTTCTGTGTCTCTCTCCCTTTATCTCTAGGCACAAAAATAGGCAAAAAATAAATAAATAATAATAACGCTTTTAAGTAGCAAAATATATATAAACTTAATCCAAACACGTAATTCTGCTTATATTTCAATTGTTTTAAAGTTTTTTGAATAAGGACAATTTTTAAACCAAAAAATTTATCAAGAAAAAATAATAAAATTTTGAGGAACAATTTTTGAGAAGATTTTTTGGGTGAACTATAGTGAACGCCCCGTTGATATACCAATCGATTCGTCTCAAGGAGCTAAGCACGAAAAAATAGGTCTCCATTTGCGCAAATGCCAAAAAACCGGTTTTTGAACCGGTTCGAAAAATTGAGAGATTTCACACTCTAACTTTTTTAAACGATCAAATCCCGACAATTTTGGTACCATTTGAAAGCTCTTGACGAGCCTAATCTAAAAATCAGGAAATTAAGTCGAACCGATGCCATCTGAGCACTTGGACAACTGAGTCCCCAGTGAAAATGGACACTTCAGTACCGAAAAATAATAAACGGGAAATAACAATTTAAAAGCAAAATTTCGCAAAAGGGTGCATGCGAAGACGGAGCAAGTAGTGGGGCGAGACGGAGGGCGGAGGAAAAGTCTGACGAGCGCCACAGGCGGTTGACTGCGGGGACCCGAAGGGCCCCCGCCAATCAGTCAACCGCCTGCGGATCACGCGCGGACTTCTTCCGTAGCCCGTAGTCTCGCCCCACCTACTGGCCGCCGTAGTCGAGTGTGCGGCGGTTTTTTAGCGCAATACTCGATATTCAAAGCTAAACGATTTTCGTGACATTATATAAGAAAACTTTTTTTAGTACAGAAGTGTCCATTTTCACTGGGACTCAGTTGTCCCAGTGCTTAGGTGGCATTGGTTCGAATTTATACCTTGTTTTTTAGACTTAGCTCATCAAGAGCTTTCGAATGATATCAAATTTGTCCGAATTTGACCATTTTAAAGGGTCAGGAGGCCCCCTTTTCACTCAATTTTTCGAGTTTTAAACCGGTTCAAAAACCGGTTTTTTGGCATTTCCGCAAATGGAGACCTATTTTTTCGTGCTTAGCTCCTTGAGACGAATCGATTGGTATATCATTTGATCCATTTTTTCACGGGGCGTTCACTATAGTTTATCCGATTTTTTTCAATGGCGAAATAGACAAATAGGCATTAAGCACAAAAATTTTTTCAAAATAGACAAAGTTAGGCATTATAAGTCATCGTAGAAGCCTCAACCCAAGAGGAAAATGCGTTTTTCTTGCTTATCTGTTCGTATTAAGTGCGCTAAAATTTTAGGCATTTACCCTAAAAATCGCATCCCTATTAATTATGAATTAAATTGCAATAATAATTTTGCTGTTTCCTTTTTTTCATTCGTTGCGATAATCCGGTTTTTGAACATTCACAAGTGTAAATAATGGCGATGCATTATCAAAGAAAGCATTACAATCTTTGATTGAGTGTTCTGTTAAAATTTCTTAAGGGGAACATCAAATTTTTTTAAATCCATCTCTTTGTGTTAATGGGACACTCAACATAAATTAATGGTAATACACCACCACAAAAACAGAAATTTGCTTGAGGCTGGTATTGCTGGGGTAAATTAGTCAAAATTATAATTTATTTATTAAGTAATAAAGTCATTGGGGTATATTTTTACTTAATTATCATACTCTGACAATGAGTGTATAAAGTTCATTTTTACTAGTCCCCATTTTTATAAATTATCTAATAAAACATTTTGATAATTTGTTTCCCACCCAACAATAGAAAAACATTTATGGAAGAGGAGGCGAAAAGGCATGGCATTGTTGTTGCTGCACAACAAGTTGATCTGATGATGGTCGAAGACCCGACGATCATTCAGCGAAATCAGCAAATTGAGCAGATCAAACGGATGATGATGGAACAACAGCAGCAGAATAATGCAGGTTGGAGAGTCAAGCCATGGAAAATGAGCAACTAATTAGAGTCAAGCCATGGAAAATGAGCAATTAATTAGAGCCGAGTTAATTAGAGCCAAGCTATGGCTATGAAAAATGAGCGAGGAGTGCAATAGTGACAAAAATGACAAAAAAATAAATAAATGCAATTTTACACATCAAAGATTACATAGAAAAATTTATTCATGCGTTTTTTGGCATTTTAATGATGTCATTAAAATGTTAAATGCGAAACTCGTTCATATAAAAAATATATCTTTTTCCAACTAATTTTGCTGTAATTGTCTACAGCGAAGATTAAAAATCCATTAAAAAGAATGTTCATGAATGACGATCATTTAGGCATTGGTCGGCCACAAAAAAGGTTAATGGGAGGAGGGGGGGGGGGGGGGGTGAAGGGACATTTGGGCACCGGAACCTTTTAAATGACATAACTTTTGAATTAGTAAGTTGACCAACTTTAAAATTAATATCAACTGAAAAGCTTTCAAAGAGCTCTATTAACATAACATAAACCAAAATGACTTAACCGAGCACGAAAATTTATAGGCTAACAAAATTTACGGCTTAAAGTGTTTAAATTATTTAAACTCGTTTCGCAATTAAAATTGCTTTTGCTTAATGAATGGCTCCGATGGTTGCGAATCGGGTCGCGATTTCGTCGTTTATCGTATTCCAGAGTTGCTGTAAAACCGTCTTAGCGTAAATTAAATTTTCAAATTTTTTCAATTTAAACAACTTGTTCTTCTAATAGAAAAATTATCGTGATTTGGCCTAATCATTTTTATCGAAACTGGAGAGTTCGTTATGTACAAAATTTCTTCGACATGTTTTTTCTCTCCAAAATTTGTCCAATTGTACCGCGTAACTTCGGAATTTGGCCTTCTGCCTTTGCTTTTATAAAATCTCGCACAATTGTCAAAATTCCGTTGGCTTTGTATTGTGGTCCCATTGTTTTCGATACTTTTTGGTCCATTTCAAATAACTTAATAACCTTAAAATTATTTCCACTAATTGCCCCATTATTTGAAAAGAGAAAACAAAATATACAAAAGAGAAGTGATGGTGCTTGAACGGATAAAGCCTAAAGGTAAAGAGCGAAAATTGCGGGACGATTATGGGCCACCGCTCACCGAGTTGCTACTGATAACATTTGTTGTCACACGGCTTTTGGTTGCATCTGCCGAACACATTCAACGGCATCAGCTGCTGCAGCTGCTCCGTCAGCCGATCTCTGCCGGAGGACGCGTCGCAATGGGACACAATTTGAAGGGCCAACCGCCGTTTGAGACCAATTCGCTTCATAAGCTGAAGGAAAGGCATTTTTAAAACTGAAGGCACGCTAAATGCCAAAGGTCCATTGGCAGCTGCCTGATTTTTCTTGGGTTTTAATGGCGCCCATTAGGAACACATTGGCCAAATTGCCCACTGACTTCGTCCTCACTCCAAATTTCTCGACGTTTGCGAATGTGATAGCATTGAATTGTTCGTATGGGATGTGAATGGTGCTGTTTTCTGGTCTTTAGGGAGTCAAAAAGGCTAATAGTTTTTTTTTTAGAAAAATGCCAAAATATGAACATAAATATGGATAAAAATGCAAAATATGGATAACTATGAAAATATGGACATAAATCGCGAAATATGGAAAATATGGATATAGAAATCCATCCTAGAAGCTTCAAACCAATCTAAAAACATGTTTTTCGTGCGTTTCTCGTCGAAATAAAACCGCAGAAAAAATAGTTAAAAAACTAAAAATTCGTTCCCTAATGATCACTTGAATTATGCGAATTATTTCTTCGAAATCGGTTAAAAATGTTCCAAAACTGAGAATTTATTGCCGAATTCAGCGGAAAAACATCTCCCAAATGTTCGGCAGCGGAAAATGGCAGTGCCTTGGCATTTTGGTCAAAAATGTCGTTGGCACTTTGTCTGGTAGTCGCCACAATCTTTGCAAACTCAATTAATTATAATGTTTTTTAGTTAGTTAAATGTAAATTATTATTATTTTTCATCAAATAATAATTTTAAGCAATATAACAAATTTGTTTTTTTTGTTTTGGCTAATTAATTTTCTTATTTAGATTAATTTTCAAGAATTGTTCGATCTGTAATTAAGCCTGATTTGAACTATATTTTGAAAATAAATACTTATTTTAATGTAAATCGAGCCGAAATTCTAAATTATTCCTCGCTTATGCCTAAATTAGTTGACCATTTTGCGCAAAATGAATTAATAAAGCTTCCAAATTCGCACAGAATTTGCGGCGACACCAACCAATAGAATCTTTTTTAATTATTTTAAAATCAGCATTTTTTCAATACCTGCACGGCAAACAACATTCCCGCATGGTAGATCTTCTGAAAAGTGGATGCCTTTTGTATGAAAATTTAAGAAATTATTTTTTTAAAGAAACCACCGGTTTTTATTTAATTTTTTCGCTATTTGACCGAATATATTCCTCTTATTCTCCGTTGTGATATTCTTCAAGTTTCTAGATTTATTTTAAATATTGCAGCTGAATGGTCGTTATATTTTATTCACTAATATTTCGTTAAATAATGATTCAAAAAATTATCTTAAAATTATTATAATTCACCCAATTGCTTTCGTAATGAGCTAATGAGATCTTTGTATTTTACCACTCTTACATGATTCAGCAAGTTTTTTCCTGGTTTAAGTTAGTATTTTTATTAACATTATTACAAGAAGTCAAATGATAGCCATTTTTTAATAGTTTTAATTAAATATTTTAATTTAAAAAACTTACTAAAATGATTGATTGATAAATTATATTTTAAATTCAATATAAATTAAAAGATTATTTTCAAATTGAAATTATAAAAATGGCAAGGGTTTTTTATAAAAAATCGAGAAATATTTAAGTAAAATTACATTAAACCATTTTTATTCTAATAGAACTCGTTTTCACCTTTCTTATTTCTTCAATAATTGATTTTTTCTTTAATTAATTTTATTTGATAGTCTCCATTTTACTTTCAAAGTGTAAGCCAAATTTTTTCTTTATTTAACAAGCGATTAGGTGAATTATTGTAATTTTGTCTAATTATAGACAATTATTGTTTTTTTTATTAAATTCATATGACCACTCGCGTGAAAATGTTTTCTGAGTAACAAGAATCAATTTATCTTCTTTTGGTTTTTAAATAAATGTATTGGGTTAATTTTAAATAATTCTTATTTGTTAGTTGACTTTTTTTTTATCATATATCATTATTATATATGAGAAATTTATTGAAAATATAATAATATAAATAAATATTTATTTCTAGAGAATTTTTTAATTATAAAAATATGCTTGCTTGGTTGCGTTCTTAATCAGTTAATTTGAAAATTTCAATATATGCACTTTTATTTTTTCTAATTATTGCAACGATTAGATTAATAAATTTATATTCTCTGAAGAGTGGTTTTTATCTAAATCTTGTTTTATTATTAAGTTGTAATTTATGCTTCGTGAACTTAAAAACTTCGTGTATTTACTTAAACAGACACAAAACGGAGTGATTTATTATTTAAAATTAAAATATTGTCTCATTTCCTTGATGAGTTTCCCAAATTCTCCAAGAAAATTGTCCAAAGCTCCATTTTAGCGGCTTTTTGTTTTAAATTAAGAATTAATTTTTTTTTTTA
>SIJG01000080.1:179940-258848 GCA_023374025.1 Heterodera schachtii | reverse complement strand
TTTTTCCAAAATTTACAACTCTTTTTCTTTTCCACACACTATTTCCAACTTTGTATATCAAAAACTAACGCCGACAAAAACAGCAACAGACACAATTTCAAGCAGTTTCTGCAGAACAGCAATTCAAGAAAATAATCCATTTGGCACTCCATTGGCACAACTTTGTGTCACAATGACGAACAGCAGTCAAAAATGGTTTTATGGGCAAAAATAAACAAAAAATAATTAGTTAATTAATTGGATAAAAAATGTGTGATTTGGAAAACCTTACTTTTTTGTGTTTTCATTGTTACATGGTTAATAAATTGATAAGAGAAAGTCCTAAAAATGACCTAAATTATATGTTTACAAATAAAGAATTACTCTGTTAGGCTTCGATAGGTTTCGCCAACTCTTTGGGTGCCCGCCCTTCCGATCAGCAACATTCAATGGTGATCTGATTGATTTGCGATCACCGCAAAGTGCCAATTCGATGGCAATTGAAGAAGTACGCAATGAGTTGATACACGAGTTCAAAGAATTATTAAGTTTGACTCATTGTATCTGAAGCTGCAACAAATGAAAACGGCACCAAAACGAAGGAAAGTGCCATGGTCGGCCAATCATCATAATTTTCCAACGAACAGCTCCATCTTGTCGATGGTTGTTCTACAGTTCCATGCTCATCTTTAGACATTGCTAAGGCTAACAAGGCAAGCAGCTGCAATGGACACGCTTCTTCTGTGGAATGCTTAAATGTAAAGGAAGAAATGCTTAAGCATTAGGTGGTCTATCTGTGTTTTAAATTTTGTTTGTAAGTCAATTTTATGTAACTCAAAAAATGTGGTAAAATCCTTGAAATTTTACATACAGGCTGCAAAGCTTATTTTAAAACATAACGATAACGTGAATAGAGACAAAACCCATGCGGCGATTTGAGCAAATTTTTAGTCAAAACAATGCACAGCCGAATAATTATCAATTTCCCGAGCTGAGAATTCAAATATTTGAGGAAATGCTTATTTTCGTAAGGTTAAAGGCTCGATCAAATCCCTCAGTGGACACTTTACTATAATCATTATTAATTTGGGCTGCTTTTACCATTTCAAATTTTGAAGAAACTGAGTTCAAGCATAACAGCCGCGCACAGAGCACTTCGTTCCAGCCAAAATGTGTTCTTCCTTTCTCCGGTGTTGGACTGTTTTGTGATCGACAAAGATAGCACCATCAAATTGCTTGTCCACCAAGATGACACGTAAGCAGCGGAAATGATTTTTTTAAAGCATTTTTCATATTTCGGATTCTTGTCAAAGGGTTCTAATTCAACCCAATGACTAATGAAGAAAATTTTTCAAAAAATTTAAAATAGAAACCCTTTCTCCATGATTTGAGTTTTGTCCCTACGGAATGCCCCTCTGGCTAAGCTTATCCTTCCACTGTTTTATATATGCTTGACCGAAAAATAAGAGGGAGAGACACAGAAAGATGTGCGAGAGAGAAAGGGAGAGAGACACAGAAAGGATGAAAAGGAAGAGAAGGAGAGAATGGGACGGAGAGAGAGAGGGAATGAGACACGAAGAGGGTGAGAGGGAGAGAGACGTAGAAATGAAAAGGAAGAGAAGGAGAGAATGGGACGGGGAGAGAGCGAGAGAGAGAGAGAGGGAGTGAGACACGGAGAGGGTGAAAGGAAGAGAGAGAGCCAATTTTAAATTTTTCACATGATTAATCTTTTATTGCGGAACCGCTCAGTTGAGCCCCGGCACGTTTGGGCCCCAGCGGGTATTTGGCTATAACTTTTTCTTTGTCAACCAAATCCAACATTCTTGGTATCATTCGAAAGCCCTAAGTGTCCTCTAAAAAGTTCGTTAAGGTTCAAAAAAGTTATGGCCAGAATGAATCCAAAAAACCAAAATTTTTCAACCTTTTTGGCCATAAATTTGTCAAAATTGACGAAATTTTTTGGAATATTGCATGCTATTAGAGCATCTGAAGAGCTCTTCCAAGATTGTTAGATCCAAAAATATGCTGGGGCCCAAACGTGCCGGAGCCCAAATGAGGTAGACCGTTTTATTGGATTGGTATTATTTTGTGATCATTTATGTTGAGATCGTATAAATTAAATATAAATTAATGTGCTTTGTTTATAACAGATTTTGTGCTTTCATATAATTTATAAGCCTTTGTGGAAAACAATTTGCTGTTGGATCTGAGCGACGCCCAAGCTACAATGCTTTCATCCAAATGATCATGGATTCGTTGCAGAGCAAATTTCCTCGGCTGAATTTCCTCGCCCACACTTTGGCCCAATTTCGCGGCAATCCCCTCGGGGGTTGAAGCGAGGAATATGAACAGACTCAGCTTCATCTCCGAACTTTACAAGTGAGCCGCAAAAGCGATACCAGTCAGCAGCATAAGGCTCAGCAAAATTCAAGGACATAAAAATTGATTAGTTGCTTTCAAAGACATTGAAACGGTGCCCAATCGGGATTTTAGATGGAATTGTCGGTTGAAATCCAATGCCACTGGTGATCATTAGTGCTTTACCAAGTTGCATTTGAATTGGACGACTTTGTCCTACATAATTTACTCCCTCCCCAATTTCTTTAAAATTTAATTATTAAATTTTAAATTTTCAGCGAAAAGCATGAGGTCGCATTGAGTCGGTGCATGTCAATTCGTACGAAAAATGGAAAACCCGGAGAAAATTTATGTGTATTTTGTTCATCCACCAATTTCTTCTATGTTTAAGCATTGGCATACGTAACATAAACGGATAAATGTGCCTCATTTTGCCAGCCCCCTTTCTAAGATGTACAAATTTATTTAAAGTATGCCATTTTGGCAATATCCAAAAGCGATGACAAAATAAGCTGACACAATCAGTCCAACCAGCGCTCCGTGACTTGTGCTTTGATCAAAGAAATAAAGTTTAAATATTAATTCATAAATTTGAATTATTAAATTTTGTTCAAAAGACCGAATTAGGCATATTATATGAGTTTTTGTACGATAAACGTTTTTTCATAAGGTACAAAATGATTTTTTAAGGGCTTAATAAGTTTTTCCAAAATGTAGAGATGGCAACTTTTGTCTCTATTAATTTTCTTACCGTTTAGAGCATGCAGAATCCAGCCAAAAATATGAATTTATAAAATTTAAATCACTATTAATGAATTATATCAATAAAATGAATGATAAATAATATATGAATATTTTGGCTGTTTAATGATTTTTCCGACCCGGAACCTCGGGATCAATGTCAGAAAATCTCGAACGGGAGGAAGAAACGACAGAAAGCGAAGAGGAGACCGAATTTATTGAAGGGCAAGAGTTTGCGACGAGAGCCGAAGAAGTCATGGACTTGGCAACGGAATTAAGCCACAACCTCTCCCAATTGAATATAATTCCCAGCAGCGAAAAATGATATGCATTGGCTGTCGTCAAAAGATTATCATTTGAAGAAAAGCGTGTTTTCCTTTTTGAGTGTTTTGAGCCCCCTCAAAATTATCAATTTCAACCCGTTTTCCAATCAAAAAAGAAAAGGTACTCAAAAGGTCACCCAATTTCTTGCAAATTTAATTCCGTTGGCACCATTAAAATGCATCACAAACGGCAAAAAAAGGCGGACTATGACGCAAAAAGGTAATTGAAAAAATGGATGTATCGGCTGACACTCTAATTACGCTCTCGCGCTCTTTCTGTTGGGCCAATGCGTGCGCAGCAGACGCTACGCATTCGAACTTTATTGGTGAGAAAAATAAGAAATAATTAAAAATTAATTATGTGTATTAAAAATTAAAAATAATTATCAAAATTATTTCTTAAAAAATATTAATTAAAAAATTATTTTTCTCATTTTTCTTGGCAACTTCAGCCCCGCATTTTTGACGCCAAAAACTCATCGTTCAGTGCGCGATGCCACTCCTTCAAAAAATGTTGCTGGACCTGGGCATTCCCTGTCTGGGCGTCGAATTTGGAATTTTCTAAAATAAATTTATGAATAATATTACTTACTATTCTGCCTTTAAGAACAAAGTGTTGCACAAAGAGCTGTCCCTTTTGTCCGACGCGTTGGACATGCGCAATGCTCGCATTCCAATCGCTCCGCATTTCAATGCCGCTTAATTGCAGTGGCGGACTGTGCTATTTTCAATTCATTGACTATTGTTTTCGGAAAATGTGAAAATAAACATAATCACATTTTTATTGGCCTTAAAAGTATCCAATTTCAATGACAATCCCTTAAATTGCTCTTTAAATGCCGTTATATTCAACTAATTAATTACCACCCCCTCCCTAATTTCACTTACAGTGACCGTCTCCCATTTGTGTTCACTCCCGAAATGGCTTATGTGGTCAATGGGGGACAAAGCTCGACTTTGGCAATATGCAAAAGCGATAACAAAATAAGCTGGCACAATTTAGACCAGTCCAACCAGCGCTCCGTGACTTGTGCTTTGATCAAAGAAATAAAGTTTAAATATTAATTCATAAATTTGGATTATTAAATTTTGTTCAAAAGACCAAATTATGCATATTATATAAGTTTTTGTACGATAATCGTTTTTTCATAAGGCGCAAAATGATTTTTTAAGTGCCTAATGAGTTTTTCCAAAAATGTAGAGATGGCAACTTTTGTCTCAACTAATTTTCTTACCGTTCAGAGCATGCAGAATCCAGCCAAAAATATGAATTTATAAAATTGAAATCACTATTAATGAATTATATCAATAAAATGAATGGTAAATAATATATGAATATTTTGGCTGTTTAATTTTATGCATATTTTTTAGAATATTTATTAAACGTAATCTTGATCATAAAAATATGTCAATATTTTTCATAGTCAATTTTATATTTCCTATTTAAGTTTTTCAAAATTTTATATACTATTTTTAATTTTTTTAATTTATTCCTATGCCTCTTTACATTTTACAATTTTTTATTTTTTCGTTTTCTTTAATAAAGTTTTGTAACAAACTCAATAACACCTAAAAGCTTCACTAATTTTTTATTTTCATCATTTCAGCATAAAATTTTTTATATTTTATTTTAAAAGCTCCAGAACCGCGAACCCAACGTGGTTTTGGAAGCGGATCATCATCGTCAAGTTTTTGACGTCTTTCTTCCAACACTGCCCTTAACATTTTTTCCATCTCGACCTCTTCTTTGGCTTCGCCTCGCCGGGACTCAGTTTTGGCATTTACTGGTGGCTGTTATGGCAATTCTTTTTCCGCCCCACCCTTTTCTTCCCCTTTGAGTTCCTCCTTTTGCTCATGCTCTCCTATGAGATCATCCATCTCTGCGCCTTTTCTGTTTCGCTTCCCGGTTTTCGCCTTTGCCTTTTTCACTTTGTTTCCCTCATTCTTCTTCCGCTCACGGTACACTTTCCCTTCGTGGTATCGCTGCCAGTAATCAATTATTGACTCTTGGCAATGACTCTTAAGTGGGAGGGCGGGGGGTGAAGATGGATGTTCTAGAAAATCAAAATACCAAATCAGCAACCGGTATCCAGTCGTTTGTGTTCTTGTCAAATCCTACCCACTTTACAAGGTAGTGTTGGCTGACGTTGAAGCGCTTTTGGCCGCATATTCTTTCGACCTCGAATTCGGCAGAAAAATATGCTGCTGAAAGCACTTCTTCTGCTGCCTCCGCTACTTGGTCGTGCGGGCTGGGACCCAGTTTCGGCACATCGTCGACATTGGGAACAAAGGCGACCGGGTCTGTTGGCATGGAGTTGGCCGGAGATACAGCCGCTTGCAAAGAATCGTCGGTGGGGTAGACAGGGAGTTCAAACGACATGGTTTTTATGAATTTTTGAGAAGCGGAAAACTCCAATTTATAGGCGAATTGGAGTCTTTTTGTCTGATCACAATCGTTATTCCTCGCCCAGTCATGTGTAAAAGAACAGAAGTTTTTGCTTTCTGTCGCTGGTTTTTACCCGAAACACCCAAACACGTTTGTGAACAACTAATATTTTATGAACACAGAAGTTTTTGTCATTTACCAAACAAAAAACCACAAAGGCGAACAATGTAGCTGGTAAAGGAACAAGTCACACCCATTTTTTGGACATCGCCCGCGGGCCGACTTCGCACCAAACGCGCAAACTTTTATTGCTATAATATTTTTCTCATTTAATTAGGTTTGGACGATTCCTTTAAAATATTTTTCATTTTTCATTTTTTTTGCTAGTAGTAGTTACAGGCCGACATTTCACCGGGGTAGTAGTTAGAGACGACAAAAGGTCCGGATTACGGTAGCCTCCCATACCTATGGGAGGGGTGCACGGCCAACTGAGCGCCAGCCAGGTGAGCGCTGCCAAGTGAGCGCGGGCCATCTGAGCGCCAAAATTTTCAGTACTGAAACCAAAACCTATTGCGCGACTTTTTTCTGCAAACCTAAACCTATTGCAGGGGTGCGCGACTTTTTTTTGTAAATTTTTTCTGAAAATTATTTTTTTTTTTTATTATTTTTTATTTTAAATAATAATTTTTATTTTTAAATTTTTTATTCGAAAAATTCTGCCGCAGGCAAGCGGACTCGAACTTTTCGCTCTGCCACCAACCCAACACACTACCACTCGGCCATGAGACCACTTGCCAGAAAAAGGATAATTGTCCACTATATGCTGCAAAGATGATGACGTCACCACTGCGAGGGGTACGGTAGTCCGGTGAAAAATTCCAATAAATGTGTCGCAGTCAAGCGGATTCGAACTTTTGGTCTGCCACCAACACACTACCACTCGGCCATGAGACCACTTGCCAGAAAAAGGATAATTGTCCACTATATGCTGCAAAGATGATGACGTCACCACTGCGAGGGGTACTGTAGTCCGGTGAAAAATCGCAATAAATAAGCCGCAGGCTAGCGGACTCGAACTTTTATCTGCCACCAAACCCAACACACTACCACTCTGCCACGGCGCCTACTTGCCAGAAAAAGGATAATTGTCTAACTATATGCTGCAAAGATTGTGACGTCATCACTGCGAGGGATACTGTAGTCCGGTGAAAATTCGCAATAATAAGCCGCAGGCTAGCGGACTCGAACTTTTGGTCTGGCCACCAACCAACACACTACCACTCTGCCACGAATACGAGTTGCCAGAAAAAGGATAATTGTCCACTATATGCTGCAAAGATGATGACGTCATCACTGCGAGGGATACTGTAGTTCTGTGGAAATTCGCAATAAGTTAGCCGCAGGCAAGGGGACTCGAACTTTTGCTCCTGCCACCAAACCGAACACACTACCCACTCTGCCACGAAGGTACACTTGCCAGAAAAGATAATTTGCCCACTATATGCTGCAAAGATGATGACGTCACCATGCGAGGTGTACTGTAGTCCGGTGAAAATTCGCAATAAATAAGCCGCAGGCAACCTGGACTCGAACTTTTTGGTCTGCCACCAAACCGAACACACTACCACTCTGCCACTGCGACACTTGCCAGAAAAAGGATAATTGTCAACTATATGCTGCAAAGATGCTGACGTTCATCATTGCGAGGGATACTGTACTCTTGCGAAAAAATCGCAATAAATAAGCCGCAGGCTAGCGAACTCGAACTTTCGCTCTGCCACAAACGAACACACAACCACTCTCCCACGACAACGACAATGCCAGAAAAAGGATAACGCTGCACGGTTGGACCTAACCCACGCGATGGGTACGGATAGTCCGGCGAAAACTCGCAATAAATAAACCGTGGACTTTTCCGATTAATAAAGTTAAAACCTTCTAGAACATTCTAGAACATACGATCTGTATGCTTCTCGAAACTTCTAGAAACTTTTGGAACTTTCTAGAACAAATCAGAATTTACTAGTTTAGTCATCATTTTTAAATAAATGTTGAAAAATTTATTTTCATTATTATTTGTATCCATCGGTCAGGTATGTTGTAATCGATAATAATGGGAGCCTTTCTGCATCTATGCCCTCTGCTGCTCCTCTGCAGTCATTGTCTCTGCAGCTATAACCTCATCTCTCTAAGTATTTTCTCGCTAATCTATAATTTGGACCCAGACTGCATCTCTGCCGCGACTAGCTCTCTGCACTTATTGTGTCTCCATCTCTAACCTCTCCGTGCGACGTACTCTCTCGCCAATCGATAATTTTGGAAGTATTTCTGCTTCAATCCCCCGTCTACTTCTTTGCACTTATTGTCTCTGCATCTCTAACCTCTCTGTGCGACGTACTCTCTCGCCAATTGATAATTTTGGAAGTTTTTCTGCTTCATTGTCCCATCTACTTCTTTGCACTTATTGTCTCTGTATCTCTAACCTCTCTGTGCGACGTACTCTCTCGCCAATCGATAATAATGGACGCCACTCTGCGTCTCTGCTCTTCTGCTTCTCTGCTATCCCTTGTACCGGAATCTCTAACCACCCTTCTCTGCGTACTCTCTCACCTAATCGATAATCACGGCGTACGCGTCTGATTAGGCCACGCCCCTTTTTCTCTGCTTCTCTGACCTGACTCTCTCTCTTTGTGTACTCTCTCACCTAATCGATAATCATGGCGTACGCGTCTGATTAGGCCACGCCCCTTTTTCTCTGCTTCTCTGACCTGACTCTCTCTCTTTTGTGTACTCTCTCACCTAATCGATAATCATGGCGTACGCGTCTGATTAGGCCACGCCCCTTTTTCTCTGCTTTCTTTCCCCCATCGTAATTTACCCTTCATTCTTGGTTTTAGCAAACATTTATTCTTACTGTATTAGCCCATGTCATCTGATGACGAAAGACCTCCTGTCTTCGACGGGCCTTATGGACCAGTGCGAGATATCGATGAGCCTTTTGAGGATGCACCGTCACTTGTGGAAGTAATTAATCAACTTCCTAAACAATTGGTGAAAATTATTTTGAAATAATATATTAGAATTTATCAATAATCTGCAGATACTGGAGGACATTAAAGCAAAGCAAGAGCCAAAGAGCAAAGGCCAGCTGGACCCCGAACAGTTTCATGGTGAACATTACATTTGCTTGGATGCTGCTCACGCTGAAAGTGGACGTTTCAGAGGTAACTTTTTTATTTTAAGAGATTTACAGTGGTATCTTTAAGCGTACCGTTTCTTGGGCCGATTTGTGTTGGACTACATTTGGAATTCGGACTATCCCGAGAATGTGTTAAAGAGTATATTTATGATGTGTTTGAATTACGCTATGAACGGTGCAGAGGCTATGAACATCGCAGCCAATCACTTCATTTTTCTTCTAACTGCACGACACCTTGACTACGAGATAGCCGTTCACTTTAAAAAGGTAAAGAAGATCGATGATTCAATGGCGGAAACGATCCTCACACGATTTGAAATCGTCGACCAGAGCAATAAGTCAAAGGAACGTCCGTCAATTTGCGAAGAATCCTTCGTCATTGATGTCACAGCCATCGAAAGTGGATTTCAGAGAAAGAAATTGGCCGGAAGAGGGAGAAGCAACAGCTTTGAAATTCCATACAACATCAGCGAGGGAGCGACATATAACTTAGTGAACAACGACAATTTCTGTCTATTCCGTGCGTTTGAATGGCTTCGCATGAAACATGTGCTGCAACAACAGCGGTTTTCCGACTACAAACGGAATGAAAGAAGGCAGCAGAGTGACATAACAACCCTATGCCAGGCTTGCGGGATCAATATGAACTTGCCTTTCTACTCTATTGAAGAATATGGGGAGAGAATTCAAGTAAATTTTATGCTACAATAAAAGTAAATATTATTCTAAGGCTTATTATGATAAACACCTATCCGGGCCGTGTTTCGTCTTTTTTGCTTCGGTACCTTTGGGAAAATGAAGCCACTGTGGAAATCCAAAGTCATCGAATATAAACAGGAACTTTGTGTGCTTTTCACTGAAGGAGAATCTGGTCAAGCAGGCCATTTCAATCCAATCAAATCAACAGGCAGATTATTTGGATCGAAGACCAACTATTGTTTTGGGGTATAATATATGAGTATAAATTGAGTGCAATACCAATGTTTAGTGTGAAATTCCATACACACACCAGACTCGCCACAACGGAAACTGTAAATGGAAATGCCGCAATTGTCAACGAGTCGGCAACACATTTCGAGGGACCTGCAAGGACAGCGGGTTTTGTGCGTCTTGCCTTGGTTGTGGAAAGGTAACATCAGATAGCGACATATTATTAAAAAATTCTTGTGCAGACTTTTGAGAGCCGTGAATGCTTTGAACATCATGCAAGGTCGTTAAAGTAACAATCAAGAAGGGTGACAAAGAAGTGAAAATTGACAAGGCAGTCTGCAGAAGCTCCAAAAAATGCGTGGATTGTGGTGTCATTTATCGCGCAATGGTCAGTCGTTGCCGTTTTTCGAAGAATAATCGTATGTTTCAGCATCAAGACAAAGAGAGAGGCCATGTATGTGGTCACAAGTTCTGCCGTGTGTGTTTAGGATTCCACGCACCCAGGGAATGCTACATTCCATACCGTCCAAAGAAGAAGACAGAGAAGCGAATTATCTTCTTTGACTTCGAGTGCACGACGGACTTTCAGCCTGATCCTGAAATTTCCCGCTTCAAACACCAGGTAAACTTTTCTTTATTTGCGTAAACAAAGACAATTGTCAGGTGAATTTCTGCTATGCACACGTGACTTGCACGAATTGCATCGAGAAGGGAATCTGGAACCAGACGCTGGAGCAGAAATGCGGGATCTGCGGCGACTACCGGACGTACGCATGGGCTCCATTCGATTTCTACAACACCGAAGTAGAGCGCCGCTTCCGTGTTGATGATCCATTGGCAGCATTCACAAAATGGCTTCTAGCAGTTCGAGACCGAAACGCTTGGACTCGATTACAACGAGCGTGGAAAGAAACGCAAGCACACCGCTAAGCATAATATCAACAATGAAGAGGCTTGCTTCTTTGACAACGAAGCCGATGATGATGAAGACAACGACGGCAATGATGCTGACAACAATTACATGCTCGGATACGATGAAGGCGGAGAAAAGCCGAAATCCGTGAAGACCTACGCCTACGCCCATGCCGGTAATTAACAAAATTAAAAACAAAATAACAGAAAAATTTTAGGTTCACGATATGATCACGTGCTCATCTTTGGCGAGATGTTACGTATGGGTGTTCGTCCTGATCTTGTCCGTCAAGGCAACCATCTGCTGGAGATGAAGGCACATAAGAAGGGTGCTATCACGACGACCATCTTCCGGGACAGGTAAATTACTGAAAAATAGCATAGTTAAAACAAATTTTCAGCTACAAACTCATCCCGCTGAAATTGGCCTCTTTCGTCAAGACGTTTGGCTTGAACATCGATGGAGTGGAAAACAAAAAATATTTTCCGCATAAGTTTAATAAGGTGAAAAAAATTTAAAAAAATGTCAGATCCATAAATTTTAGGCTGCCAATTACGGAAACGTCTTGGACACCCTTCCACCGCTTCAGGACTACTCTCCAGGAAGCCACTTCCCAGAGGAGCGGATGAAGCTGGAGAAATGGCACGCAGACAACATCAACACACGCTTCGACTTGCGAGAAATCATCGCAGACTATTGCAAAACTGGTAAAAATTATGATAAATTTCAAAATATTCCGTCGAAACTTCAGATGTCCAAATCCTCGTACATGGTGTTCTGAAAATGCGAGAGCTCTTCATGGCCGAGACAAAGCATGATTTAACCGATTCAATCACCATCCCGGTAACTGAGAAAGGTGATTTTAAAAAATATAATTTTAAATTTCAGTCTGCCTGCATGAAATACTTTGTAGCACTGTCGCACCAGGATAATGAACGCATCGCCATTGTCCCTCATCTTGGCTATGAAAAGAGGGGAAAGCAGAGCACAATTGCTCGCAAGTACCTCAAATGGCGTGCGGAGGAAGAGATGCGCGACAACGGTTGGACACTCCGCTTCATTGAAAGCCCCGGCGGCGAGTACAAATATGGAAACTATAGCCTTGATGGAATGATGGAGCGCCCTGGGATGGCGAAAAACCTGGCGATTGAAGTGAATGGGTATCTAATTTATTTGAAAAAAATCCATCAATGTCTGATTATTTAAGCTGCTATTGGCATGCTTGCCCCAACTGTTTTCCGGATCAGGAGGCGATTGTTGGCGGTGGAGAGACAGCAGGTGTGATCCGTGCGAGGGATGCCAAACGTGTCAAACAAATCGCCAGGGACTTTGAAGTGGAGATCATCTGGGAGTGCCATCTGATGCGTATGCTGGAGGAAGACCCTGCAATGAAAGCCTTCTTTGACAATACACCGGACTCTGGGCCCATTGAGTTCCGGGACGCCTTCTTTGGAGGTATTTCATTTTGCTATTTTTGTGAAACAATTGAAAATTTAGGCCGAACTGGACCCGATTGTTTGGCTATGGGCATCATGAAGCCAAACGGGGAGCAGCTGAACCGCAGCATCAAGATCAAGGACTTCAATAGTCTGTATCCATCACGGTAAGCTTTATAAAAAATAATTAAAATTATGTCGATTCAAAGGAACATGTTCACCAAATACCCGATTGGGCACCCCACCCTGCACAAAATGGACAAAGACGTGGAATGGACCAAACCGGAGCATATGGTTGATAATGATGGAATGCCACTTGAGGGGATCATCAAGTGTTTTGTGGTGCCGCCTCGCCACTGCTTGTTAGACATCCCGGTGATCCCGGTCCGAATGAACAACAGAACTCTCTTCATGCTCTGTCGGAGCTGCTCTGAAATGTATCCAAAAGGCCTTGTAGACCCTGATTACAACTGTCCTCACTTTGAGGATCATGAACGAGGTAATTCTGTGTAAAAATAATTAAAATGTAATGCCTATTTAGGTTTTTCAACCACCATTACACACATTGAACTGGAAGCTGCTCTGAGAGCAGGGTACCGAGTCACGCGGGTCTTCAGTGCGTACGTGTGGCGACTTTCATGTGATTGGAGCGACTCATTGTTTCACTCGTACCTCTTCAAATTTTTGAAGATAAAAGAAGAAGGTTGGCTGTTTGCAATATAAAATTATTCTTATAAAATGCTTAAGCATCCGGGTACCCTGCCAAATGTTTGGAGGATGGGATCTCGGAGGAGGAGAGGGAAGAAAGACAACAGCAGCATATTGACAACTGCTACGCAAAGAGCAAAGTGCGTCTTGAGGCAGCCAGAATTAAGCCAAACCCGGGGCTCCGCTATATTGCGAAGCTGTGTCTCAATTCCCTATGGGGACGCTTTGCACTAAGGTAAATAAACTCAACAAAAACACATCAAACCCACTCTACAGGAATCGGCTGACCAAAACCGAAATTGTGGACAACGACGCTGACCTCGGGAAGCTGCTCAACGATGATAAGATCGAACTCAGTAGCCTCGATCAACTGACCGATCGGTTCTGGATGGTGTGCTATAAGACAAAGGATGAACATGTTGTCGAGCATGACACAAGCAACGTAAAACATATTGAGTTTTTTCTTTAAAACAGTAAACTTTAGATTGTCATCGCACTATGGACAACATCTGCGGCACGTCTTCACCTGTTGGAATCCATGCAGCAGGTGTACTGCACCGAAGACCATGTGCAACGCCACGATACGCAGCTTGCCTACACGGTAAACAAAATAGCTAAAAAATAAACTGACAATTCACTTAGGACACGGACAGCATATTCTATGCACACTGTAACGACTTAGCAGATCCTTTGCCCGGTGGTCCACAGCTTGGTAATTGTGTTTGTTTTGTGCGTTAGAATGAGTCCTTTGCCTTAAGGTGAGCTGACGGATGAGTACCCCAACGACACAATCATTGAGTTTATCTGCGGTAAGACCAAAGAACTTTACTTTATAAATACTAAAACTTCAGCTGGACCCAAAGCATATTCGTTGTGCTTGCGAGACAATGTGACGGGTGAGCTCAAGTACAAGATGAAATGCCGAGGTATAACCCTCGACTCAAACGCCTGCGCACGGATCAGCCATGAGAAGATGAAAAAGATGGTGTTGGACAACTGGGGTGCTGCGGACAACAACGTCGTGTTTGACTACGAGACGAACTTCAGAATAACCAAAAATGGAGAGATCTTCACTGTTCCGATTAAAAAGCAGTTTAACCCTACTGTTAATAAAGGCGTAATCCGAAATCATGGGCTGTTGGTTGTACCCTTTGGTTATAGCACTGGCGACTATTGTAAGGCCCACAATCCCCATGATTGTCGTTGTAAACACCAATAATTTCTTCATTTGGTTCATTTATTTTCAAATTCCTCATGTGTGATCCTTTAAATTTCACCTATATTTCATTTCCCATCCCTCACTCGTTCTTTGTACTTTTGTCTATGTTATACTTTGTTTTTTTCAACCAATTGTACTTTTGTTAATAAAATAAAACTTTTCTTCAACTTTTACCGTAATAGTCCATGATTATAGCCTTTATAAATTGGCCGCACACTCATTGGTTTTGCCATAAACTCGAGTCTCCGATTGCGTTAATGGCAGCCCGTACAAAAGGCAGTCATACAAAGTAAATATTTTGGAAAATAAAGCCTAAGCCTAAAACCTAAGCCTAGACCCAAGGAAACCTAAAGCTCAGGTCTAAGCCTAGCCACAAGGAAGTCTAAAGCACAGTCGTAAGTTTATAGCTCAGTCTTAAGCCTAAGCCCTAGACCTAAGGAAGACTAAAGCTCAGGTCTAAACTTCGACCTAAGCAAGTCTAAAAAGCTCAGTCCTAAGCCTAAAGCCAAGTCTTAAGCCTAAAACTCAGCCTAAACCTAAAGCTCAGGTTTAAACCTTAACAAGAAGCCTAAAGCTCAGTCCTAAGCCTAATATAAGAATTGTACTAATTACCTTGACATAGGCTTAGGACTGAGCTTTAGGCTTCTTGTTAAGGTTTAAACCTGAGCTTTAGGTTTAGGCTGAGTTTTAGGCTTAAGACTTGGCTTTAGGCTTAGGACTGAGCTTTTTAGACTTGCTTAGGTCGAAGTTTAGACCTGAGCTTTAGTCTTCCTTAGGTCTAGGGCTTAGGCTTAAGACTGAGCTATAAACTTACGACTGTGCTTTAGAACTCCTTGTGGCTAGGCTTAGACCTGAGCTTTAGGTTTCCTTGGGTCTAGGCTTAGGTTTTAGGCTTAGGCTTTATTTTCCAAAATATTTACTTTGTATGACTGCCTTTTGTACGGGCTGCCATTAACGCAATCGGAGACTCGAGTTTATGGCAAAACCAATGAATGTGCGGCCAATTTATAAAGGCCATAATCATGGACTATTACGGTAAAAGTTGAAGAAAAATTTTTATTTTATTAACAAAAGTACAATTGGATGAAAAAAACAAAGTATAACATAGACAAAAGTACAAAGAACGAGTGAGGGATGGGAAATGAAATATAGGTGAAATTTAAAGGATCACACATGAGGAATTTGAAAATAAATGAACCAAATGAAGAAATTATTGGTGTTTACAACGACAATCATGGGGATTGTGGACCTTACAATAGTCGCCAGTGCTATAACCAAAGGGTACAACCAACAGCCCATGGTTTCGGATTACGCCTTTATTAACAGTAGGATTAAACTGCTTTTTAATCGGAACAGTGAAGATCTCTCCATTTTTGGTTATTCTGAAGTTCGTCTCGTAGTCAAACACGACGTTGTTGTCCGCAGCACCCCAGTTGTCCAACACCATCTTTTTCATCTTCTCATGGCTGATCCGTGCGCAGGCGTTTGAGTCGAGGGTTATACCTCGGCATTTCATCTTGTACTTGAGCTCACCCGTCACATTGTCTCGCAAGCACAACGAATATGCTTTGGGTCCAGCTGAAGTTTTAGTATTTATAAAGTAAAGTTCTTTGGTCTTACCGCAGATAAACTCAATGATTGTGTCGTTGGGGTACTCATCCGTCAGCTCACCTTAAGGCAAAGGACTCATTCTAACGCACAAAACAAACAAAATTACCAAGCTGTGGACCACCGGGCAAAGGATCTGATAAGTCGTTACAGTGTGCATAGAATATGCTGTCCGTGTCCTAAGTGAATTGTCTGTTTATTTTTTAGCTATTTTGTTTACCGTGTAGGCAAGCTGCGTATCGTGGCGTTGCACATGGTCTTCGGTGCAGTACACCTGCTGCATGGATTCCAACAGGTGAAGACGTGCCGCAGATGTTGTCCATAGTGCGATGACAATCTAAAGTTTACTGTTTTAAAGAAAAAACTCAATATGTTTTACGTTGCTTGTGTCATGCTCGACAACATGTTCATCCTTTGTCTTATAGCACACCATCCAGAACTGATCGGTCAGTTGGTCGAGGCTGCTGAGTTCGGTCTTATCATCGTTGAGCAGCTTCCCGAGGTCAGCGTCATTGTCCACAATTTCGGTTTTGGTCAGCCGATTCCTGTAGAGTGGGTTTGATGTGTTTTTGTTGAGTTTATTTACCTTAGTGCAAAGCGTCCCCATAGGGAATTGAGACACAGCTTCGCAATATAGCGGAGCCCCGGGTTTGGCTTAATTCTGGCTGCTTCTAGACGCACTTTGCTCTTTGCGTAGCAGTTGTCAATATGCTGCTGTTGTCTTTCTTCCCTCTCCTCCTCCGAGATCCCATCCTCCAAACATTTGGCAGGGTACCCGGATGCTTAAGCATTTTTTAATAATAATTTTATATTGCAAACAGCCAACCTTCTTCTTTTATCTTCAAAAACTTGAAGAGGTACGAGTGAAACAATGAGCCGCTCCAATCACATGCATGTCGCCACACGTACGCACTGAAGACCCGCGTGACTCGGTACCCTGCTATCAGAGCAGCTTCCAGTTCAATGTGTGTAATGGTGGTTGAAAAACCTAAATAGGCATTACATTTTAATTATTTTACACAGAATTACCTCGTTCATGGTCCTCAAAGTGAGGACAGTTGTAATCAGGGTCCACAAGGCCTTTTGGATACATTTCAGAGCACCTCCGACAGAGCATGAAGAGAGTTCTGTTGTTCATTCGGACCGGGATCACCGGGATGTCTAACAAGCAGTGGCGAGGCGGCACCACAAAACACTTGATGATCCCCTCAAGTCGGCATTCCATCATTATCAACCATATGCACCGGTTTGGTCCATTCCACGTCTTTGTCCATTTTGAGCAGGGTGGGGTGCCCAATCGGGTATTTGGTGAACATGTTCCTTTGAATCGACATAATTATAATTATTTTTTATAAAGCTTACCGTGATGGATACAGACTATTGAAGTCTTTGATCTTGATGCTGCGGTTCAGCTTCTCTCCGTTTGGCTTCATGATGCCCATGGCCAAACAATCGGGTCCAGTTCGGCCTAAATTTTCAATTCTTTCACAAAAAATCTCAAAATGAACTACCGCCAAAGAAGGCGTCCCGGAACTCAATGGGCCCAGAGTCCGGTGTATTGTCGAAGAAGGCTTTCATTGCAGGGTTTTCCTCCAGCATACGCATCAGATGACACTCCCAGATGATCTCCACTTCAAAGTCCCTGGCAATTTGTTTGATACGCTTGGCATCCCTCGCACGAATCGCCCCTGCTGATTCTCCACCGCCAACAATCGCCTCCTCATCCGGAAAACAGTTCGGACAAGCATGCCAATAGCAGCTTAAATAATCGGACATGGATGGTGTTTTTCAAATAAATTAGATACCCATTCACTTCAATCGCCAGGTTTTTCGCCATCCCAGGGCGCTCCATCATTCCATCAAGGCTATAGTTTCCATATTTGTACTCGCCGCCGGGGCTTTCAATGAAGCGGAGTGTCCAACCGTTGTCGCGCATCTCTTCCTCCGCACGCCATTTGAGGTACTTGCGAGCAATTGTGCTCTGCTTTCCCCTCTTTTCATAGCCAAGATGAGGGACAATGGCGATGCGTTCATTATCCTGGTGCGACAGTGCTACAAAGTATTTCATGCAGGCAGACTGAAATTTAAAATTATATTTTTTTAAAATCACTTTTCTCAGTTACCGGGATGGTGATTGAATCGGTTAAATCATGCATTGTCTCGGCCATGAAGAGCTCTCGCATTTTCAGAACACCATGTACGAGGATTTGGACATCTGAAGTTTCGACGGAATATTTTGAAAATTATCATAATTTTTACCAGTTTTGCAATAGTCTGCGATGATTTCTCGCAAGTCGAAGCGTGTGTTGATGTTGTCTGCGTGCCATTTCTCCAGCTTAATCCGCTCCTCTGGGAAGTGGCTTCCTGGAGAGTAGTCCTGAAGCGGTGGAAGGGTGTCCAAGACGTTTCCGTAGTTAGCAGACTAAAATTTATGGATCTGACATTTTTTTAAAATTTTTTACACCTTATTAAACTTATGCGGAAAATATTTTTTGTTTTCCACTCCATCGATGTTCAAGCCAAACGTTTTGACGAAAGAAGCCAATTTCAGCGGAATGAGTTTATAGCTGAAAATTTGCTTTAATTGTGCCATTTTTCCGTAATTTACCTGTCCCGGAAGATGGTCGTCGTGATAGCACCCTTCTTATGGGCCTTCATCTCCAGCAGATGGTTGCCTTGACGGACAAGATCAGGACGAACACCCATACGTAACATCTCGCCAAAGATGAGCACGTGATCATATCGTGAACCTAAAAATTTTTTGTTATTTTGTTTTTAATTTTGTTAATTACCGGCATGGGCGTAGGCGTAGGTCTTCACGGATTTCGGCTTTTCTCCGCCTTCATCGTATCCGAGCATGTAATTGTTGTCAGCATCATTGCCGTCGTTGTCTTCATCATCATCGGCTTCGTTGTCAAAGAAGCAAGCCTCTTCATTGTTGTTATTATGCTTAACGGTGCGCTTGCGTTTCTTTCCACGCTCGTTGTGATCGAGTCCAAGCGTTTCGGTCTCGAACTGCAGAAGCCATTTTGTGAATGCTGCCAATGGATCATCAACACGGAAGCGGCGCTCTACTTCGGTGTTGTAGAAGTCGAATGGAGCCCATGCGTACGTCCGGTAGTCGCCACAGATCCCGCACTTCTGCTCCAGCGCCTGGTTCCAGATTCCCTTCTCGATGCAACTCGTGCAAGTCACGTGTGCATAGCAGAAATTCACCTGACAATTGTCTTTGTTTACGCAAATATGGAACATTTTACCTGATGTTTGAAGCGGGTAATTTCAGGATCAGGCTGGAAGTCCGTCGTGCACTCGAAGTCAAAGAAGATGATTCGCTTCTCTGTCTTCTTCTTTGGACGGTATGGAATGTAGCATTCCCTGGGTGCGTGGAATCCTAAACACACACGGCAGAACTTGTGACCACACACATGGCCTCTCTCTTTGTCTTTGATGCTGAAACATACGATTATTCTTCGAAAAACGGCAACGACTGACCATTGCGCGATAAATGACACCACAATCCACGCATTTTTTGGAGCTTCTGCAGACTGCTTTGTCAATTTTCACTTCTTTGTCACCCTTCTTGATTGTTACTTTAACGACCTTGCCATGATGTTCAAAGCATTCACGGCTCTCAAAAGTCTGCACAAGAATTTTTTAAATTAGATATATACTATATGTTGTTACCTTTCCACAATCCAAGGCAAGACCGCAACATCCCGCTGTCCTTGCAGGTCCCACGAAAAGTTTTGCCGACTCGTTGACAATTTCGGCATTTCCACTTGCAATTTCCGTTGTGGCGAGTCTGGTGTGTGTATGGAATTTCACACTAAACATTGGGATTGCACTTAATTTATAGTCATTTATTTACCCCAAAACAATAGTTGGTCTTGGTTCCAAATAATCTGCCTGTTGATTTGATTGGATTGAAATGGCCTGCTTGCCCTGCTTCTCCTTCAGTGAAAAGCACACAAAGCTCCTGTTTATATTCGATGACTTTGGACTTCCATAGGGGCTTCATTTTCCCAAAGGTACCGAAGCAAAAAAGACGAAATATGCCCGGATAGTGTTGATCATAATAAGCCTTAGAAAAATACTCACTTTTATTGTAACATGAAATTTACTTGAATTCTCTCCCCATATTCTTCAATAGAGTAGAAAGGCAAGTTCATATTAATCCCACAAGCCTGGCATAGGGCTATTATGTCACTCTGCTGCCTTCTTTCATTCCGTTTGTATTCGGAAAACCGTTGTTGTTGCAACACATGTTTCATGCGAAGCCATTCAAACGCACGGAATAGACAGAAATTGTCGTTGTTCACTAAGTTGTATATCGCTCCCTCACTGATGTTGTATGGAATTTCAAAGCTGTTGCTTCTCCCTCTTCCGGCCAATTTCTTTTTCGGAAATCCACTTTCGATAGCTGTGACATCAATGACGAAGGATTCTTCGCAAATTGACGGTCGTTCCTTTGACTTGTTGCTCTGGTCGACGATTTCAAATCGTGTGAGGAATCGTTTCCGCCATTGAGTCTTCGATCTTCTTTACCTTTTTAAAGTGAACGGCTATCTCGTAGTCAAGGTGTCGTGCAGTTAAAAGAAAAATGAAGTGATTGGCTGCGATGTTCATAGCCTCTGCACCGTTCATAGCGTAATTCAAACACATCATAAATATACTCTTTAACACATTCTCGGGATAGTCCGAATTCCAAATGTAGTCCAGCACAAAACGACCCAAGAAACGGTACGCTTAAAGAATATAAAGGTAAATATCTAAAAATAAAAGAAGTCACCGCTGAAACGTCCACTTTGAGCGTGAGCAGCATCCAAGCAAATGTAATGTTCACCATGAAACTGTTCGGGGTCCAGCTGGCCTTTGCTCTTTGGCTCTTGCTTTGCTTTAATGTCCTCCAGTATCTGCAGATTATTGAGAAATTCTAATATATTATTTCAAAATAATTTTCACCAATTGATTAGGAAGTTGATTAATTACTTCCACAAGTGACGGTGCATCCTCAAAAGGCTCATCGATATCTCGCACTGGACCATAAGACCCGTCGAAGACAGGAGGTCTTTCGTCATCAGATGACATGGTCTAATACAGTAAGAATAAATGTTTGCTAAAACCAAGAATGAAGGGTAAATTACGATGGGGGAAAGAAAGCAGAGAAAAAGGGGCGTGGCCTAATCAGACGCGTACGCCATGATTATCGATTAGGTGAGAGAGTACACAAAAGAGAGAGAGTCAGGTCAGAGAAGCAGAGAAAAAGGGGCGTGGCCTAATCAGACGCGTACGCCATGATTATCGATTAGGTGAGAGAGTACACAAAAGAGAGAGTCAGGCCAGAGAAGCAGAGAAAAAGGGGCGTGGCCTAATCAGACGCGTACGCCGTGATTATCGATAGGTGAGAGGGTACGCAGAGAAGGGTGGTTAGAGATTCCGGTACAAGGGATAGCAGAGAAGTAGAAGAGCAGAGACGCAGAGTGGCGTCCATTATTATCGATTGGCGAGAGAGTACGTCGCACAGAAAGGTTAGAGATGCAGAGACAATAAGTCCAAAGAAGTAGACGGGGCTGTGAAGCAGAAAGACTCGAAAATTATCGATTGGCGAGAGAGTTCGTCGCACAGAGAGGTTAGAGATGGAGAGTTAAGAGGGTGTAGAGAAGCAGAAGGGCAGAGACGCAGAGTGGCGTCCATTATTATCGATTGGCGAGAGAGTACGTCGCACAGAGAGGTTAGAGATGCAGAGACAATAAGTGCAAAGAAGTAGACGGGGCTGTGAAGCAGAAAGACTTCCATTATCGATTGGCGAGAGAGTTCGTCGCACAGAGAGGTTAGAGATGGAGAGACAAGAGGGTGCAGAGATGCAGAAGCGTAGAGACGCAGAGTGGCGTCCATTTTATCGATTGGCGAGAGAGTACGTCGCACAGAGAGGTTAGAGATGCAGAGACAATAAGTGCAAAGAAGTAGACGGGGCTGTGAAGCAGAAAGACTTCCATTATCGATTAGCGAACAAAGGCGACCGGGTCTGTGGCATGGAGTTGGCCGGAGATACAGCCGCTTGCAAAGAATCGTCGGTGGGTAGACAGGGAGTTCAAACGACATGGTTTTTATGAATTTTTGAGAAGCGGAAAACTCCAAATTATAGGCGAATTGGAGTCTTTGTCTGATCACATCGTTATTCCTCGCCCAGTTCATGTGTAAAAGAACAGAAGTTTTTGCTTTCTGTCGCTGGTTTTAACCGAAACACCCAAACACGTTTTTGAACAACTATATTTTATGAACCAGAAGTTTTTGTCATTTACCAAACAAAAACCACAAAGGCGAACAATGTAGCTGGTAAAGGAACAATCACACACCCCATTTTTTGGACATCGCCCGCGGGCCACTTCGCACCAAACGCGCAAACTTTTATTGCTATATATTTTTCTCATTTAATTAGGTTTGGCACGATTCCTTTAAAATATTTTTTTTCATTTTTTTTGCTAGAGTAGTTACAGGCCGACATTTCACCGGGGTAGTAGTTAGAGACGACAAAAGTCCGGATTACGGTAGCCTCCCATACCTATGGGAAGGTGCACGGCCAACTGAGCGCCAGCCAGTGAGCGCTGCCAGTGAGCGCGGGCCATCTGAGCGCCAAAATTTCAGTACTGAACCAAAACCTATCGCGCGACTTTTTTTGCAAACCCCAACCTATTGCAGGGGTGCGCGACTTTTTTGTAATTTTTTCTGAAATTTTTTCTGAAAATTATTATTTTTTTATTATTATTATTTAAATATAATTTTTTGTGTTTTTATTCGAAAAATTATGCCGGAGGCAAGTGGACTCGAACTTTCGCTCTGTCACCAAACCAACACAGTACCACTCTGCCACTGACCATTGCCAGAAAAAGGATATTGTCCACTATATGCTGCAAAGATGATGACGTCACCACTGCGAGGGGTACTGTAGTCCTGTGTAAAATGGCAATAAATAGCCGCAGGCAATCGGACTCGAACTTTCGCTCTGCCACCAACCCAACACACAACCACTCTGCCATGAGACCACTTGCCAGAAAAAAGATTAATGTCCACTATATGCTGCAAAGATGATGACGTCATCACTGCGAAGGTACTGTAATCCGGTGAAAATGGCAATAAAACGGCAACAGGCAAGCGGACTCGAACCTTTGGTTTGCCACCAACTCAACAGACTACCACTATGCCATGCGACGATTAGCCAGAAAAAGGCCTAATCTAACTATTATGCAAGGCTGATGTCATCAATGCGATGGGTACGGTAGTCCGGTGAAAATTCGCAATAAAATAGCCGCAGGCAAGTGAACTCGAACTTTCTCTCTGCCACCAACTCAACAGACTACCACTCTGCCATGCAACGATTTGCCAGAAAAAGGATAACAGTCACCATATGCTGCAAAGATGCTGACGTCATCACTGCGAGGGATGCTGTACTCTTGCGAAAAATCGATAAATAAGCCGCAGGCTAGCGGACTCGAACTTTTGACCTGCCAACTACAGTACCCCTCGCAGTGATGAAGTCATAATCATCTTGACAGCATATAGTTGACAATAACCTTTTTCTGGCATCTGGTCTAATGGCAGAGTGGTAGGGTGTTGGGTTTGGTGGCAGGTCAAAAGTTCGAGTCCGCTAGCCTGCGGCTTATTTATCGATTTTTTTCGCAAGAGTACAGCATCCCTCGCAGTGATGACGTCAGCATCTTTGCAGCATATGGTGGACTGTTATCCTTTTTCTGGCAAATCGTTGCATGGCAGAGTGGTAGTCTGTTGAGTTTGGTGGCAGAGAGAAAGTTCGAGTCCACTTGCCTGCGGCTATTTTATTGCGAATTTTCACCGGACTACCGTACCCATCGCATTGATGACATCAGCCTTGCATCATATAGTTTAGATTAGGCCTTTTTCTGGCTAATCGTCGCATGGCATAGTGGTAGTCTGTTGAGTTTGGTGGCAAACCAAAGGTTCGAGTCCGCTTGCCTGTTGCCGTTTTATTGCCATTTTCACCGGATTACAGTACCCTTCGCAGTGATGACGTCATCATCTTTGCAGCATATAGTGGACATTTAATCTTTTTTCTGGCAAGTGGTCTCATGGCAGAGTGGTTGTGTGTTGGGTTGGTGGCAGAGCGAAAGTTCGAGTCCGATTGCCTGCGGCTAATTTATTGCCATTTTACACAGGACTACAGTACCCCTCGCAGTGGTGACGTCATCATCTTTGCAGCATATAGTGGACAATTATCCTTTTTCTGGCAACTGGTCACGTGGCAGAGTGGTACTGTGTTGGGTTTGGTGACAGAGCGAAAGTTCGAGTCCACTTGCCTCCGGCATAATTTTTCGAATAAAAAAACAAAAAAATTATTATTTAAAATAATAATAATAAAAAAATAATAATTTTCAGAAAAAATTTTCAGAAAAAATTTACAAAAAAAGTCGCGCACCCCTGCAATAGGTTGGGGTTTGCAAAAAAAGTCGCGCGATAGGTTTTGGTTTCAGTACTGAAAATTTTGGCGCTCAGATGGCCCGCGCTCACTTGGCAGCGCTCACCTGGCTGGCGCTCAGTTGGCCGTGCACCCTTCCCATAGGTATGGGAGGCTACCGTAATCCGGACCTTTTGTCGTCTCTAACTACTACCCCGGTGAAATGTCGGCCTGTAACTACTTTTGCTTTTTTCACTTTTAATTCCCAAATCCTGGAGATTGAGGAGCGGATTCGTGGCTTAAATTTTCACCACCACCGGGTTGGCAGACGTATTGGTGGATTAAGTTGCCACCACCCGCGGATGGATAGGCCGGGTGTATGGCTTTGTTGCCATCATCCGGCAGTGGATGAGGAGGGATTGGTGGCTTAAGTTGCCACCACCCGCGGATGGGTAGGCCGGGTGTATGGCTTTAGTTGCAAACAAATTTAATTTTAAATTATTTTAAACGTCTTAAAGGTCAAAAACGTTGAATTTAAATTCATTTAAAATTTCTCAAAAATCCCCCGCACCAAGCGGATCCGAACCCCAGAGGGGTGGCCAGACTGACGCACTAACCACTCGGCCACATTGGCAATGTGCAATAAACAGTAATTTGCTCTGATAAAGGGCAAAATTGACGTCATTACTGCTGCAGCAGCCAATGAGAACCAAGAATGTATGCCCCTATGAGGCGAGACAACTATGGCGAGATAGTGTGGCGAGAGTGCATTGCAACAAGAATGGCGAAAGAGTGTGGCGAGAGTTCATTGCAACGAGAAGCATGGCGAGAATGGCGAAAGAGTGCGGCGAGAGTTCATTGCAACGAGAAGGATGGCGTAAGTGCGAAAGAGTGTGGCGAGAGTTCACCGCAACGAGAAGGATGGCGAGAGTGGCTGGCGAGGGGACCAAATAAACAAATCAATTAATGAAATTTTCCCAATTTTCAATTTAAAATGGGGGACCGTATAATTAAATAATATTATTAATAATTTAATTATAAAAAAGATTTAATTAAGTTATTATTATTATTTAAAATGATAACAAATGTTTATCTTTTTAAATTTGCAAATAATTAAAATTATTTATTTATTCCATAAATTTTATATTTTGTTACATTAGTAAATTTTTCCTGAGCTTTTCTTTTTTTATCAAAATAATTATTCTAAAAATAATAATGAAAATTATATTTTAAACTAGCAAAATAATAATTATTTATTTTGAATCTTTTTATTAAGAAATAATTTATTTATTGTGAATTTACTCATCAAATTTGATTTCAGCAGTACACATTAAAGGGGCCAAACAAACAATTAACTATCAAAGGGAAGAATTGCGGGAAGGGTGTCAAATAAACAAATCAATTAACATGATTATTTGACATTTTCGCTTTTGAATGGAAAAGAATTGGGGGATCGTAAAATTAAAAAAAAAGAACTAAAATTAATTTAAAAGTGATTAAGTATTATTCTAAAATTAATAATAAATGTTTTCATTTTAAACTCAAAAATAAATTTAAAAAATTATTTATTTTTTCTTAATAAAATGTTATTTTTGATGAATAATTAATGTACCGCCCCAGTTTATTAAAAGCAGTTTCATTTGTTTATTGTTGAAGAACTTTTCTCCTCGTCATCAAATTTTGTATTTTTATCGCTCACATAATTACAGCACTCCTTAAGCGGGCCAAATAAATAAATCAATTATCAAAAGGGAAGGGTGGTGTAAAGATGCCCTATAAAGATTTAAAAGGATTTATCAAACTTATTCATCAAACCATAATAATAATTTTTATTTTAAATTCACAAATAAAAAATTATAAATAAATAAATAATTATTCTAAAATTAATTTTAAAAAACTTTTCATGGGAGGGGGCTCATGAACGAAATTTTCCTAATTAATTAATTAATTAAAAAGATTTATCAATTTGATTTAACAAACAACAATAATTTTTATTTTAAATTTACAAATAAATAAATAATTAATTATTTTAAAATTAATTAAAAAAATTCCATGGAAGGATGCCAATAAAGAAAGCAATTAACGGAATTTTCCTAATTAATTAAAACGATTTATCAAAATATAAATAATTAATTATTCTAAAATTAATAAAAATTTCAAGGAAGAGTGTCCACAAAGAATTTAATTAACAGTATTTTTCCTAATCAATTAATTAATTAAAAGATCTCAAACAATAATATAATAATAATTCTTATCTTAAATTCACAAATAAAATTATATATAAAAAAAATTATTCTAAAACAATAATAATAAAAATTCCAATTTGAATACCAAATAAAAAATTTTTTCAATAAAATATTAAAATTTGATGCACAATTTATTTCAAACATCAAAAAGGCATAGTGGTGGAAGGGTGTCCAATAAACAAATCAATTAATGAAATTTTCCAACTTCCGCTTTTAAAGGGAAAGAAGCCCATATAATTAAAACAATATTTATAAATAACAAACATGTAATCAATTAATTATTTTATTTTTATACACAAATAAATAAAATTTTGTTTTCTCATTAAAATTTTATTATTTTTATAACAAATTAATTTAGCAACACCCTTAGATCTAAACGTTTTTATTAACAAGAATTTATTATTGTAGAATTTTTATCAACATTTTTTATTCGCTCAAATTTATTACAGTACTCGTAAGACGGTCAAATAAATAACCAATTTTATCTTTTAAAGTTAACGTAATTGGGGACCAAATAATTAAAATAATATTTATAAATTAAATTAAATAAGTAAAAAGATTATCAAATTATTATTAATTTTTAATAATAATGATATTTTTTATTTTAAATTTACAAAAAAATTATTTATTTTTCTCATTAAAATTTTTTTATAACAGTTTTGTTTACCTACATCCTTACATTTGGACGAGTTTATATTTTATTTTGAAAATTTCGCATTGTTTATTCGATTTTCCTGTTTTCATTGGCGGCCCGTCGTTCTCATAATACAACCTCACTACTCATTTCCCTATTTTTTCTAATCAATAAGGTTCTTTATTCATTGCCTTTTTCGGCTGACCATCAACACTTAACCCACCAAAACAAATGAACCGAATTCGAAAAGCATTGACAGTAGTACACAGCAGAAATGAATCAAACATTCCGGAGTTGAAATTCGATGGTGGCGCAACATTGTTCCCTGCTGAATACGCCGACGACGTTGACTTCTACTTGCGACAAGTCGAAAGACGCAGCCTGCTGGACTCCGACTTTCTGTCCAGGCACAAAACCGTGGACAGGACGAATGCGTCAAATTCTTGTCGATTGGCTTGTCCATGTACGTTTTTAAAAAAAATGTTGAAAACTTGTCGATTACGGTGAAATGGTTTTAATTCAGGTACAAGTTCGCTTAAAGCTGACCAACAAAACGTTCAGCCTATCCGTGTACATTCTCGATCGCTCTCTGTTAGCACACATAGGAATCAACAAGACGAACCTGCAACTGTTGGGCGTCACCTGCATTTTCATTGCAGCCAAATTCGAGGAAATTGTCATGCCAAATGTTGACGACTTTGTCTATGTGGCAGCAAACATGTTCAAGAAGGATCACATCATGCGAATGGAACCGCAGGTGAATAGGGAACAAATATTTAATTACCAGATTCTTTATGGGGGGGGGCACCCTAAATTAGGCAGTCAAAATCGCCCTTTGCAGTTATTTAAAAATTCAAACTTATTATTATTAATTTTTTAAGAAATAAAATTGAAATGTTTTTCACGATTTTTGTTGAAAATTTCAAAAAAAATTAGAAATAACTATGTGTGCGCATTATAAAGGTGCTGTCCGGGCTCAAGTTCAACCTCAGCGTGCCATACTCCATGCAGTTTCTGCATCGCTATCGCTTCTACGCTTCGCCGTCAAAGAGTGTGTGGGCGTTTGCGAAGTTCATCAGCGAAATTGCCCTGGTCTGCTACGCGCTGGCCCACTTCCCTCCTTCCGTTGTTGCCGCCGTGTCGCTCAATTTAGCTGCGTTTGCATACGGATGCCCGCTGCAGTCGCCCGAGCTGTTCGTGAACGTCTTCCGAATGTCCGAGGCGGCCGTGGAGCGTATTTCACGCTCATTCGTCGACCATGTAATTTAAATTCTGGTTTTTAAGCTCAATAAAGCTACTTTCCAGGATTATTAATTAAATTTTGCGGGTTTTAATTAGCCCGGTCCCGGCATTTTTTGAAAATTCATGTCTTTAATAGGTACTATAAAAAAAAATTTCCGTTGTGGGTTTTTCTTCCGTCCCATAAAGTTTACTAGACTTTATTTAACATGCTCGCGTGCTTTGTGATTTTATTTTCCTTCAATTTTCCAGGTCATTCAATTTCTCGACCCCATCGCGAAGCTTGGGGCCCTGCGCGAAAAGTACCGGCGCCACTTTGTAATTACCAACGAGCAGCTGACACTTCTCTGGGACTTTGGGGATCACATTCGAAAACAGAATAACGGACTGCTCGATGTTCCCCGTTAAATGTGCCTAGCATTATCCCATGTTTAACCGTTTATTTCACTTCTCTAAACAGCTTTATTTATACAGAAATTTTTGGTTTGTCCTCCGACCATTTCTTTTTTGTATGTTTTTCTAGTTAATTATAACCCCCTCTTAAATTTTGCATGCTTTCATTTAAAAAAATAATTTAAGGAAGAAGAAAAAGGGTGTTATTAATTTTGTTTGGAAGGGTTTCGCATTGGGATGGGGGCTCAATGGGTTGGATAAAGCAGATTTTAAAATCTAATAAACCGATAAACAACTATCGAAAAATAGTGGGGGAACAAAGCACCCAAAGCTATAATTTTGTCCTGTATTTGAGAAAATGTTTTTTAATTGATGAAAATTTTATTCAAAATAAAAAGGGTGAGAAACTGTCCAAACCCTTTTCGACCAGTTTTCATCGCCAATTCGATGCTAAAATTAGGTGAAAAACAAATAATGAATTGAATGTGCCAACTTTTCCCCAACTTAACTCAAAAATCAGTCCCAATAACCATGTGATTTTCTATGCCTGTTTGGGTAAATTATACCTGACAACACAAAACAATCACCCGGCCCCATCGAGCACAAACGTCTTTGGCAAATGTTTTTAATTTGTTTATTTCCAACAAAGCCTGGCTTATTGCTCGGCAGAATTACAAAGAAAAAGCTTGTCATTTGACCAACAAGTATAAATTTTTAAAAAACGTCCTTATATTCTGGTGTGCCAACTCGGTTCATTTTTCTTCATCTTTGGTCCATCGGAAACTCTTTGCCATCGTTGTCGTTGCCGATTCATCCTTCTTTTTGTGCTTTAAGATCAGATCGGTGCAGTCAAAGTTCAGCTTTGCACAGTCATGGCAAAACGATTGGGCAAAACAAGTCGCTGCTGCTGCTCGCCATTCTGATTGATGAGTTTGAAACTGCTCTTACCCTGCCGGAAATTTTCGCCACGACACTCATCGCACATGAATGTGAACACACCATACTAAACAATTTGCCAATTTTTTAACAAAATTTTGTTAAAAACCTTTGGGCGACCCAATTTCCAAAATATGGAAGTAGTCAAACACATTTTTCGGTTGTTTTTTGGGCGATTCATCCACTAAATTTTGCAAATCTGAGCAAATTAACAGAAAAACCTAACCACCTTCAATTTCCATGGCCTTGGATTTCTTCACTGCAGAAGCAATTTCCTCATGGCCTTTGTCCAAGCGAGGCTTCCGTCCCTTTTTTGAGGGGCCCGGTTGTAGGTCAAGCAGGGTTTGGGTGTTGTTGTTGTTGTTGTTGTTGTTGTTGTTGTTGTTGTTGTTGTTGTTGTTGCTGTTGTCTCCAGATAGAGAAAAGGAGAGAGAAAGAAGACGAAGAGAGATAAAAAATAATAGAAAAACAGAGAATATGTTCTAAAAGAAGTTAAAAATAATTAAACTATTAGAATTGGATAAAGGTGAATCATGTAAAATTTGTAATATTTTTTTGCTTTCATTTTTTTTAGTAATTTCTTTAAAATTTATAAATTGTTATTTTTTATATCATAGTAATTTCATCTTTTTTTATTGCCTTCATTTTTCAATAAATGCAAATGGGTAATTTAGTGATAAAATATTTAATGACGAAAGGTTTAGTGAAAAAACAAACGTTTGGCCACCCCCACGAAATATCCAGAAGAACAAAAATTAAAGTTTATAAAAATCCGGAATAAGTCTATTTTAGGGTTTTCGGAGTCGGTTAACAAATTTTCCGGATTTTTATAAAAGAAGGCGAAGAGAGATAAAAAAAGAATAGAAAAACAGAGAATATGTTCTAAAAAAAGTTAAAAATAATTAAACTATTAGAATTGGATAAAGGTGAATCATGTAAAATTTGTAATATTTTTTGCTTTCATTTTTTTTAGTAATTTCTTTAAAATTTATAAATTGTTATTTTTTATATCATAGTAATTTCATCTTTTTTTATTGCCTTCATTCCTGAGTTTTATTGCGTGTGGATCATTTCCCAATTATATAGCAACACAAATTAATAGTAAAGAATTGTCATTTTTTAGGCATTTGATTTTTTATTTCAATAGCTTAAATTTTGAGCAGAAAAAGGAGTTAAATTTAATTATTTATTTTTAATTTGTTTTACATTTTTTGAATTTACTTATTCTTTTCTTTTTGTCTTATGTGAAAATAAATTATTTTATAAATAATTTTTTATAAAAAATTAGTTTAATAATCATATGAAGACCTCTGTTCCTTTCATTACGCAGCTAATATTAGAAAATGCAACCATTTTTAAATTTTTAAATAAGTTCTTCTGAAAAATTTATTTTAATTGAATTAAATATTTTATTTAAAAAAGTTTGAAAGGACCTAAAATAATAATTTTTTTCTCTTGTTTTTCTAAAGAATTTTTAAAAATAATATTTATAAATTTTTTTGTTTGAAAATTGCTATTTTTTATGTTTATAAAATTGCAATAAAATAACATATATTTTTATTAATATTTTTTTTCTTGCGTCGTGTCTACAAGGAAATTTTGGGTCATATGTGCAAATACTATATGCGATAGCTTTTTTGTACAAAAGAGTTATAATATGTAAAAAAATTTTGAAGTTTGATTTAATTGGTTTAATTAAAAATCGCTTTTTCAATGATAAATTAAATAAATTGATTTTATATTTTTCATTTGTTCAACAATAACAGTTTTTATGAGTTAAAATGTATATAATTTAACTGGTGAGGTGAATGATTTAAAAAGTACAAATTAACTAATATTTATTGATTACTATGCGAATGAGAAGATTTTATTTATATAATTTAAACTTTTTATTGGAGAATGTTGTTTTTATTTGTGACCTATTAATTTGTTTAACTTTATTATTTATTTTGTATTGATTAAATAATACAAGTTGACACAAAATGCATTACCGCAGTTGGTTTTTTCATCAGTATTTGAATTTTAAGTCAATTGCTAAATCTTAATTGAAATTTAAATATCTGTAATTTTGATTTATATGTTTTGTTTGATAAAATTAGAATTTTATCATTATGTAAATTGTGTATAAAAAATTTGTATGGTTGGCATAGGTTTAACAGCTACGATTTTCAATCAATTGTATTACCGCCGCAGATTTTTGCATATTTTTCATATTGAATTTACCACAAATTTTCATTTTTTTATTGAAATAAAATCATAAAAATTAATAAAATATTTTTATCAAAGTATATAATTCCGACTCGTATCTTAAATACATTACGAATTTACACCTTTTTATGATTACGCATCTTTTAATTTACATTAATTTGCATTTAATAAATAATGAATTTCAAGAAACACATAAAGGTTTTTTACAAAAATTTAAATATTTTTCTATTTAGTTGTTCTTTGTTGAGAATTTTTTGCTCTTTCAGATGGGCTTAATAATTTTTTCAAGAAAAATTTTTCAAACGCCTTAGGAATTTTTACGAAAATTTTCCCGATTTTAAGATATTCTCGAGTTTTCAGATCACCTTGAAATCATTTATTCATTCAATCAGTTAAATTAATTTTGTGTATTTTTCGTAAAGCATTTTTTTCACTTTTAACAGTTAAAATGGGTTATTTGATTTCATCTTTACAACTCTCAAACCATTTTTTGATAATCACCTGCTGAGGAGTCAACCCAAATTTAATTGCGAATTTTGATAAGATAATTTTGAGATATATTTGATGATGCTAATTTTTTGTAAGCAAATAAATGTATGAGAATATATTTTTAAATTAAATTTATCTTTATAAATTGATTACATTTAACAAAAACGTTGCAAAATTAGCAAAAAATAAAATATCTTCACATATATGATTATAAGCAAGGCTCCCAAAAAATTTTTCAATTAAGGACAAACGAGGCTAAAACTATGATTTTGATCACTAAATTTTTTTTTTGAAAAATGTGCTTTCAACAACAACGAGAATTTATTGGTTGCTGCCGAATGCTCATTTTAAACTAAAATGGGAAGAAAAAGTGCTTTCTTAGCCACCTGACCTTACAAAAAATTAATTTTTTTTTTAAAGATGTGTTTATCTCCCTCTTACTTTAGTCGATGATTGCCTCGATAAAATCGTTAAGATCGGTCGTCATTTAAAAAAGTTACGACCCAAAACAATTTGATTATAAACATTTGTCTCATACTGTCCCGCACAAAGAGAAGAAAGAGATACGCAATGAAATGTAGGAAATGACTACTATCCATCAAAGCATACTGAATAAAGAAGAAATGCTTCTTTGCTTTAACATCTAAAAATCAGCATTGATTGCTTCAATCACAGGGAATTTTATATTAATAAAAGAGAAAAAAAATTTTAATTTTGATTAACAAAATTATGATAAAAAACGAAAGTTGATCAACAATTAAAAGGGAACTACTGAAAAAGTTACGACACAACTGAAAAACAATAAACCATTAAATTACAAGTTGATAAGAATTACTGTCATAGAATCAAAATTCAGATGGGCTTTGTTTTCCGAATTGAATTTTTCAAAAAAATGCCAAAAAGGCAAAAAAAAAAAAAAGCATAATAAAAGTTATCGTAGAAGCTTCAATTATTATATCGAAACTAGTGCGCAGAAAAAAAGGCCGTTCTCTAATATAATAAAAGAAATTTTGTTGCATAAATTATTTAAATATTACTAATCATGGATTATTGAATTAAATTAAAATGCAAACATACTCCATCGTTAGAAAGGGGAAAATATTTCGGTATTTTTCAGTGTTTGTTTGGTCAGAAAATGTTGTTTTATCAATTGAATAATTTGTTTTTTCTTAATTCATCATATTGTTTGTTTGTTTTAATATCATCAATTTAATTAAATTCTGTGCTGGTTGTCCTACATATATATTTATTTACTTAATAATTATCTTAATCTTTATGTTGTTAATGCAAAATATTATAAAACTAGGGTTAAGCCCCGACCCCGAGCCCCCCGGCCCCCGACCCGACCCGAGACGTTTTTTGGGCCGATCCCCCGACCCGACCCCCGACATGTCGTCCCCCGAGGTCCCCGACCCCCGACTTTTTGCCCCCCGACCCCCCGACACTATTTCGGGGGATTGGGGACTCCGAGCGTTTTAAAAATTTAAAAGTTAATTCATCCACGAAGGCGGGAAATATTGAAAATTTTTGAGATTTTAAACAAATTTTCTTAATAAAATTCATTAAAAATTACGAGAAAGTTTCCGGTGGCGCCTATCACCACCGCCCCACCCAAAACCATGGTGCCGATCGTTAATTTTTCAAAATATCAACACCAAGGTCAAAAAATTAGATTTTAGGGTCAAAAATAATAACATTTAGCAACATTTTTCAAATCAGTAAATTTTTACAATTTTTTGATCAAAATGCTATTAAATTTTAGGGCCGGCGGTGCCGAGAGGCGCCGCCGGGAGAATTTTTTGAAAATTTGAGTTCATTTTGCCCGCATATTTTCACCAAAAATCATCAATTTTTGCACGATTTTGAGAAAATTTGTAAGAACAATTTTGCAGACTGACGGTACCGATAGGGGGTCCGGGTCGTCTTCGTACGAGCACCTGGCCCGGCCGATAGGTGCCGCCGTAAAAAAAAATCGAAAGTTGCAAGTTTTGGTAGCATTTTTTACATAAAAATGGCCATTTTAAAGTTTTTTTCTCAAAAACCAGCGAAATAAAACATTAATCAGAAAAAATTTAAAAAGTTTAGGTGAAGCCTGAAAAAAAGAAAAATCTTAGAAATAAGGAATAATGACACTTACGAACCCTGCTTAATGACATTATGTCATAAAATTTCATAATTATAAATATATTTAAGAAATCTGAACAATTTTCGTAGCTACCCCAAAATCAGAACATTCTTATAAATAAGAACAAATGAAAGCCCTGGTTTAAAGGCCAGATTGTACTCACTCGTACTGGCGCTAACGAATTAGATGATTAAAGTGAAAAAAGGAAGATTTACGAGCATTTAAAAAGAAAAAATTGTTTTTTCGTTAAAAAATTTCGTTGATCACTACCCGATCGGGGTCCCCGACCCCCGACAATTGAGCTCCCCCCCGACCCGACCCGCGACATGTCGCACCCCGAGGTCCCCGGCCCCCGACTTTTTGCCCCCCGAGGGCTCGGGGCTTAACCCTATATAAACTATAATTTTTTAAGTTTTACTTCAAAAGCAATAAATATATGAAATTTTATTTTTAAGATATAATATTAAGAATTTAGGATAATTTTGAATAATTTTTAATGATGACTTGTGTGCTTTTGTTATTTTAAAATAAAAATTGGACTGATCCGGAATTCCCTATTTCCATTTTTTTGAAGAGTTGCTGTATAATAATTTTAATAAATTTATGATTTTTATTTTATATTTGTGATTACGCAATCTGAATAGATGAACTATTTTAATTGGTCTTTAATCTGTTTCATGGTTATAATAATTTTCTTATTATTTAATTATTTTGATTGTATTCTTTTCCATGCGAATTTGATTTTGGAAAATTTAAATATTTCGGTATTTATTTGTTCAAATTTTTATTCTCTTTTTTCGCAAAATTAAGTAAACAACATTTAATTTTTTTTATTATTATACTACTACAAATTTATTTACATTATCTTTTGCTGTATAGATTTGCTTATCTCTTGCATTGTAATAACTTTCAATAATCCTCTCAAAAAAGCATTTTTTATTTTTTTCGACCGTTTTTTTATTAATTTTAATTTTTTTTTTAATTTTTCTTGTGCTGAGTGTTTTTGTAGTTCCAAAAAAATTTAAAAATATTTTTGGGTTCTCTATAATTTTATAATTTTATTTCAAGATCTTTTACCTCTCTCTAATTAACATGTGCCAGTTCCAAGAGTACTTTTCCGCGCGTTTGTTTTCACTTTTGTTGCACTCTCCAGATTTTTCAAAATGTGTTTGTTTTTTCGTTTATCTTTTATTTATATATAAATAATTGTTATATTAAAACCTGATTAGTCATTTTTTCGATAATAGATAATTTTTTGAAAAATTAGGTATATTTGGCAAAATATTTGAACTTTTTCTTCTAATCTTAAACATTCTTTCGAAAAGTCCTCATTTTATAAATTTTACTTATTTTCCTTTAGATAATTTTATACAAAAAAATGTCTTCGAAATGAAAATTTAAATGGGTCGGACAAAAATTGTCAAAAATCTGGTTTTTCAATCACGGTTTAATGCACCATATCTTTTTCTTAAAGCATCCAAATTAAAATTTAATGAAATAAAATAATTAATGTGACACAAAATTATAGGATCACCCGCGAATTTGGGCTTTTAGAAGGTTCTAATAGACGAAATTAATTTGAAATTTTGCAAGACAATATGCAAAAAAAACATGTATTTTACAAATGAAAAGCCTTCTTTTTTGATCATAAATATGCACCAGAAGCATACATTTGAAGCTTATAAAAAATTTTAATTACCCCATATTCGTCAGATTACTGATGGTAATCTGATAATTCGGAAAAAGCTTGAAACCAGAAAATTTTTTCTGAAAAAATTATTAAGGATGAACCAAAATTCACTCTAAAATGGACTTTGGATTAAGGATCAACTACGCGGCTCTTTGGGATATTTAAGAATTTTGGTGAAAAATTTGTAAGAAAAATACAAGAAAATAAAAAATAAATTAAAAATCAACTTTCTTTGTATTTCTTATAGTATTTTCAAAATTTTTTTATTTATTGCAATTGCCGAAAGTAGTCAAATGGAATTATTAATTGTCATTGGCACAAGTAACAAAAACCTTTTTAAAAAAAATAAGTTTTGCCGAAGAAATTTTGTTGAAATTTTAATTTATACAATAAAATAATCTTTTAATGAAAAAATAATAATAAATCTATTAAAATAATATCGTAAAAAAGGATTATGCACTAATGCATAAAACTATTTTTAATACGTAAATTAAAATTATTATTTATAAACTGCGACAAGGTGTAATTTTTTAAAAACAGTTGTCGAAATACTTGTATTTTAATATTAATTAAATAACAAAGCAAATTAAGTAAATAATAAATTAATCAAATACAATTACCTGAAATTAACTCATGAATTGCAAATTGTAGGTTGGTGGAGCAGATAAATTTATTCTAAAATCATTTTAAAATATTAATATTTATTTATACATAACTATTTTTTTTTGCTGTGATTGTTTTGGGTTACCATTTTAGTTAATTTGTATTCTTTTCGGCTATTACCTTTTTTCCGTTTTTATCAGTATTATATTTCGTGCATTTTTAAAATTTTTTTAATAACAAATAAAAACGATTTAAGAAAATATTTGAATTAAAAAAATAAAAATGTTTCAACTATTTCGTAAAAATTAATACCGTATTATTGAAATAAAAGCCCCTCTGAATTTGAACCTTTTTTTGAGGAAGTTTGAAAAATAAAATACCCGGGGGTTTTATTTCAATAAATACGGTAATTAAAAAACATAACCACTAATGAATGCACAAATAAATAGAATAAAATGTTTAAATAAACAAATTTTTACTCAATCGACCTGATTCAGATCATCATCACTTTTTCTTTAAAATCCAAATTGTATTTGGCTAATGATTGTTTTGTAGTGCCCAATAATTCGGCAATTTTTTGATCGACTAGCATTATAATTTTTACTTCTTGTTCGGAAGTGCGGCTTCGTGTAATCTATTGTATTTTTTTAAATAAATGAAATGTTAAAACAATTTTTAAATATTTTTCCAAAAGGAGCTGCTTATAGTTATTATATAAATTTTGTTTAGTTGATTTTTTATTTTTAAATTAGCAATTTTAAATTAAATTATTATTAGTACTTTTTTATTTGCATTTATTTTTAATATTTGTTTAATATTAACATTGAACGTTATGAATTGATGAGTATAGTAGTTGACTTTGTATTATTAAATAAGATCAGGTTTTTTACGCTTCTGGTAATCGAACTATGCGAATTCGGTCAACTATACTGTATTACCAGAAATTTGTATGTTTACCGGCTTATGAATATAAAATTTGTAGGCTAATTTTATCATATAAATAAGTTTAAGCACTAGCACCTTATTTCCGCAAAATCTATAAATAAATTTAAAAGTGATTCCATCGGCGATAGAACCTGATGTGTTTTTTTTCTAAATTTCATGCATGGACAAAAAACAAAAAAGTAACTGGAGAAGATGTTAAAAACGTTAATTTAATAATTATTTTTAATATTTTAATTGCTTCTTTTAATACATTATCTCTAATTATATTGTTCTTACACTAATTTTATTGCTCCAAAAAATTTAAAGATTTGTCTGAAAAATCTTGTATTTTGTTGAATTTATCTTTATAATGTCCATTATACTCCGATATCATTAGTTAATTTTCATCTTATTCTGTACATGACTTAAAATTGTCAATTTTATTGGTTTTTCCATGATCACAAAGCATTTAAATTTTGCAAAAACTTTTTGGTTTTATTTTTTATTTAAAAATTATGTTATTTATGCAATTAATTATTTAAATTAATATTTGAATTTTAGTTTCAAGTCAATTTACATTAAACATAAGTTTTTTTTGAAATCGAGTGGAATGATATTATAAATATTAAATTTCCTGATGAGCGACACTTCTGTAAAATTGAAAATATAATATAAAAAAAATTTCAAATAAATTGAAAATAATCAGAATAAAGCGCGAAATTTTGCGCACCCAAAGTACATCCATTTACTTTCTTAATGCCGAGAGTGAGTTGTTAATAAAAATTACTAGATTTATTTTTCCTGATTATTATTTTAAATTTAAATATACAAATTAATCACAGTTCTACCTAATAATTATTCTCTAAAATATAATTTTCGTATCATTATTATAAAGGAATAAATATTAAACTGAAAACAAGAGGCTGTTTGCTTTGAATAAAATTAATTTAAAAAATAAAATAACCTAATATTTAATACATTAGATAATTAACGCTTTCTTTTAATAGGTATTTAGTTTTTTAAATATCTGAATTCTCAAAAACATCGAATACCACTAATAACTCTAAATCATAATTTATAATGCAACAAGAGAATTAAAAAAAGAATTTATTTGGTAATTTTATTTCTTTAATATTATAGGTAGTTTCACTATGTAAAGCAATAAGCGATATTAAATTTTATGTACTTTTTTCTAAAAATAATAATTTATATTGCGTCTATTCATACTTTAAATTCTTCTGTGATTAATCAGGTGTTACATCCCAATTTTATGAAGTCATATAAATAAATTTTATCGCATAAAAAAGGCGTTATAATGTAAAAATAAGAGAATATTTACAAAAACATTTTGAAAGCTTAAGAAGTGGAATTTGTTGCGATAAATTGTATGATGATAAAATACAAAACAAATATTTATAGAATGTCAAATAAAATAATAAGATAATAATGTCAGAGGCGAAATTTAAAACCAAAATTGGTAAAAAGATGAATGTTAAAATAAAATACTAAGGAAGTTGGTTTTTATGACACTAAAATTTTCAGTGACGCATTTCCCGACAGCCGTTAAATATGTATAGTTAAATTGGCCTTTGACCCAAATTTTTTAGCAAAATTTCTCGAGAATATTGAATAATTTAAGTTTCGTACAACTGATAAATTTATGATAAAAATTTGGAAACTTTCGATTTTGAGGTTGATTATTCGCTAAAAATTGAAAATGTTTATCTGTATTTTTACAACTTTATATCAATATTTCGCGATTTTTGGTCCATATTTTATGGCCATATGAAGAACAATTTTATTTAGATTTAAAAATAAGGAAAAAAAATTACGAAATGCAATCAGTTGCATGCCATGGTCCAGTATATCGGAGAAGAGTTGAAATCGCGTCCGAATTTGGTGGCCAAAGGAATTTATGCGGTCGGATCAGCGACTGCGAAGCAAAGAATGAGTCTGACAAAAAATATTTCTTTATTTAAATTATTAAATTGAAGTAACAACTTTCATTTATCAATTTTTATATTTTTAGTTAACAATTAAATGGAATTTTTGTTGACTGACGATGTCAGAGATATTAATTAAAAAATTTACATTCTTCCAAATTCTAAAGCCCAGATTTTCATTTTTATGTATTTCTGGTATTTTTTTCATTTGTTTACGTACCAGATAGAATTGTTTAAATTTAATTATCAAATAAATTTCTATTCGAATATTTTGGGGTTTTAAAGCATATTAGTAGTATAGGGGTAAAAATCCGCGCGGGTACGCTGGCAGAGAGATGCGCATTCACTATAGGAGAGAGGAGAGAATTAGAGAAAAAGAGTAATTCTTAAAACTTGGAAAAGCGATTAAATTTGTAAAGCGAGACCCAAGACATTAATTTGGCACCAATCCCTCAGCCTATAGGTATTGATTGGTTCGCTTTTTCATGCTCGGGTATGCTGCCGTGTTTTTATATATTTGATAAATGTATTATTGAAGCAAAAGAAAAAAAAATATTTTGACCACATATATTAATAATAATTGTGCAAGCAAAATAAAATAATATTTTAGAAGAATATGAAACCATCCCCTTCTCTGTTCTCTTTTGTTTTCGAAAATTTATTAGTGCATTAGTGCGGGAAAAGAAGGGCAATTTTGTTCTCTTTTAATTTTAAGGGTTATATTTATTTGTTGCCGTTAAGAAATTAAAACTTTTAACAAAAATACATTTAATAAAAATGTTTATAATAAAAATCCGCGCGGGTACGCTGGCAGAGAGAGGCGCATTCACCATAGGAGAAGAGAGAAACAGAGAAAAAGAGTAAAAAAATATGCTCGGGAAAACAAGGAAAAGCGATTAAATTGTTAAGAGACCCCCCGGCACTAATTTTTTTGTAAAAACCCATCCTATATGGTATTGCGGGTGCTCCTCACCGATGCGCGCGTCGCTTCTTTTTTTTTGCGGATGCCAAAATATTGATCCTAAGGAAATTGATTTAGCGAATGCAAAAATTTTTACTGAGCATAGAAATTATGGAATTAGAGAAAATTCTCATTTTTTAGGGAAATTTATTTTTTAAAATTCCCCCTCCTCTTCTGTTCCTTTGGACCTACGTCATTTTTAGTACGGGAAATAAAACAATAATGCGAAAATTTTTATTAATGTTTATTTTGCACGTTAAGAAAAATATTTGTTTTTAGAATAAAACACTTGTTTCAAAGGTTGGGATGGAATAAAACAAATTAGTCGACTTTTAATGTTGGAGAATAAAAACTCTCTGTTCTCTTTTGTTATATGGTAATGTTTTAGTGTTTTATAGATATAATGAAAGTGTGTGAAAAATATGACATATTGTACTAGAGAAACATAATTATTGTCTTTCTTTTGCAATAAAAATAATAAAATCTCTCATTTTTATTAAGTTAAATACCAAATTTTATTATTTGCAAATTCAAATGAATATACTTAAAATGGAAATTATTTTTAAATAAAAACCCGCTCTGATTTGTGGGCGCGCGCTGACATTCTCTTTTCGGAGATGGTCCCTTTAATCGATGGCAAAGGAAATTGATTGGAAAATTAAAAGATGAGAAATTAAATGACAAAACTAAATTTAAGGACAAAACCAAAATCGCGAAAATTAATGTAAAATAATTTTTGAAGGAAAAAGAAAATAGCAATAATTTAAAATAATTATTTAAATAGTTTTAATGAATATTTGAAATTTTTTTCTGTTTTGGAAAGCAATAAATTGATTTTTTTGAACAACAGAAATATGTCTCCATTTTAATTTATTCTTGTCTACTTTTCGAGCCCCCCCCCCGCCCAAATGGAACGAAAAATTTCATGAAAAAGAATTACATCCATAAAATATTGACCCCTCTCAAAGGAATAAGAGGGCGCACGTGGGTCGCGGGAGTGAGAATGAGTTGCAAATTACCACGTGCATTAGTGAAAAAGAAAAAGCCAATAAAAAGAAAAAAAGTGCGCGAAAAGGGAATAAATAAACAAATTGAAAATAAATGCATTTTGGGAAGGTAAATGAAAAAAGAAAAAGGTAAAGAGTTTAAACTCTAAAACAATTTTAGAAAACAGAAGAAAAATAAATTATGAAAAATATCGATTTTATTTTGTTAAATTTCGATTCTTTTTTTTGTCATTTGTTAAATAAATTTACAAAGAAGGAAAAGAATATATGGAACATAAAAGTAAAAATAAGACTAGAAATAGTTATAGAAAGGAAAATATGGCATGCAGCTCAATTTTGTCAAATATTCCAAATTAATAGGTATTCGGTATTTGCCACTTTCGAAAAATACAAAATGATTAAAGAGATATTTGTCAAAAGAAAATTGAAACCAAACGGAAGTCGTAAGTTGTTATCTCCGATTAAATCTGGCTAAGGAAAAATTGTTTTGCGGTAATGAAAACGAAAAATGAAAAATAACGGAAAAATAGGAATTTTTAGCGGTTTGAGTTCACAGAGAAAAAACTTTCGTTTCATTCAAATACAAATTTGGCGCCTCTTTTGACCTAATTATTTTGGAAAATCCAGCCGGTGCTGGCAAAACTGTCAACTTAAGTGATTGATTGCTCAAAGTGTGCATTCAAATTGGGTCCGGGACCTTATTTCGCAAGAAGCACGTGACTCAGCGGGCACTCCGCGCGAGGCTCTGCGCGGAAAAGACCGATCAATATTTACTTTTGCCTAATTGAGGCGTGAAAAGAAGCCAAACCGGCAATCACGTGCCAGGCGGTCCGCCTGGCACATGGGCCTCCCGGGGTCGCTATAAAAGGCGCTATTGCCAAAATTTTTCACTTTCGCAGAGAAAAATAAATTTGCGTTCAAATTTGTAGCAAATCAAAGAATAATTATTTTTAAAGAAAGACTGAGCAATAAAAAAATATAAATAAATAAAGAAAAATTGACAAATAAAAAATCTTAAATGTCTCAGAAAAAATTCCTTAATGTTCCCGCTGAAAAAAGAAAAGAAAGAAATATAAAAAACTATTTCAAAAAAAATATTAATGAAATAAATTTAAATGAAAATAATTATATTGAAATTTCATCCACCGAAAAAAGTGTACCCGATTTCTTAATGACCCAATTATTTTGCCGGCCCGGGACCCGAAGATGAATACGGCGGACACCGTTTTGCACGAAATTTTCAGGATAAATCAATCTTATAGCGAATTCGACCTTATGCATGAGCCGATCTCGTGCATAATAACGACGTACAGTACACCGGCGGGAACAGGTAAAAAACAAATAAATAAGGAAATAATGATATTTTAAGGATTTAATCAAATGGATTTTTGTGAAATTAAAGAATTAGGGAGAATTAAAGTTAAAAATTCGAACAGTTTTTGTAAGTTAAAAAAAAATAATAAATAAATTTCATCATATTTTTAGGTTTATTTTATGCATTGGTTTTAAGTCGATTTTATCAATTAATCAATAGGGAAGAAACAGATAGAATTTCAAAGGATCAATTTTTTCGAATTTACAAGAATGAGCAAAGACAATATGATGCCGTGAGAAAATTAATTATGGATGCAAAAATTTCTATAGATGAAAAAACATACGGATTAGAACATCTACAAATTGTACAGGATTTTTGGGTATGTCAAAGTAAAGGTGTAGGATAAACCTTAAACAATTTTTTTTAATGGGTGATAATTTTTTTTTTTTAAATATAAAATTTTAGGACTCGAAATTTCCTGGTAAATTTCGAATTGTTGCCTTTTCACGAGACGTCGGATTGCGTCCGATTTTTAAGGGGAATGGCCCCCGAAAATATAATGTGTGCATTTTTCATGAAAAAGACCATTGGGATGGTCAGTTTTAATCAATTTTTCAAAATGTCTAGGGGAATTCAGAACAGATACAGAACATAGCTGCGGTACTTTTTATTCAAAATGATTAAAATTTATTTAGAATATTTTAGACCAAAAACATTGTAAAAAATGCCACTTAATTCATGACCCGAAAAAACTGTGTTTTATGCAAAAATTGAAAATCAAAAAAATGGCTCCATATAGAATTGTCGCATATGACTTGGAATGCACGGTAATTTAGTTTTTTTAATGCAAAAATAATATGTAAATTTAGACTAATACAATTTTTGATGAAAATTTGTTGAGAAAAGAAACGATTCATAAGCCGAATTTTATTAGTGCCCGTTTTACTTGTTCATTATGTTTGGGAGAAATAAAGGATTGTGAAATTTGTGGGATGGGACAACGTCATTTAAAATGGTGCAGCAAGGACGGAGTTGATCCAGTTAAATTGTTTCGTTAAATGGATTATTAATTTTGAAAAATATGACACGTATGCATATGCACACTTTAGCGGTAAGCAAATTTGAAAAAAACAATGAAAATCTAAAAAATTTTTAGGGCGGTACGACTCGCACTTTGTTTTGAGGGAACTTGCAAATTTGGGATATAAGCAGCCTGAATTAACAATCGCGGATTTAAAAATTTATGAATTAAAATTTAGAAAAGGTGAAAAATTCCCGAAAATTCATTTTCGGGACAGCTGGCTTACTATGCAAAATAAATTAGCTCATTTACCAAAAACTTTTGGTTTGGATTGTGATTCTAAATTATATTTTCCCCACCAATTTAACAAAGAGGAAAATTACGGTAAACAATTTATACTGAAAAATCAAACCCAAACATTTAGGCAAAATATTGAGTACTCTCCCGCCCTTTGAGGATTATTTCCCCGACGAATTAAGTGAAGAAGAATATGAAAAATTCAAAAAATGGTATTATGCGAATTATAATAACGGATTTATTTTAGGTAAGAGAAATATTTTAATCGGGTTTAAAACAAATTTTAGAAGAAAAACTTGAAGAATATTGTTCAAATGACACCGACATTTTAATGAAAGCGCTTTTAAAATTGAAAAAGATTTTTATTGAGATTACAATAGATAAGGAAACACCGAATGGGATCGATATTTTAAGATTATCGACTACAATTGCGTCTTCTTGTATGAAGTAGGAACCAAAATAAGACATAAATAAACAATAGTTTTTAGTATTTTTCGAGCAAAATTTTTAAAAAATAGTGAAACAATCCCGATTATTCCCGAGAGTGGTTTTGAGCCAAAAGATAGTCAGAGTAACATTGCGATTAAGTATTTTGAATGGATTATGCATAGGGACGGAGTGAAAGCAAGACATGCCGGAAATGGCGGTGAAATTACGCTTTTTGGCGACAAAAAATTAAAAATCGATTGTATAATTGGGGCCCAAAAAAGAATCATTGAATTTCAGGTGGGAAAGAAAAAAAAATTAAAAACATTTAGAATTTTTTAGGGATGCGCTTTTCATGGATGTAAAAAATGTTATAAGGGTTTTATGATTCAAGCGAATGGATTAACAGCGGAACAAAATTATGATAGAACTCAACAAAAAATGGAGAGATTAAGGATTGCGGGCAAAAGGATGGGATATACTGTAGAGGAAGTTTGGGTAGGCATTATCAAATTAGCAAATAAAAAATCCAAATTTTTAGGAGTGCGATGTAAGGAAAATGTTAAATAAAAAAGTGAATTTTATGATGCGGAAATGGCAAAATATTTTAATAATTTACCGGAAATTGGACCAATTAACCCGAGGAAAGGTTTTGCGGGTGGCCGTACTGGTAGGTTAAACTGATTTTTTATGAAAAATTAATTTTTTAGGCCCATTATGCCTTTTTGCCGAGGCCTCTGAAAATATGGAAATTTCGATTTATGATATAGTTAGTCTTTACCCTTGGGTGAATTATTACACCCCCTATCCCATTGGCATACCCAAATTAGTCATTAAAAAACAATATATAGTAAAATGGTAGTTTGTCGGTAAAAATACAGAATTAAGTGTTTTTTAGGACAACCCCTGATGACATTCCTTATGATGGACTTTTAAAAGTACGAGTAATTCCTCCAAAAAACCAGTTGTTGCCTGTTTTACCGTTTCATACAGTAGGCTAATAATCGTTTTAAAAATTTATAAATAATTTAGGACGATTTATTACTGTTCACAAATTGCGCATCATGCGCCAAGAGGGCCAAATCTGATTTTGTTTATGCTAAAAATACGAGAAAATGTCGACACAATGCCGAACAGCGGGCATTAACCGGGGAATTTTGTAGTTTGGAATTAAAAAAAGGTGAAAGAAATTAATTTAATTTAGGTAAATTTTTGTTTTTTAGCTTTGGAATTAGGTGCAATAATTGATCAATTTTATCGTGGTTATCATTACGAAAATTTTGATGGGTATTTATTTAAGAATTATGTAAGAAAATTTTTGAAATTGAAGGTTGAGGCTTCCGGGTGGCCTCATGATGTAAAAAATGAAGAAGATAAAATGGATTTTGTGAAAAAATATAAAGAAACATACGAAATTGAGTTGGATCCAAACAATATGAATTTTAATCCTGGGCTACGACATATTGCCAAATTAGCATTAAATTCATTTACTGTAAAAAAGATGAATACATTAAGGAGCATAAATGCTCAAATGTCATGATTTCGATATGGTAAAAAACGAAATTTTTCGGTAAATAAACAATTATTTAGGACAACCGCCCAAGCGAGGCTTAAGCTTTACTCTTATATGGAAAAAATGAATGATTCAGAACATTGTAAATTAATTTATACAGACACAGGTGGACCAAAATTACATATTTTTTTTTATTTCTATTTTTAGATAGTGTGTTTTTTATGCATCCAAAGGGAACATCTCCAATTAAGGAAGGGAGCTTTTTAGGGTATGAAAGAGCAAAAAATCCTTTTAATTTCCAATTTTAGTGAAATGTCTAAAGAATATAGTGATTCAAAAATATTAGAAATAGTTTGTGCTGGTAAGAAATAAAAACCAAATAAAAAATAATTGGAATTTTAGGACCTAAACAATATGCTTTAAAATTACAAAATGAAAATGGTGAAATTTGCTACAAAACAAAAATTAGAGGGATGACGCAAAACAAGAATAACAAAATTGATTACGAAAAGTTTAAGGACATGGTTATAAATTATGAGGAAGAAAAGAAAATACGGTTTACCCACCCAAATAAATTCGGGTATTTTACTATAATTTTTTTTCAAAAATAATAATTTATTTAGACCGACGAGGGAAAGTTACGTAAAATTAGCCGTACTATTATTAAGGATTATAGGCCGATTCAAAAGAAGGGGTTAGTTTGACTGTCTTCATTATCGAAATAATTATTTAAATTTAGGATTATTTTGGATGACGAAAATTTAACTGTTTTGCCTTTTGGTTCTTGGTGATTTTTTTGAATAAATATTTTAAATGTTGTCTCTTTTTTTATTTATTTTGAGTTTTTGCCCTAATATTTTTTAAATGTATAAAAGAAATAAAATAACAAAAATAAAATAAAAATGGATAAACAAAAGAAGCCAAGAGGAAGGCCTCCTAAAATCATAGAGAAAAAAGAAACTCCTCAAAATCTTGATAAAAAAGAAATTCCTCAAAAAGAAAAAATTAAAATTCTAAGGCCCAAGATAAAGCTTAAAGGAAGAAAAATAGAATTGGACATTGAAAACGGTACCAATTCCGTTCCAACTAAAATAAAACTTCCTCCAATTTATGTAAGACTATAAATTTCAAATGATGATAAATATTCTGACAAGGAAAGTTATAAAAATGGAAAATATCTAATAATAAAATTATCAATTGCTTTTGTAATAGGAGGAGACGAAAATTGAAGATTAAAAAATAAATGCTCAATCAGTAAAAGGTTATGTGAAAAATCAATGATCAGAGTGCTAGGTACCTCTGCGTGCATGGGAGTGCGGTTATGAAATGATCAAATGAGTACGCGGTCGAGTGACTAGGGACGATGAGTGATTAGAATGAGTGTTTGAACAATGAGAGAGAAAGAGATAGTGAGGTCGGACTGAGTGTGTGATGGTAGAGAGAGTGAGTGAACAAAAATGATCAGAATAAGAACGAGTGAGTGTTCAGAGAATTAATGATTAAGAAAGAGTGAGAGTTCGCGATCAGAAAATGATCAATGTGTGGGTGGTCATAGAGAAAGAGTGCGAGAAGTCGGAATTATTGCTTGATCAGAACGTGATCCGAGTACGTGAGTGAATGAGTAAGTATGTGTTCAGAATTGATCAGAGAGTACATGATTGATGTGCAAGTAAGTGATCGTAGAGTGTAAGAGAAAGTGATCGGATTAAGAAGTATAGAAAACTATAGGGATGAGCATGGTATCACAGAGACAGTGAGTGCTCAGAAGGTGTTGCGAGTGAGCGTGAGTGATCAGAAGGTGATCAGAGTGATAGTGAGAGATTAATCATAGAGAGAGAGAGAGTGATCGGAGTAACTAGTCACAGAGAGAGATAGAGATCAGAGTGAGGGTGTGAACATACAGTTGTGTTGTTATCAATGAGAGAGTGATCATAAGACAGAGTGAGAGTGAGAGAGCAAAATTGATCAAAATGAGAATGCAGGATGATCACAGTAAAATGGGAGCTAATTATAAGGATGATCAGACTGAGTGAGTGAGTGATCAGTTTGTGAAAAGATGCAGAATGATCGGAAGGAGAGAATGAGTGATCAGAAAATGACCAGAGTACGTGAGTGAGGAATGATAATTGAGAAAATAATGAGTGATCAGCGATTTAATGAGGATCAGTGCGATTGAGTAATCAGAGAGTGAATGAATGAACGATCAAAGAAAGTGATTAAGAACGAGTGAGTGGTCAAAGAGAGAGAGAATGACTGATTAGAAAGAGATAAGAGCGAGAACATGTGTGAACAAGAGAGCGTGATCAGAGAGAGAGAGAGATAGAGTGATCAGAAAAAAATCAGAAAGTGACTAGGGATGTGGGGGAAGTGATCAGAGAGAGTGACCAGAGTAGACGTGATCAGAATATTTGGGTGATCAATGCGTGAGCGAGTGATCATAGAGAAATGAGTGATCATAAGGTGATCAGAATGAGAATAAATTATCACAACGAGCAGCGTAAGAATGTATTGAATGTATGTATTGCCAGGGCGCGATCAGAATGAATAAATATGATCATAGAGAAACCGAGTGATAAGATATGCCAGAGTGAGCGTGAGTGATCAGAAGGTGAACAGAGAGTACATGCCTGATGTGAGTGATCATGGAGAGTGAGAGAGAGTGATCGAAGTGGGATCGAGTGATCAGTGAGAGTGTTTGATTAGATAGGAAATGTTCGTGTGCATGAATGTATGTGTGTGCGTGCGTGCGAGCGTGCTCATGTGGTGGTGTGCAAAGTTGATTTAAGTGCCAGTGCGATGTGTGTGTCTGGAAGTGTAGGTTAGGTGCATGTCAGGTGCAAATATGAGTTCGTGTGTGTGTTTTTATTTATTTATTTATTTATTCAAAAATAAAAATACCAAAAGAAGGGCATTTGCCACTTACACTTTTGGTGGAAATGAGGTCAAATGTGAAGTAGTGATAAAAGAAAACAAACTGAAGAAAACATACTGAAATTTGATTGGAAAAATAAAGTCAGATAGCAGTGAAATAAGACAATTGAATTTGGAGAAAAACATAGTCAGACCTCCAACAAAGAAATTTGTTTTAAGAGTTTAAAAAAAGAGAGAAAAAAAAAAATTTTTTTTTTTTTTGAGGAAAAATTTTGAGATAAATTAGAAGTACTGGAATAAATGTATTGTTTTTTTTTAATTTGAGGAAATGTTTGGAGGTCTGACAGAACTATTTATTGAAAAGATGAGGGTATTGTTCTTTGAGTGATTGAATTTGGTGAGAAATTTTGTCGGTTGGTGGCAATGATTTTAATGCTTCATAACAAACGATGATTGTACGGTCAAAAACTTCCGGCGGTTTGGACATGTCTTCGCTGGCCTCCTTCTGGTTTGGTGCAACAACGGGAGTCTGGTCATTCGTCGTTTTTGGGAGCTGGGTTGGAGGTGCCGGTGGAGCTGGGTTTTGTTGACGTTTTTGGAGACGCGCTTCGTATTCCTCTTTGAGTTGTTCTTTGGACAGCGCCGGACGGATAAACAGACGGGTCAGGTTCTGTTGGGAACGGAGCCGAGCACGCTCGCGCTTCCATCCTCCGAGTGCCACATGTTGGTGTGTGGGCGTTGGCATGACCACCTTGAGCGGGCGTGGTGTTGTTCGCTGCGGGTCGTATCGTCCGAGTCGAAAGACGGCCGTTGGTTGGGCCTCAACTTCAAGATGGTCCAGGATTTTTGTGATGGCTTCCCTGTCTTCCTGAACACGCTCCGATGGGCGGATGGCATTGCTTTCCGGGAGGCCAATGAAGACCAGGGTGCGTTGGCGTTCTTGCTCTTCGAGTGTGGCAGTGTTTTGGTCCAGGTCCAGTGCAGGTGGCATTGCACGTTTGGCGCGAGGTGGAGTGATGTTTGATGCGTTGGTTCGCTTCATGTCGATTAATTAGGAAAGAAAATTTGTTTTTTGCGATCTCAAACTTGGGTAATTAAACCGTTTTGGGTGCAGAGCAGCAAGATTAGGTGAAAATGCTTGTTATGTGCACGCATTTTGGTCTGGGCATGTGTGTGTGGGTGTATCAGGTGCAGGTGCAGATACAGATACGGTGAAAATGCAAGTGGTTTGAGTGCGCGCTTTGAGCGCAGGTAGGTTGTGTGGTCGTATGCAGGTGCAATTGTGTTTGTTTGCAGGTGCACGGCCGATGCAGGTAAGGTGAAAATACGTGTTATGTGTGCGTGTTTTTGGTGTAGGCAGGTGTGTGTGGTCATATGCATGTGCATTGTGTTTGTTTGCAAGTGCAGGTGTAAATACAGGTTAGATGCAAATGATGTGGTTGCGTGTTTGCTTTGGGCGCAGGTAGGTGTGTGTGGGTGCAGGGCAGAGTGCAGATACAGGTTAGATGCAAATGCATGAGGCGTGGACGGTGTGTTTTGGGTGCAGGGCAGAGTGCAGATACAGGTTAGATGCAAATGCATGAGGCGTGTGTGTTTTGGGTGTAGGGCAGTGTGCAGATACAGGTTAGATTCAAATGCATGAGGCGTGGACGGTGTGTTTTGGGTGTAGGGCAGTGTGCAGATACAGGTTAGATGCAAATGTATGAGGCGTGGACGGTGTGTTTTGGTGCAGGGCAGAGTGCAGATACAGGTTAGATGCAAATGCATGAGGCGTAGACGATGTGTTTTGGGTGCAGGGCAGAGTGCAGATACAGGTTAGATGCAAATGCATGAGGCGTGGACGGTGTGTTTTGGGTGCAGGCAGGTTAGATGCAAATGCATGAGGCGTGTGTGTTTTGGGTGTAGGGCAGTGTGCAGATACAGGTTAGATGCAAATGCATGAGGCGTGGACGGTGTGTTTTGGGTGCAGGGCAGAGTGCAGATACAGGTTAGATTCAAATGCATGAGGCGTGGACGGTGTGTTTTGGGTGCAGGGCAGAGTACAGATACAGGTTAGATGCAAATGTATGAGGCGTGGACGGTGTGTTTTGGTGCAGGGCAGAGTGCAGATACAGGTTAGATGCAAATGCATGAGGCGTAGACGATGTGTTTTGGGTGCAGGGCAGAGTGCAGATACAGGTTCGATGCAAATGTATGAGGCATGGACGGTGTGTTTTTGGTGCAGGGCAGAGTGCAGATACAGGTGTAAGTGTGTTTGTTTGCAGGTGTATGTGCAGATACAGGTAATGTGTAAAGGCAAAGGCTGTGCGTTCTGGGTGCAGGGCAGAGTGCAGATGCAGGTGTAAGTGCGTTTGTTTGCAGGTGTATGTGCAAATAATATGTATTATGGGTATGTGTTTTGTAGTCAGGTTTGTATATTTATATGCATACGTGAGTTAAGAGGTGTGTACAGGATATTAGGTCAATAGTTATACCCGTACACAAGACAGGTACGAAAAATATGTTCAAAAAATAATTAAAACGCAAAAATATTCGGAGAAACCAGCTCATAAAAAATTTAATAAACAAGTAAAAAAATATAAGGGAAGATATAAAACAAAAATGATCGAAAATGCAAAAATAAAATGAATAAAGATAAAATTTTATCAAAAATTTATTATAATTTAAAATCTCCGGCAAGTTTTGCCGGAATTCAAAAATTTTAAATGAGGCGAAAAAGATTGCCCCTGAAATAAAGAGTGAAGATGTCAATAAATTCCTAGAAAAGCAGAGAACATACACGATTCACAAGCCCATAAGGAAAAGATTCCCGAGACTAAAGACAATACCGAGCGGCTTCCATACCGATTGGCAGTGTGATTTATGCATATTTGACCAATTGAAAAAACATAACGACGGGTACAAGTATTTATTGGTCTGTATAGACGTGCTGAGTCGAATGATCTTCAGTGCACCGGCCAAGTCAAAGAAGAGTGAGGACATGATCGAGGCTTTTGATCGGGTGTTCGAAAAGTCGAAAGTCATCCCGATGAAAATTTATAGCGACAGCGGCTTAGAGTTTCAGGCGGGAAAAATGAAAAAATATTTTGAAGAAAAATTGATCATCAAAAATGCGAGAAAAACCATTGAAAAAGCATTTCGCGACACCGTCCGATTAAATAACGAAGCCCGAGATTTTGCGGCTGCTTCTCATAGGGCTATTACGGAGGCAGAGAAAATTAAAGTTCGTCACCCCGAGGCACCGGGCATGAAAACATGGTTCGGTAGGCTATTGGAAGGGGTGAGAAAAGTACAAGGAATTTCTGGAAAAATCAACGAAGAAAAACAGAAAATGGGATTTATCAAAACAGAAATGGAAAAGTGTTTGGACCGAAAAGATGTGTTAATGTGCCGAGAATTGGCTGACGAAGCAAAGGGGACATTTGAAATTGTTAAGCAGTATAGGTTGGACATCGGAAGCACGTTCCGTAACGCCTATACTCAGTCTGACCTCGGGATCGGGGAATTGGCCCAAAAAGTAAAGGAAACCCTGAAAGAATACTTGTCCCGACCGAGGCCCTCCTCTAGGCCAACATTTAATGATGAGTTTATATCTGCATAATGTATAAAAGAAAACGAAAAGATAATAATAAATTTTAAAATGGTTCAAATAACAGAAAAAGGAACAGCAATTTTGATGGAAGCCTCAAAAAAGAGGCAGAAAGGGCATGGAAGGAAGTTTCAGTATTGGCAGAGGAAGCCGATGATTTTGCCAAATCTGCCCGTGGAGCCCTTAATCGGGCAATTAAATCCCGAGAAAAGGCCCCGTATGCCCCCGGGGTTCGAGAATGGTATGTAAAAATGTCAGATTGTATCTGGGAAATTTACACCATTTTGGATAAAATTAATTCCAAGTCTGATAGAACGGTCTCTATTTGGCACGAGGCCGAACATTCTAAAGACTTTGACCAGGTGAAGAAGCTGGAGGATCAAGTACTTAAGGAATTGAATGAAGTGAGAAAGCTACACTTAGAATCTCGCAGGATTCATACCAAAATTTTGGAGTTAGAAAATAAAGTTCAGTCTGTAGTGTGGGATTTTATTGGGGTTGACGAATAGAGGATAACCAAAATTCCAAATAAATAAAATGACAACAATTGACCAAGAAATACAATTCATCAAAAAAGAAATTGTCATAAGGTGGAAAAGGGAAAGAAAAATGGTTAAAGATGCAGACGAGTTAGTTATTTACTGTAATAATATCTCTTTCTATGCAAAAACATATATGCTCATTGCATTTAGTGCTCCAGGAATACATCAACTATATGAAAAAATATTAGAAATAGCGCAAAACATTAGGCTACTATCTCTACAGATTTCAAATGAATATAAAAATATTTCAAATATTCTTGGTGATATTGAGAATTGTTTAAAATATAAAAACATACAAAAATGTCAGAAAAACGAAAACTCATCAAAACATAGCATGACAACCTGTTATAAATACCAGAAACAGCTGAGAAAATTTCGTATAGAAATAGATGATTGGTTCCAAAATATTGCATCATTAGCTATAAATTATTTAAATCCACCAGAAGAACCTATCAAAGACAAAAATGATAATAAACGTAATGAGAAATATATTATACGCCATACCGTAGGAACCGAATTATACATGGAGAATTATCAGAAAGTTTTTATAGTCCCTATAGGAGGAATTGAATCATAAAAATATATTTAGTTTTTTCTAAATGTTTTTTTTTGCCCTATCGGTAATTTCGCATTCGACTAATAATCTATCTGATCATTTGTATTTAAAAAAATATTTAATTAATTATCCTTCTTCTAAAATAGGAAAATTCATCATGCAATTTGTTTTTGTCTCTAGTGTTTATGCGCAAAGTGTCAAAAATGTTTTTTTTTGGTTTTTTAAATCGTTTCTTTTTTAATTTTTCCTTTAATGGTCCATATAATCTTCAAAAATTACCGAAAATAAATAAGGGTTTTCCCAAAATAAAAATAAAAAATTTCTCAAAATTTTCGTGTTAAAATCGTGAACAAAGAATAAAATATTAAAACCAAAAATTTTCGCACACTTTCATAGTCCTTTATTTCCCGCAATAGAAATAGGCCAAACAAAGAACAAAGATGTTTTTTTACTCAAAATAGTTATCTTAAGATATAAATTATATTTCGATAATTTTTTTTGGTTTTTTTTGTATAGCATTTTAATAGTATTCTCAATATTCGGTTTCGGGTGGAGGTTTTTGGTTAATTGGAGAGCCGAAAATGCCAGCATTGTAACTGTTAATTTATCACATGAAAAAAATGGATATGAGAGTGACATCAAAAGAATTTATTACCGAGGACTAAAAAAACATTTATCCCTTTTCAAATTTAGCGCACCTTTATTTCCCGCACTAAAAACTGCGTTTTATTCCAATCATTTTTCTAAACTTTTTTTTTCATTTCAAAATGTATGTGTATTAAAATCATTCACAAATCGATAATTTCCGTTGATATCGATTAATTGGGGATAGCAAAAAAAAACGGCTGGAACTCGCGCAATGGCACGAAGCGTACCCGAGAATACCATTAGGCTGGGGTTTTTGCACCAAAATTAGTGGCCGGGGGTCTCTTTACAATCTAAGCGTTTTTTCAAGTTTTCTCGCGCATAATTTTTTACTCTTTTTCTCTAATTCTCTCCTCTCTCCTATAGTGAATGTGCATCTCTCTTCCCAGGGGGGGGGGACAAGATTTCTGTCCCTATACTACTCATATTTGTGGAATTTTTAGTGCATATTTTATGCGCATATTTAGTATTTTTTAGTGCATACACCTTTGAATAGAAAAAATTTTTATAGAAATTAATGAAATTTTAGCCCCGAAATAAATTATTTTTGGATTATTAAGCTATCAAATTGCTCAAAAATGCTCGCAGGTTTGTCAATTTTTGGGTAATATGGGCGTTGCTAAAGATACAGAAATTTATTCTAATTAAGTTTACATAATTTTAAAATATTGAATTAAAACTTTAAAATTTTTGTTTTTCAAAAATGATGCAATAATAATTACTGTACCTGGTCATTATTGGCGAATAGGTTAAGCATTGGCGGCTGGACGTAAACGGAAGAACATGTGCAGCTTATTGTTGCTGGACAGTTTGAGGGCGGTGAATTGGGCATAGGCAAGACGGACGGCAAAGAGCCAATGTGAACCTTCAATTAAAAGAACTTTATCAAATCAATTTAATAACATTTCAGAAGGACTTAGAATCTTTTTTATTTTATTTTAAAGATTAAAGTATTAGAACAGATTTTTAAGGAATGTTGCTTTTTCCAAAGTCAAGAAAAAAGTAAATCTTTTTGAAATTTTGCATAGAAAATGTGCTTAAAATTCCAAAACATAGGGGCGGCACCGTCACCAAACCTAATTTGTATAAATAAATATATTTAGTTTATTTATTTTAACTTTTTTTTTTAATATTAAATTTTTAAGGCGAAATAAGACGTAGTGAAAATGAATACACAAAAAATTTGTTTTGTCGGATTTGTACGCACTTTTTCCTCTACGCGTTCGTCTGTGCCCGGTTTTCTTTTGCTGAGTTAAAGCGTGACGGCGCCGCCCAACCGCTTGGCGGACACCAATTTTTGAATTCCATCAATGCCATTTTTGCCAGCATAAAATCCATTCCGAATTGTTAAACATTTGTCTGCTTGTGAACCATCCAACCCTTTGAAAACAGAAAAACGTTAAAAATTAATAAAATTTAGGCCACGAAAAAATGGTTTTAAATTATTTAGCTATAAAGTTACTCAAAAAATCCTCGAAGGTTTGCGAATTTTTGGGGAAAATGGGCATTGTTCAAGAATATAAAATTTTCATTCTAACAAAGTTTACGAAATTTAATTTAAAATATGAAATTGAATAACATTTTCAACGAAATTTATAATTTAAATAATAATTTATATAATAAAATTAATTTTTAATTAAATTAAATTAGTGAATACGGAGAGATAATTAGAAAATAAGTTAATAGGACTTATTACAAAGATTATTTATTGTTTTATGTGTTACTTGAAAAATCGAATAAATAAATTTATATTTAGAAAAAAAAAGAATAATGATAAATATATTAATGAAATCGAATCTCAGATTTTTTTACTTTTAAAATAGAAAAACCTAAAAATTCTACTTTAAAAGCATTGCTTGAACTAATTTAACAATGTATTTGCAGGATTTGGTGATTTGCGCATACTTTCTTTTTCCGACGCGCCGCGCGGACATCGATTTTAGCGCAATGTTCCACAAAATTTGGGTGGGCGAAGCGAATGTCCGGTGCGCAATTATTATAAGCAAAATTATTGGGCGCAGAAATCGAATTAATTTACAATACTTTATTATGGTTATCTCAAAAAGTTGGCGAAAAAATCGCCGGCAAAATTTTAACCCTTTTTTATGTATAAAATATAAGTCATTGAAGCAGCACATATTTTCAGCATTTTCAAATATTCAATGTGGTTCAAAACTATAATTCGTGCATTATTATATTAAAAATTAACTTTGATTTGGGCTCTTTAAATTTTTTTCTCATTCGAATATTTTTACAGAATTTTTTAATTTGAAAAAATAAATTAAAATTTTATTTAATCTATTTTCGATCGGAATGCAAAATCTAAAGTGGTTTGAACATGCAAAAAAAAAAAGAAGTTAAAAGTGATAAAAATTTATTTAACAATTATTTATTTTTTCAAAAAATTTTACTTTATTTCGAAGTTAAAGCTAATTAATCTTCCATATTTCAATCTTTTATGGTGGTAAAAAATTTCTTTTTATAATAAAAACTGTTACAAATAAAATTAAATTTAAAAAATTTTTGGAATAAAATCTTCATCAAGAGAAACTTTGGTGTCAAGTGCAGTTTCGTAATGTCATTCGATGACGCATTGGCACTGCCATAGACAGGAAATATGGGCAAAGAATGGCCAAGGGATAGAAATAACGGAGTGAGGGATAATCGAAGGTAAAAGAGGGGCAAAACGACGAAAACGGCGGAAATATTCGTTAGATCAAAATTCGTTTGAAGCAAATGTTGCCCCATGAGCATTGGCTAAATGTTGCACAGGGAAAAGCCAAAAATAAATAGATACTTCAACGTTCCAGTCGGCATCAGTCTGTTAAGTTAAGTGATTTAAAAGTTAATAAGACATTTTTATAAAAATTGAAAGAATTAAAAATAAACTCCCCGACAAAAATAGGGGGGGGGGAATCGCCGGAGAATGGGAAAGAGAAGAAAATTACAATAGAAAAGCTTTTTTCGTCGCATGGAAATGATTTATTGAAATCTATTTAATCTTTAACTGTAATCAAAAACAATGATGGAATAATTACTGTAACTGGCTTTTGTTGGCGAATACGGTAAGCACGTGGAAAATACGGTAGGACAAAATTCACAATACGAGATGAAATACTTTGGATAAAATGGCTGTTTTGAATGTTTAAATTCTTTAATTTAGAGCTATTTTTTAATTTTGGAATTGCTTTAATAACCTTTCATGGAAAAATTGCTGGTTTGATGTTGTTGTTGTTTTTAAAAATTTCTTATTTCGGGATTAATGCTGTGTTATGATTTTTATACCAGGTATTTATTTACCATTTACTATTCTGTCCAAACTTTTTTATGTTGGATTATGATAAAAAAAAATTTAATATTTATTAAGGCTTTTGTTCAGCAGTTGTGTAATTTATATTTAGCTAAAACGACAAATATTTAATGTAGTTTTTGGAAATATAATTATTATTTAATTCTTTACTGTTTTGTCAAAGACTTTTTATTGAGCACAGATAAACAAATTTTCTTTTCAATGAAAACATTTATTTAAAAATATTTCCATTTTCATAGGCATAATATAATTTAACATCGTATTTTATATTAATATACAACATATAATTCCTATAACATATATTATCATATATTATAGTCATTATTTCTTTGATTACGCAGGATTTGGGCATTAATCGGATCAAATTTATAAATGGAAGATCAAACTAGGTAAATAAAATTCAAAATTTTATGGGTTAGGCTTTCACTTATTTTTAAAAGCGCTAAATTTATATATTCTTTAAAATTAAGTAAATTTGTTGAAATGTAGTTTAAATTTTTGAAAAGATATAGAATATTATCATAAAATTGTTACTAATAGCTTTTTTGTTAATATTAATTGTCCCCCCTTTTAAGCAGGAAGAAAGAAATTTTCTAACAATCAAAGGCTTGAGAAAATAAAACAATTTGAAAAAATGAAGGAAGAAATTTTTAGAAAATTTAAAATAAGAACAACTGAGAAAATTGAAGCAAAAATTACAGAAAAAATTGGCTTTGGATTGTCCACAATTTATCTGTGGAAGAGACAATTTGGCATATCCACTCGTATCATATCATTTTTATATTATTCTTAATATGTTTTTAGCGAAACTTAAACATTACACTAAAGCGGAGAAAATGGAATTTGTAAAAAAATTTTACAAATTAAGAAGCAAAAATCAAACGATGAGCGACACCAAAATTGCAGAAAAATTGGGAGTGGACAGAAACAGTTTAAGACTATGGAGGAAGAAGTTTGGGAGTGAACAGCAATAAAGAGAACTGCGAGATTTACGGACAGAATTTTAGGGCAATATTCCTGATTCAACAGACTAAAAAAAAGTGATAAATATTTTCAAAAATTAGCTGTTCCAATATTTAAAAATTCATGTTTTCCATTATAAAAAAATATGTAATTATTAAATTCTAATCTTTTCATCTTTTCCTCTCTTTTTGAATTTTAAATTCAAAATTTTATTTTCGATGTTTACAATATAATATGAAACTTAAAAAAAAAGCTTTTTAAAAATCGTTTTTCTCCATAAAAAGATCAATTTTTTGGTTTTTGGATAAATTTTCAAAATTTTAGGGTTTTGGGTAAAGCGGTTTTCAGAAAACTGTAACAATTTATTAAACGATTTTGCACAAAAAAATTGTGTTTTTTTTTGGCTATGTTTAAGAGGAAAAAAAATATTAATTGTTTTTGTTTTGTTTTTGGTGGTTGGAAAATTTTCGTAATTAATTTCAAAAATAATTTTACAATAAAATTGAATAAGAAATATTTTATTCTGTGTTGGAAACGAACCAAGACTGGCTTTATTGTTTAACATTAATTAAGAATTTATGAAAAAATATTTGGTTTTATCATTATAATATTTAAGTATATTTTATATTTCATTTTATAATTTAATTAATTATTTTAATTTCAATTTTTTTCAAATTTTTTATCTCGAGCAACAACGTCAGTCTTTTCCATCTGTATAAATAATAACTGAATAATATTTTTTAGATTAATAAATTAATTGATTATTTCTATTTGATTAATTAGCTTAAAAGGATAAGGTTACTTATTAAATTCTGTTTTAATAATGTTTAAATGCTGTTCTTTAAAGTAATAATGCAAAATGATATTTTAGTAATTTTAAATTTTCTACTTCAATGAAATAATAAATAAAAATTTTGATTAAATAAAATAATTTTTTTTTTACATTTAATAAATGTTAAAAATGCGTAGTCTTTTAATTAAAAAAACATATAATAATTTAAATTATGAAATTGTTCGAGTGATTTAATATTAAAAAATTTCTTTTTTCTATTGATGACCTAAAAATTTTTTGCAAAGCGTCCGAATGGCGTTCAGGATTGGATTATCTATGCAGGAAGCGCTATCTTACAGGAGGAAATTCACATTTTCCGGCGCCAAATGATAACACCGATCTTAATAAGAATAATTGACTCGAGACCAAATCACCCAATTCATATATGCATCACTCAAAAATTTTAAAAGTTTAAATTGCTGTTTAATTAATTCTAGGTCAATATGAACAAAATGTTTTTACTTCAAAAAAATCTAAAAATCGTGGCAGTGTCTGTGGTATAATTGTTATCAGAATTTCGAGTGTTAAATTATTACTAATAATTAATTTTTAATCAAATCAGTAAGAAAATTTAATTAATTTCTTATTTTATTTAAAAACTTAAATTCTTGTTAATATTGAATAAAAACTTTTATAATGCTTTTTATTATTACATAGTATATGCTTTTTTCCATTAAATTGTTTATTATCAATGTTAACATAATATTTGACTGCTTCGTTACTTGCTTTTAAAGAGTTTTTAATGAGTTGGAATAGAAACTGAATAATAATCATAATATTTAAAATTTAAACGATAATGGTATTAAAGTTGTTTAATAAAAAAATTCATTTTTTTATAATTTTTATTAAAAATTTATACAATAATTTCTTTAAATTTTAAATATGCTCAAAAATAACACAGAACAGTTAATTTTTATCCAATTATAAAGAGGGCGAGTTTTGGACCGTCCTTGGGTTGAGTGGCCTGTATTGCTTTGGCGAGTGCTTTACTTTTGTATCTAATATAGAATCTTAAATTTATAATATTTCTCATTATTTCCTTTTATAAATTAAAATATACCATTCATAAGATATACTAAATTATTATTATTCATATAATCAAAAGCCTTAATTTATTATTTTTGCTTTCTAAAATTTTTCTCGACTGACTTTTTGCTCCTAATATCATATTCTTGCTTCTTTAGAATTTTGAATGTTTCATATTATCTTTTTTCGATATCCTTACGCTTTATTACTATATTAGTTTTTTGATTATATTTTTTAATTTTCAGAATGATTCGCATTTTATTCGTTTGGACTACTTTTAGGGAAAAAAAGTTTTGTTTCTAAATAAATTAATTAAATTTATCAGGTCCTCAGTAGGATGGTGTGTTCTGATGATGGTTTGACCATATATTTTTTGTTAATCTATTTTTCGACGTTTTTTTGTATTTTGAAAAAACATTAATATTTTTGAATTATTTTAAATACCTAAAATTTGTTATTTGTATTTAATAATTAATTGTATAATGGGGAAATATCATTGTCAATTTTTAAAGAAAATTTTTGTTAAATAAAGTTAGTGTTTTATTAATTGGAAATAATTTTTGTACTTATTTATTTTTGGAAATTCTTTATCGAATCACCAACTTAGATTTTAATACGCGTTCTTTCTAATAAAAAGATAATTCTGTGAATGCTTCATGATTAAGCAGTTACAGTAACCAATAAAGTATTTAGACAAAAAGAGACGCTAATAAGGTGGTTTTCCATGATTTGGTCGAAGTCAAGGCTCCCAAAAATAAAAGTTCTTTTAATTAGAATCAAACATTTCATTAATTTTGATTAAATCTTAAGTCTTTTTCACTGTAATTTTATTGTTGTTTTATTATATTTTCTTTTTTTTTTTGATTTAATTCGTTTGTTTCTTTATCATATTATGGTTAATAATTATAATTTTGAATCCAATTGAATTTTAAGAAAAGTGTATTAACGTTTAAATAACAATTTAATATTTAATTAATTTTTCGAAGATGACAAATTTTTCGTTATTTTTTCGTTATAAAAAACATTATAATATTTTTTATTTGTTTTTAATAGTTTTTTTTTGTTTCATCAAATATTCATTTGTAGTGTTAGTTCTAATTATTTTAAATTAAAAATTTTAACGAAATCGTCATTGGTTTTTTCTCTCATAATTAAATGAATTAAAAAATACTAGAGAATTAAATCTTTAAAAAACTGTTTAAATATATTTTTATATAAAAAATGCATTTATTGTCTGCAAAATATTTATTTTATTATTATTATTATTTTTAATGATCGGTTGTTATTGATGTTATTGATTCTTTTTCTCAAGTACAATTATTTATTCTTCTGCGTAAATCGAGGAGTCTAGTGGAAAAGTCTTTCCAGGGCTTCATGACGGTGTTTAGGAAGGTGCTTGCTATACACGCTATCTCCGCAATTTTTCCTGAATTAAAATTGTCTTGGTTTATATAGAAATTAATCAGATTTTTAATTTATGTGCAGAAATTTAACAGTATCTAAAAATTATTCATTTTTATTATTTCAAATGTGTAAAAATTTAATTTTTTCGCTAATATATGAATAAGAAATTAAATATTATTTCTGCAAATGATCCATATTTTATAAACATTTGCTTATATTTAGCAAAATTCTTTTCAAAAATTTTTACTGTTGCTTTGCATTAAGATAATACTGCAGTATATAATAATATTTGTGATCAGACATTAACTTTATTTTTGGTTTCGAATAAAATAAATAAAAATAAAACTTTAATATTTACATTAAAAATAATAATATTTGAAATGCATATAACTAAAATAGTTAACTAAAAAATCAATTTAACGCTAATTTAGATAATTTTTTCATTAAGCCTAATCAATTACAAACTCATACATATTTAGCCACCTATTAATACTCAGACCACCCATACCTTGGTTTAATTCTTTTTTAATTTAATGATATTATTCAAGCGTATTATTAAATTATTAATATTTAGTCGTATTATTAAAGTATTTAATATCCTTCATCATTGTGTTCTTTTCAACTTCATGTTTGTCAACTTACATTTTTAATATGTTTAGCACTACAGAAATTGCTATTAAATTTAATATGACAAAATTTTTTAATAGAATTTTTGCTATTTAAATCTTAATCATTGAATTTCATTAATTATTTAACAAATATTATTTTTAAAGATTTAACATAATAATAAATTAATAAAAATCCATTTTGACTTTCTTCGGTTTATTACATTAATTTATTATTTAATTTCAGTTCATTATTGATGATAATATCACTTTTTATTATAATTATTGAATATTTAAGAGCAAATCACTTGCGGAGTTTATCGTTTTTGCCTCCTTTTCGAAGTCTTTATCGAAAATCATATACTCCGTTATTCATACACTGAAAGCAACACTCAAATCCCAACGTTTTAGTATTTAATATTTTTACATGTTTATAGATTTATTTTTAATTATTATTTATAATTTTTGCAAATATCTCGAGGTCATTACACAAAATTTACATGCTATGTTTTATTTAAAGAGACCGATGATAATTTTAGAAGAATTTTTTTTGAAAAAAAATAAACATTTGAAAATTTATAACCTATTTTAGTTCACATATTTTGGGTATTTTTGTACATATTTTATACACATTTTATTTAATGCGACCCTTCCTTCTTTCCTGGTAAATATTCATTTTTTACGTTACAAATAAATTGAAATTTAATTTTTTTTTAAATTACTTGTTTTTAATAATTATTTCCATAATAATTGTTAAAGTTACTTATTTTTAATTATATAAAATCAACAATTTTACTCATTTTAAATTATTTTATCATTATAAAGTCAACATCCTTTTTTCCTGATCAATATTCAATATTTTCATTTTACATAAATCGAAAGTTAAATTGTTTTTTTTTAAATTTTATTTTGCGTAATATTCGTTCAGCCATTCCTGGCAAATGCAGCATGTCATGTTGTACCGTCTAACCTTTAGTTTCGGATCCTCATATTTTAATTAATAGGCTTTATTGTATTTAAATTAAATTTCATTGTAAATACATATGAATTTGATTTGAGGATCAAAATTAATTAAAATTTTCGATTTTAAAAATTATTATTTCGTTCAAATTGTTATATAATGTAATTTTATTTTTTGATTTATTAAAAAAAATATCCCTATTAAAATATTCTTTGAATTATCAATCTTAAAATATTTATTAATATTATAATTATTGTTTGTTTTTGTTATTTAATTTGAGTTATAATTTCATTTAGCATCCTGATTTTATATAAATCATGCAATTACAATATTCTAAAATTATTTTTCAAACCTTTTATTTACAAAATTCTCCTTTTCAATATTTTTATTTGTCTTTTACATTCAAAAATAATGGATTTTTTCATTCTCCTATTCCGTCAATTTAATTCTAAATACAGAATAAATAAGCATGGATAATGTTTTGTTATTTATCTTCCAACCGTGTGCAAAAGATTAATTTAAATTTTAAAAATTGGCGGTTTTTTGTAAAAGAGTTTTACCAAAAACTTGAGCAAAATTTAAGTTTTATGCACCTAAAAATCCTATTCCTGGTGATTACTATATAAAATGGAAAATAAAAACAAAAAATTAGTAATATTATAATTATAAAATATAGGAACCAACATTATAATTGGGAAGTATAAAAATATAAAGCAAATTTCGCGAAGTTTAAAATATTGCTGATTTTCCTTTTGCATAAAAATACTTATGGGCTTTCATTCTATTTCATAAGTTTCGATAATCCATAATTTTTAAAAAATCCACAACTTCATTAAAATATTTAGATGAATTTTCAAGTTTTTAATGAACACATGAATGTTTGTATAAACAAAATTGAATGTCAGAAATTTTATACTGATACCACTTTATATTAAGAAATGTTCCAGCAAAATTTCTAGTGATTCTTAAAAGCATGAAATGAATAGAAAAAAGCAGTATATTTTACACTATTAATTTAATCTATAAGCGATTTAACAATTTTACCAGAAAAGTTAATTGATAGGATAATTTATTTGATTAGACAAAAAATTCCTTGACTAAATAAAAATGACTAATTAATTTCAAATGAAGTCAGTGAATTCGAGGTATTAAATGTTCAGCTTGATGGCATATAAAAATAATAGTATTTCATTGCTTTATTATTAAAAACCAAAAACAAACAAAATAAAACCGAATAAATATTTCATAATTATCAAAAAAATAATAAAGCTAATTATAAATTTTTCTATCAGTGAGATATTATCTATATAAAATTGGTTTTATGTTAAATTCTTTTAATTTCATGTCTCATTCACTACTGGAGTCGCGAGATCATTTTTCATATTCTTATTTATATTTCTTTTAAATAAAATTTACTGATTAATCGCTTTTTCATTTGAAAATAACCAATATTTATCTCTAATTTTTAAATTCTTAACATTAATGCTAATGCATCCCGGAAGAACTCTGAATTGTTATTATTATAGTTTTATATATAAGCACGATTTGTTATATTTCTTTTTTCGTTTTATAATTATTTTTTGCAAATTTAAATCTCGAAATACGCTTTTTAACAAATTTGATTTTATGATTAAAATTGTTTGCTTCTGTATGCATATTAAAATTCAATAACAAGCATAATTTTGGTTATTAATTTATAATAAAATTATCTTTATTTAATTTCTAAATTGATAATTCTAACACATTGATACTCATGAGGCAGGTTCGTGATCCAAATGTCCAAACATGTATGTAACTATCGTTATGCTTAAAAATAAAATTCATTGTTTTAATTATATTTTATTAAAATTCATTTGATGAAAAACGCGTAATATATGCTATAATAAATACAAAAAAGCATTCAATTATGAAATAAAAATAAAAATTCATGAAGACATTAAGACATTAATTGAAAACAAATTTCAAGTGCACGAATTCTACTCTGGCTAGTATCTTATCACTGCTTTTTCATACATTGATTGTAATGATAAAAAATAAAGTTAATTTATTTTTAATTTGCTTTTAATTTGCATATTAAATAAACAAAAAAAACATTTAAAATTTGCATAAAAATGAGCTAATTATAATTAAATGGTCATTCTGTTTAAAGATGATTTATTTTTATTGAATGTATTTGCATTTCTAATCGGAAAAATCATTATCAAAAAGTTTTGGAAAAAGCCAATCTTGCAATTAAATAATTGATAATCCTCTACAGATTAATCATTAATAAAAAATGATAAACTTTTATCCAACTAATTAAAAACATAGACAATAAAACTGATGATGATTGCTTTGTTTGAATAAAAAGATGTTTTTAAAAATAATCATATTATATAAAAATTAAAAGAAATTTTAATTTTATTTTTTCTTCATTAAAAATTTATTAGAAAAATAAATACATTAATTTATAAATAAATATAAAAATAAAACACTATAGTGAATGCTTTTTTGAAATTTACAAGTGGAATAATGAAAAAAAATAATAGCTTTTAAAATATCGAATAAAAGAGATTTTATTATTGCGTTAATTGATCTGCAGTTGACATTAATTAACGACGAACTTCTGCATTTGTAAATCAAATTTTTTAATTAATTAAAAACCTAAACAAATTAAAAAAATATAATTAAAGATTTCCACTTATCACGGGAAAACGAATGAAAAAGATAATTTATGAATATTAAATAAATAAAATAAAGCCTAGATAAATAAAAATAATTTAAGCAAATTGAAGCCTCTGGAATTTTATGCAAAATAATTTGCAAGTTATTTTCTTAATAATTTAATGAATAATCAAAATTTGGTCACTTTCCACGATTGAATTTCTTAATATCTTTTCTTTTTTATCATTCATAATTAGTTTTTTTTTTAAATTTTTTTATATAATTAATGATTCATTGATAATAACTAAAAATTATATTTTCTAATATACAAACAAAATCTGATGTAAAATTTTTTTTTGTTATGCTAAAAATCGTATATTTCGAAAAAAATTAATCAATATTTTGATTAATTCGTTTATTTAATATGATTTTATTAATTATAAAGAATAAATTAGAGTTTGATCTCAGTTGGGAGTTTCTCGATTTCCCACTGAAACATTTAGTATAGTTTAGTGAGACTCTTGTTTTTTATATATTTTATTTATATTCCTGTTTTTGCAGAAATTTTGACTTAAGTCATTACATTAATTTAAAATAAGTTTCATTAAAATTTTTGAATTAAAACAAAATTAAAAATGGCACCCTTTCCTTTTTATCGATCTTTATGCATCGTGTTTAACCGTCCGCTGCTCAATCCGTTCACTTCCCATAACAGCACATTTAAAGCCAAATCCATAAAAAGAATCAAATTTTCATTTTCAAAAAGTGGAAATCCGAGCATTCAAATCCTTTATGTAAATTTGGGAGAAGGGATAGGAATATTTCAAATAAAAAATTTCAGAAAAATATGGCAAAATTCATATAAAAATTTAAAATTTGACCCAAAAACTGGCTATTTTTGGCATTTCTTGTATACAATATTGAATTAATGTGCTTTGCCATTAACTATGTTTATCACAACATAATTTGAATAAATTTTAGTAACTGGTTTTTTTCTAAAAGCTTATTTCAATTTTTTGAATTCAAACGAGTATTGATTATAATGATTTTTTAATTTTTTTTTTATAACTTTTATTATTTGGCTTAAATGAGGAATTAGTAAAAAAAATTGACAAACTTTTTTCAGGCCTTCAAATTTTTTCTATAATATAAAAAATATATTCCTATTTTTGATAGTTTTTTTGACATATTTGACTTTATTGTTTTTTTACGAGTTGTTCTTGATCCAATTTTCATATTGATAAACAAAAAAATACAATTTTAAAATAATTTAGCATAAATTTTTCATCAACAATATAAAAATAAAAACATATCGATAAAAAATTTATACATTTTATATTTGATCTAATTTAGATTTAAATAATTAATATAGTCTATAATTATAGACAAATTCACTTAAATTATTCATTTCTTTACAAAATACTTAAAACATTAGAATATGAAAGAATAAAAATTCATAAAACAATAACTGAACCCAATGCTATGATTCATATAGTCATTCTGAGTGCTGGTACTATTACTAAGACAAAAAAAGAAACATTTTATTAGATCAAATTAAAAATTAAATTAAAGACAAAAAAGAATTTTATCAATCAATAGAGTTAATTTAAATGAAATGAAATAATATTAGAAAGATACTAATATATTTATAGAACGTTTATTGTTCAGAAGTCTTATTAAGTTTTCTAATTATTTTCTACGCTTACCGACTATTCAAATTTAAATATTATGCGTTGCACAGTTTAAATATTTTATAAATCGATTAAAAATAAATTGTGTAAAATAAAAACAAACATTGTGGATTTAATAATTTAAAGCCTTTTTATACTAAAATTTTCAAGAAACACCTTAAATTATTTTAATAAATTGTTGCATTCCGCATTCAGTTAAATATTAGAGTTGGGAAATGCTATGGAATAAAAGGACATAGTAATTTTAATAGAAAATTAAGCAATCATAGAACACTAAAATGTAAAGAAATCTCACAACAGAAACTTATTAAAAATGTATCATAATAAAAAAGCCAATCCTAAATTTAAAATTAATAATAATTTAAGAATATTATGAATTACTCATTTCAATTCTGGTATTGCTCTAAATAATTGAAAAAGACCCGCGAGAAAATTGACAAGTCTTGTAAATGAATGTTGTATATGAGAAATAATAATCGTAATTTTGCCTTATTTATTTTAATTTATAAAATTTTTAAAATAAATTTATTTGTTTATGTTAAAACTTTTAATTGATATTAAATTTTTTCATTGTATAATCAAACATTTCTTTTTTTATAAAGATTAATATTAATAAAATATTGTTTTGAGTAAAAAAAGTAAGTATTATTTATAATTCATATTTAAACACCTGAGTAGTATTAAACTGTATGTGATTTAAAAAAAATATTATTTGAAAAATGAGACACAACTTTCAAAATGGTCTCGATGTTATCGCTATTTTAAATGTAGAAATTTAACAAATGATATTATATATATATATATATATATATATTTAGACTCGATGTTCTATGATCAGTGCATAATTGTTGTGATGCAAAATGTTAACTAATAAATTAATTCTTATTATGTTGTTGCAATGTTGACAAATAAATAATAATAAATTTTTTAATGGAATTGAACAGGTTTTTAAATAAAATCAAAAAACAAATAGAAATATTAAAAACTGTACATGTTTATAAATCAATAAACAATTTACCCATAACAAAGAATTTAATTGTTTTTGGTGTAAATTTTTATAATTTACAGAAAAGAAAATAAATAAACTGTTTAATTTCTGTATTAAAAAAACAATTTTTAGACAGAAGATAACCGACAAAGAACCTTTAATAAATATTTATTAAATTTTAATTTAAATAATAATTCTTAATTTGAATTTAACAAAATATCTTTTTTGTAAAAATAAAATAAATAGATATTTTAAATTGGAAATTTAAATAAACAAGTGCATATTTAATAATAAACAAGTTTATTACCCAACTTTACTGCCTGAATAAAATTTATGAGTATTGCAAACAAAAAAGATTTCGATTATAAACATTTTGTTTAACAATTAAATATAAAACATTTGAATAATGAAGCTTGAGAAATAAGAATTGTAACATCTAAATAATTAACAAAGATTTTTACGAAATAAACTTAAGTTGATGTAAATTATTTATTATTTAGAGAAAAACAAATAAATAAATATTGTTTTATTGTAATAAAAAATAATAGTTACAGAAAAATAAGCGATATATAACCAAGCTATTATTTAATTATTTTAATTTCTTTCTAAATATTAATGTTTCAAAATTAAATTTAAACATAATAACGTTATTAAAAACTGAATTATAAGCAATCCAAGCAATCCAACGTTTGAAGCAGACAACGCGATTGTTAAAAAACTTAAAAATAAAATTTAAGTGGTCTAATGTCTTAATTTTAATTTACCAAAATATCCAATATTATATGAAGAAGAAACCAGGTCAGTTTCGAAAGAAAACCAGCTCATAACAGAGAGAGAAATGAATTTATGCTATAACGAAAATAAATAAATAGAATATTATTTAAAAATTATTTTCAATTTTTATAATAATGTAGAACAATAACCCCACTTATCTTGATTGCATTTTGCAGGGAAGCCAATAATAATCTATATGAATATTTGTTGTAAATTATTGAATCTTGCAAACTCAAATAAAGAAGTTATTATTTAACGAAAGTGATATTAAAATAGTGCATAATAGTATCTCTTGAATAATGGGCTCAAAAAGGTTTTTGAAATGGTTGTTTTAAGAATTTTTCTCAAAAGCATTTGCGTGAAGGTTAAAATTTTTTAGGTTTTTTTGTTTAAACAAAAAGTTTTAAGTATTTTTGTCACAATATTTTATTAATTTAAGTATTCAGCATTTTAAAAACTCATCCGCCAAAAAATAAATTATTTTCTTCTTAATTATTTTCATGATGAATTATTAGTCAATTCATTTTATGTTCTCTCAAGGAATTTGAAGGCGCCATCTAACTTTTAAGCAAATAGATTAAACGTCGATTTTATTTTTATAGCATTTTAAATTATTTAATGGTTTTACAATTATAATTAATTAAAATATACTAGTCAACTAATATTTTTTTTTTTAGTAATAGTTGTTCATGAAATTTTTTCGTCTATTGAGACCATAATTTTTTGTTTTCTTAAAAAAGACATATAATTTACATCCCAACTATTATGCTTTAAATTTGAAAAGAAATAATATATTCTTTTGTCTTTATTTTTTGTATTAATGTACAAAAACTCTAATATTTCGTATAATATTATTTTATTTAAATAAAAAGTTATATTTTTTAATAAAATAATTTTTATTCTCGTAATTTCTTAGATTAATTAATCAATGCTGCTTCATCAATAATTTAAAATAAGAGCTGAAATAAAAAAACTATCTTTTCTCATGCCGAATTGTCAATTTTTCTTTTGATTTTTTAAAATATTTTAATTAATTTTAGCCAAATTTTTATTATAGTCTTATCTTATAAAAATAAAACCGACGTTTAATCTCTTTGCTTAAAAGTTGGATGGCGCCTTCAAAATTTCTTGTGAGAACAAAGGCACTATTAATCGGATAATAAATTTTGGCAAAGGAAAAGCAATGGAAAAATTGAATTCATACAGAGAGCAGGGCACGATTGAGGAATGTTTTAGACAAGCGTCTTATTTAAGAAACACATAAATTATCATAAATAAATCGCTTGTCTAAAATGAATTGACTAATAATTCATCATGAAAATAAACAAGAAAATAAATTATTTTTTGGCGGAGAAGTTTTTAAAAAAGGCTGAATACCTAAAGTAATAAAGTATTGTGATAAAATACATAAAACTTTTTATTTAAACAAAAAATCTTTTATATTAAAGTTAAATATAATTGCTCCTTATCGGATAAAGAAAAAGTCGTGGGCGAAATCTTTAAGTGATTGATTTCAAAGACAATTAATGTTTCATGAACCTTAGCACTTTCAATTTTTTCTTGGAAAAATTTTTAATTTTTCATTCCAATCCAAAAAAAACCTAGAAAATTTTAACCTTCACGCAAATGCTTTTGAGAAAAATTCTTAAAACAACCATTTCAAAACCTTTTTGAGCCCATTGTTCAAGAGATAGTATAATGCACTATTTTAATATCACTTTCGTTAAATAATAACTTCTTTATTTACATCTATCTATAAACCATTATGCTCATTATTAAATTAATCATTACTAAATTATATGTACTATTAATTTTTTTATTAATAAAAAAATAAATTAATATTCTATTATTTCTTAATTCTACATCGTCAAAGAATTTTCATTATACATTAAGAAAATGAATGTTTGATTGAATCTATAAAGCAATTGAAACGTTCCACGCTTACGAATAATTATAAAAAAGGCACGTAAGAAAGAAATTTAAATTTTTTAGTCTATGCGTCAAATGAATTATTAAATTAAACTAGTAATTTATTCTTTCAACCAAGTAATAATGAACTAGCAGTGAGTTTGCAGCATTCAATAATTTTTGGATATATTAATAATTTGGTTATAATATTACAATCAAATAAAAAATGATATAATTTTGCGAATTAAATGCAAATTTGCATATAAATTAAATTATTATTTTTTAGTTAGTGAGTCATTTTTTTAACTCCTAATTGATATGGAAAATGAAAAGGTTTAATGAGTTACTTGATTTATTTTAAGCATAATTGAGCTAAAAATTGCAACGGGGATCGATTTCCCCCATTATCCCGCGGGCAAAGAGTGAGAGAAAGAGATTTAAATTAAATTTTTAAAAAGATTTCTTATTTAATTTTTATGTTCAAGTATAAATTATTTCTTATATTTCACAGCAATTAAATGTACCACATGCTTTGTTTCTTTAAATTTATATTCATTATTTTTAAAAACATTTGATTTATTTTTTATTTTTTTTTGATATTCTTTTTTTAATTTTTTTATAAAGATGCAACTTTAAACTTTAACAATAATTAATTTATAAAGTGGGACAAATTTGTCAAAGCGGCCAACAATTAACCAAAAATAATTTATTTTAATATTCAATTAGAAGAATGTTAGAATTACCGAGTTCGAGTTTAACTAATCTCAAACATTGGTATTTTATCCTTTTTTTCGGATCCGAATATATTTATAAAATATACACACATGAGAAATAATAAAAATATTCTTAAACATACATATGAGTAGGCATACATATGAATATAACTCATAATATTCATAGAGATGGGCATATGCATAAAAGTGCATACATTTGCGATATTCATAAATATACAATTTTTAAATAATTTTTAAGTTTTAATAAAATCCCCAAATGTCGGGTCCCCAAATGTCGAGTTCCCCAAATGTCGGATCCCCAAAAGACCTTCGATCCCCAAATGTCGGATACCCAAAAGTCGGGTCCCCAAATGTCGGGTCCCCAAGTTGCAAATCCCCAAAAGTCGCACCACGAGAGAAATGTACATCAAAAGCAATTTGTTTCATCAAACATTTATGTGCAAATTAAACAAAAAAGTAATCAAATAAGAGCGAAAAATCGATGCAATTAATAGATTTTTTTTTAATATTATACTTATTTAGTAAAAACATAAAATAAACTCATAATCAATAAATAAAATAATAATATATACTCAAACAATCGATTAATGGGACATAAAAAGATGAAATTTTCATAATAAAAAAATTAACAAAGGTAAGAGTACAGAAAATGGATTAATATAATTATTGTATATGTCTTTGATGCCTAATGCGATTGAAGAAGAAGTACGAATTGCGTGTGAATACGATCAAGTTAATATTTTACATAAAAATAAAAGTATAATTAAATGTAGTTCCTTCCATAAACTAAAAATTTTATATTAAAATATTAGAAAATAATAATTAATTAACCAGGAGGGATTAAATGTGTCAATAATGCAATTTTGTAATCAAATAATGAAAGGCTCTTTAATGTTACGAAGAAAGGTAAAAATTGCTGGTTTAAAGAAATTTATTAAATAAAAAACACCCAATTATGGTTTTTACGAATCATCCAAGTGTAGTTTTATTTAATCATATTTTATTATGAGAATCTCTTTTGAAAAGTAAAGGAAATTTAACTCCTATTGTTATAATTAACATTTTTTATGAGTTCATGATCACATTCGATAGTAAACTAATTGTAGCATTTAATCAATTTTTCGTAATTTGTATTGCAAAATTAGTTTTAATATAAAATTGCTTTTTAAATTTGAATTTTACTTTAAATTTGAATTAACTTTTAATTATTTTAATATATCGATGTTTTCATGATAAAAATAATTTTTTCTATATAGTTTAAATTCACAAATTGTTTCGTATCCGCTGGACATTCGCTTGCTGATGTTCGTACCGCGTATATTTCTATTTTATTTTATTTTTTATATTTTTTTTGTTTAAGATGTTTAAGACAAGAGTATTTATTTATTTTAAAAAAATGTAAGATAGCAGAAGTATTATATGTATAGTTCATGAAGACATTTTTGAAAATATTTTTCTATAATTTATATGTTTCAAAAAACATTTATTATTTATTTTAATGAAGAAAAGATTGTTTGTTTTTATTATTTTAAATTAATTTGGCTATTTTGCTTTTTTTAAAAGCAAATAATTATTTCCTTGTTGATATTTTTTTAAATTGGTGCAAATTTGCTGTATTTAAGAGAATTATTATATGTATAATTGTTCCGCTATCATGTTTGATTTAGTACCGAGATTTTACTTTCTTGAACAATGATTTGCATAAATATGTTCATTAAGGACCAGGTCAATATAATTTCCTAAATAATTAGATATAAAACCACTTCATATTTTTATTATTTAAAATTATCTCACTATTCTCTGTATTTGAGAAATAATTTTATGGTTTTTTGATAATTTATATTAGAGAATATAAAAGCCAAATAAAATATTTTAAACAATAACATAATAATACTAGCTCTAATTTTCTTCTATAATTTTTTTATATAATTTTTTCTGATTATTTATTTACTTATATTTTTCGAGTATAATTAAGTTCAAAAATGACAATATAGAAATATAGAATTATTTATATGGCTTTCTAACACTCCATAGAAAAGTTAGGGCCTACTCGGAGGAGTCGAACACTTAAATGGGCATTTTATTAGTATTATAGAGAGAATTAAAAGTTAAATAAAGAAATAAAGTCAAACTATTTTAATTTTAATGATGAGTTTATTGATGGTGTAAACTATTACAATATTGCCTTGCACATAGATATTCAAGGTCTATAATTTCTAATAATTATTTTGAAGTTAATTTTGTGTGTAATAATTCAATATATTCATTATATCAACAAATGAATTTATTAAGAATTTATTAATGAAAATTTTATACGGAGTTTTAATTCTACAAAAAATGAGACAAATAAATATAACTGATTAAAATTCCTTTAATATAAAATATTAGCGACGGAAAAAAATAAATAAAAGAAAAATTACAGTTGATATAAGGAAATTATGGTATTCTTTCTTTACGAATATACATGAAGGTGTATGCTTTTGAATTTACAAATTTATTTATTAAAAAAAATATAAAAAAATAAGAACCAAATGCTCAAAAATACTAAATAAATATATTACCAAATTATATATTAAAAATTAACAGACATAAGAAACAAGAACTCCAAAGTCTCAGCTAAAAGTTCCATTCTGCTATTTGGGATTGAGAACCCATAAAATATAATTTAAAAATTATTAAATTGAAAAATTTAAATTCTCATATACGAGAGAATAAATGAATAAAAATTAAATTAATTCATTATAATTGGAAAGTCTTATTCAAAATAGTCACAAAAAATAACGCAACAAAATATTCATAACTGTAAAGAATTATAAATTAATAAAACTAGTAAGTCACAGATTTTTTTCATTTTCTGTGTCAGCAAAATAAGATAATTTTATTAATAATAATTTAATTAAACACATAAAATTATAAATATAAATTTGTAAAGTTATTGATAGATTTAAAGTAAATTCAAGAAAAAAAGAAAAATAATTTTGATTAGTCGGGCTCTTTATATTTATAAAATAAACAATTATATATTAAAACATTTTTTATTTCTTTTAAAAAACTATTTCAAATAATATGATAGCCAATTATATGTTTTATTTTGCTTTATTAAACATTATTAATTGAGTCACTGTGAATACGAGAATAAACATACAAAATTTATATATTATTTTTATAAATGATTTTCTGGAAACAAATTAATTAATTTTATTATAATTTCACTTAAATAATAAAATTTACGAACTTAACAATTACTGAAAAATGCATGAAAAAACTGTTAAGATAATAAATAGATAATAAATAAATTTTAGGGAAAATAAGAAATTAAAACAATTGTAAGAATATAAATTTTAATTGTAGTTTGAAAATAAGCCTTTTTCATTAAAAATTTTAATTATTTTGAAACTCAAAATACTAAACAAACAGAAAATGAAATAAAACAAAAGGATTAAAATGAATACATTCTATTAAACTAAAAATTAAAGAATCCAACTAAAAAAAATTATCGGAATTTTCGGCTAGATCAATCAGACTGTGGGAGAACAGAGCATAAATATAGAAAATTAAAATCAGGACAAAAAATATTTTTATTTCTTAACAAATGATTCTTTGACATTAAATCTCAACAATAAAAAATACATAATACAAAGCCAAAATTTAAAAAAACTATAAAAAATGCGATCGCTAAAGATTGGGGATACCCTGAAAATCGTTTCCTCAAATGTCGAACCACGGGGGGTGACAATTACTAAAAATTACCCTTTTTATTTAAAATTAATCGTTTTTAAATTGCTTGCTATTCGTTTAAAATGTTTAAAAAGTTTTTAATAACTTTTGGCTATTTTTCTTCACCTTCTTTTTTATTTTTCTTCACCTTCTTTTTTGCTTTTTTGTGACTTTTTAGCATTTTTTTATAAAATTTTAGTTGAATCTTATTGAATATTTTTCGTGACTTAAATTCCATCCTTACTAATAAAACCAATAGAAAACGACGCAAAGTAAAAATTAACGGACGGAATTTCAATTAAATATAAGGCGGCAGCATCAATAATGAAAGCAAAAATTTTGCATTTCTCTTTATTGATTTGTTTATTTATTCTATTAAAATAATTTTAATGAAAAAGTTATGGATAAAACGAAAATTAGCTATTTGTATTTAGAAATAATTTTAATCTTTCAAAATTTGATTTATATGCCTATTTATAACTGCATATTTCTTTATAAATCATAATTAGGAATATGTTTTTTGATAACATAAAGTCTTAAATCATTTAAATAAATAATGAATGAATAGAAAAAAATGTTATTGATAAATATTTTATTTTATGTTGAGTAACGTTTAAATATTCAAAAAGTTTTTTATGAAAAATGAACAAAAAATATTTGAGCTTGTTAATGAAAAAATTTATAAAATCAAAATTAAATAATTAGGTAAAGTTAAATTGTTGATAGGTGAAATTATTCATTTCTTTATGAACTAATTCAAAAAACCCACAATTGATTTTTATGTCACTTCTCCAACCGAATTTTTTTTTATAAATTCTTTATTTTGATTTGCATAAATATAAATATGTTCATTAAGGACCAGGTCAATATAATTTCCTAAATAAAATAATACAAGCTCTAATTTTCTTCTATAATTTTTTTATATAATTCTTTCTGATTATTTGTTTTTTGAAAAATAATCAATGTTTACTGCGAATTTTTTTTTGAAAAGGTAAGAATTTGAAAATCAATAAATAATTTTTAATTTTTATAATAACTTTAAAAATATTTTAAAAATTAATAAACCAAAAAATGTATCTCGAAAATTCACGATTTAAAAAAACAACTTTAAGATTTCATACTTTTATTTAAAAAAAATTTAACCTCAAGTTTAAGATAAGTTGAAAATTAATTAAAAAATATTCAATTATTAATAATTTAAAATGCTTATTATAAAGATTATATTTAAATTTAATAAATAATTTTCAATTTAAAAATACTAATATTTTAAAGAAGCTATGAAATATTTCTTAGTAGTTTATTTATTTTTGAAAAAATGATTAAACAAATGAAAAAAAAACTTAATACTGAATATGCCTTCTTCATTGAAGCTGAAAATATTTGGGTATGAATTAATTTTTCATAAATTATCAAATTTCTTTTAGAAATACATTAATATAAAAAAATAAAAATTTTAATAAATTTCATATTTTCATTTTCATTAATTTCAATTTTTTGACCAAACCTATAATAAAAATGCAAAATAAAAAAACAATAATTACCAAATTATTATCAGTAATTCATTCAAAGGCTTTAAAATTATAATACTCAATCATTTACATTGAGAAATATTTTAATTGGTCTCAACTTTTTATATTAATATATTTTATTTAAAAATCATTAAAAAACAGCCGTATTATCCAGGCATGTATTTTTTGTGTTTTTTTCTTTTTATGCCTTTTTTTTGATTTTTAAATTAATTCATTTTATTTTATTTACATCATAGATCTATTATGTTAATACTCTACTTACTTTGTTTTATTATTAGTTAATTTATATGTATATTTAAATCTTAAGTATAATACATAAACAAGAATTAACAAAACAAAAAAAAACAATAGAAACGCTAAAGAATTTTTGATCTGAATACTTGCAAAAACTCTTACAATAAATATTAATTTATTTATTTATAAATATAATGTGTCGTATTAGCTTTATTTATATAAAACATTTTTATGCATTATAAAATTACATTAATTGCCTTGAACTCATCTTGTGCTATTATGTTTTGTCGATAACTCTTTAGAATAAATTTTAGATTTGTTGTTTATCTTTATTAAATAATGATATTAGTATTTTTAAGGATTTGTTAAATTTTTAATATTTAACATTTTACAATTAGGATTTTTTACATATTTAAAATATTTAATAATATTAATAATTGTTTCTTTTATTTTTTATCCTGCTCTCACTCGTGGTTGAAAAGAAAATGTGTAGTGTTGTTCATTTTCATTGCGAGGACAAAAGATTAATATAATGTTGCGCTGTTTTCATTTCTAACATAGTTTTTATAATCATTTATTGGCATTATTACAATTATTCCATTTTACTTTATTAATAAATATGATGTTTTTTTATAACTTTTTACCAATGTATATTTTGCTTTTCTATCTTTTTTCAAATATAAATTCACATATTTAATCATTTCAACTAAATATATTTTTGATTCTCCAATTTTAATCGCCAAATATTATGCTTGTAATGTCAATGTCAATCAATTTATTTGCATTTCCTTTTAAATTATTAATTTATTGAATTTTTAAATCAATTGATGATACAAAATTTAATTTTGCACTTTTAAAAGTAAGTAGTATAAGGGGGGGTATTCTTGGCGGGTAATACGCGGCCACCCTCGAAATGACCACAGCAATCCCCGAGGGGCGGGTGACCCCTAAAAAATCGTTGGCCCACGTGCTTGCGTGTGGTCGAAATGTTGAACACTTTTTTGAAAAGCGGCACCGAGTGTAAGAAGTGCACCCAAAGGTCGATGCGCACGCCACCCAATTCCCGCCGCCCAGCTACTGCTTGAGCATCCCCCCACACCCCCCACAACACAACTGACGGTCGCGAAGCGACGCACGCACACCTCTCCTATGCGTCTGCCCGTCTGCCAATGAACTATTTTCTGATCA
>SIJG01000080.1:102030-170412 GCA_023374025.1 Heterodera schachtii | reverse complement strand
AATATGAACAGCAACTGGCATATTTTTATTTAAAAAATGAATCGTTTATTTTACATGAAATTTATTTGTTTCTTTGTTATTCAAAATGTTTTTTCAATTTTCCGTACGGAGTTATTTTGATTACGACTTTTTTAGAGGTAAATTTAATATATTTTTTTACTAATTTTTTGAAATTTAGCCTTTCAATGTCATATTATTATGCGAATATATCTTGAATTTTATAATATTTTCGGCAAATCCTTCTGCTATTGTACAACAAATCTCGTTCGGTCCGATGTTGATAAACGATTTACCATATATTCTTAAACATGCATATGATGATACTCTGACAAACGGCATATATCCTGGTGTAGTAAGTGACGATTGTTCTGTTTTTTATCTCTATAATAAAAACTTGTTGAAAGAAATTGGAAGTGTGAAAATAATTCCTTTTTTTTTTAGACGATGTACTGTTTTTTTATCGATAAATAAAAATTTTTGATCTTAAATAGTCTAAATATTGTTCAAATACTTTAAATTATCATATATAAAATTATACGTACTAAAATATTTTTTTTTAGACAAATAATGAACCCGTTTAAAATAAATGTTTTTACTCTGGAGGGAAATAAAAAAATAATTACGGATTTATCTGATATAGATTATAAAAGTGGCTCGGATTATATTACGGTTTTAGCTAGAATAAAGGAAATTAAATATAGAGTTTTTCAGGTAAAAAAAATAAAATAAAAATTCTATTTCTTTTTTTTAGGCTTGTATAAAATGTCATAGAGGTGTTAAAAATAATGATAAATGTAGTCGTTCCTGTGGGTATGTAAGTTGCTTCAAAAATTTCATCACATTTAAAAATTTTAGAAATATTAATTATACTAAAAACTCATTATTCCTTAAAATGGATCTTGAAGACACATCCGGAGTGACTTATGGAATAAATTGCTATGAACCCACCGCTAATAAAATTATAGGATATAATGGAGAAGAAATAAATGTATTTGAACAGGAACGAAATGTATGAAAAAATAAAAAAATAAAAGTGAAAATTTTTTTAGTGGTTGGCAATCGTCGATGCGTTTGACAAAGTTTTATATGAAGCCGCCCATTTTTTTCGTCTTTTTTTAAAAACTGTAAGAAAATTTTTTTCAATTTAATGTATTAAATTTTTTTTCAGGATGGCACAATAAATGCCACTGATTTTGAAAGAACAATAACTAATTCTTTCGATTATTTGAGTGTTTGAACTTTGAACTGAATAAATTTTGTGTTAACTTAAAAATTTTTGATATCATTTTTTTGTTAAAAAAACAAATTATAATTTTAAAATAAAATTTTTATTATTTTTAAAGGTTTAAGGTAAAGGTAAAAAAAAAAGACAAAAATTAAAGGTAATGAATAGTTTTTTCATATAAAAACTAATATCTATTTTTTTAGCAAGTATGACCGAGTTCCTTGTTTTTACATTCGGCGTTTTGGCGACTGTTGTTTTTTTCATTTTGATAAATACATTGATGATTGCCTATGGTATTTATCAGACCTTCAATACTTATGTGTATGAATATGGTATATTTATTTTGAGTTCTAAAAAATTTGTTTAATTTTAGAATATGACGATGAAGAAGAAATTAATGAAACTATTAATTCACCGCCCCAATACTTTCGTTAAATGATCTTTATTTATTTTGAAACAATGTTGTTCTTTGAAATAATAAATTTTAGTTGAAGTGATAAATATTTTTTTAGTCATTCAAAATAATTTTTGTTTGAATTCAATTAAATACTTTAAATTGAAAATTTTTGTAAATATATTTTTAGAATGGAAATGTTATCTGTATTATTAAACTATTTTAAAAACAATTTTAAAAAGGTATGTAAAAAAAGACTTTGAATACTCAAAAAAATTTTTTAAGGAGTCCTTTATATGGTATGATAATAAACAAGAGCTGAAAAATCGTTTAAAACGCCTGGATTCTAATTACAATTTATCTATTCATTTGGACACTAGCTATCCCTACGAAGAATTTTTGGATGCCGGGGGCAAAGATTTTTTATTTGCATTTCTGTTTTATGAAAAAAATGTTCGGTGTTGTTGTGGCGATGTGATCGGTACTTATAACTTATTTCATAATGGGATTGTACGGTTGGAGAATGAGACCGAAATTATCATTTATTTTTATCGGGAAGGATCACAGCGATTTGACAGAAACAATTTATATTTGAGCAGTCTCTACAAAATACGCATCCATGTTAACGCAATATTGACGTGGCTTCATAGAACTGAGTGTCTAGTTTCGCCTGTTTTTATAATTCTGAAGGCTTTTTTTGTAATTTTTGACAGGTTTTTTTCTTTTTTTTTTAATAATAAAAAATTTTTTTGTTTAGGGAATTGTTGCATCAATGGAAATTATTTACCGATAGTGCACCGACGCTTAAAGAAATATGTTCTCACCGTATTTCTGAAAATAAAATAATTTTAAATGAATATCGTTCATTTCCTTTTCATGTTAAAATATTTTTAAGTATAATGCATAAATAATTGTCATAAAACTTGTGTTGTAAGAATTAATTTAATTAGATAAATGAGTAAAATAATTGAAAATTAACAAAATTCTGACGTTCATAAACAAAAAAAATAAAATAATATATTGGATTTAAAAAAATATATAAAATAAAAAATGTTATTAGCCTTAAAAATAAAAAATAAACAATCATGAAAAGAACAAAAACAAAATTTAAAGTCGGCGATTTAGTTCGAATTACTAAAGAAAAGGGAAAGTTTGGTAAAGGTTATCTTCCAAATTTTACCGAAGAAGTGTTCAAGATAAACAATGTTATTGTTTCAAATACCACTGCATATCGAATTGAAGACTTAAATGGCAATCAAATTATGGGTATATTTTATGATGCCGAAATGGTAAAGGTGGATAAAAATCAGGCGTATAAAAATTTAAAAAAAACAGTTAAAAAATGAAGAACAGAAACACGTAAAATTCAACGTATAAAAGAATTACTGTAAAAAAAACAAAAAAACGATAAATAGCAAAAGTGAGAAAAAAATGAAAAATTTTTTGTTCTTTTTAATATTAAATTTTGCAATTAACTTAACCAACGGTGAGTGTTGCTGTCTTTCGAATGAAGAAAAACAGCAATTGAATGCTGCTAGAAAAACTGTTGAAAAATGTTTTCGGGATACCGTCCGATTAAATAATGAAGCCAGAGATTTTGCAGCTGCTTCTCATAGAGCGATTACGGAGGCAGAGAAAATTAAGTCTCGTCACCCTGAGGCCCCGGGTATGAAAATATGGTTCGGACGACTTTTAGAAGGGGTGAGAAAAGTACAAGGAATTTCTGGAAAAATAAATGAAGAAAAGCAAAAAATAGGACACAATAGAAAAGAGATGGACAAATGTTTAGACAGAAAAGATGTTCTAATGTGTCGTGAATTGGCAGACGAAGCAAAGGGGGCATTTGAAATTGTAAAGAAATATAGACAGGACGTCGGTACTGCGTACCGTACCGCCTATACTCAGTCAGATCTCGGTATCGGGGAATTGGCCGAAAAGGTAAAGGAAACCCTTAAAGAATATTTATCCCGCCCCGGACCCTCCCCAAGACCAACTTTTAGTGATGAGTTTATATCTGATTAATGTATAAAAGAGAACAAAAAAAAGATAAATAATTAATTTAAAAAATGGTTCAAAAAACAGACAAAGGAACAGCAATTTTGGTGGAGGCTGTTAAAAAAGAGGCAGAAAGAGCTTGGAAGGAAGTCACGTTACTGGCAGACGAAGCTGATGATTACGCTAAATCTGCCCGTGGAGCCCTTAATCGGGCAACTAAATCCCGAGAAAAGGCCCCCTATGCCCCCGGGGTTCGAGAATGGTTTGTAAAAATTTCAGATTGCATCTGGGAAATTTACACCATTCTTGATAAAATTACTTCAGAATCTGAAAGGGTTGAGGCAATATGGAGGGAATTTAACCGATCAAACGATTTCGATCAGGTCACCAAACTAGAGGAAAAAGTACTTAAGGGATTGAGTGAAGCGAGAAAGTTACATTTAGAATCTCGCCGGGTTCACACCAAAATTTTGGAGTTGGAAAACAGAATTCAGTCGGTAGTGTGGGATTTTATTGAACTTCAAGAATAAAAGAATAATTTGAGTCTCGAAAAATTAGCATAGAAATGACAACTATCGACCAAGAAATTCAATTTATCAAAAATGAAATTGTCAAAAGGTGGAAAAAAGAAAGAAAAATTATTATGGAGGCAGATCGTTTAGTGTCATATTGTAATAATATTTCTTTCTATACGAAAACATATATGATCATCGCATTTAGTGCTCCAGGAATACATCAACTATATGAAAAAATATTAGAAATTGCGCAAAAAATTAGGCTACTATCCCTACAAATTTCAAATGAATATAAAAATATTTCGAATATTCTTGGTGATATTGAGAATTGTTTAAAATATAAAAATATAAAAAAATGTCAGGAAAATGAGAACTCTTCAAAGCATAGCATGGCAACCTGTTATAAATACCGGAAACAGTTGAGAAAATTTCGTACAGAAATTGATGATTTGTTCGAAAATATTGTATCGTTAGCTATAAATTATTTAAATCCGCCAGAAGAATCTATCAAAGACCAAAATGATAATAATCGTAATGAAATATTTTATACACCATACCGTAGAAATCAAACTATACATGGACAATTATCAGAAATTTTTTATAGTCCCTATAGGAGGAACTGAAACATAAAAAAATATTTAGATTTTTCTAAATGTTTTTTTTTTGCCCTGATCAGTAAATTCGCATTCAACTAATAACCTATCTGATCACTTGTTACATGCTTTCATCAATTTTTTTTCTTTTATTTGAATATGGGTTGAGTGCGCGAGGGGGGGGGGGGGGGGCAAAAAAAAGGTCAAGAAAGTGATCCATATACTACTTTGGTGCCATTTCTGTCAAAGAATCGCTTCTTGGCATGGAGAAATTTGATCACGGAATGGTCAATATAACTGAAGAAATATAAAAATGCTTTTAATACGCACAAAAATTTAAGAATGACTTAATCTGAAGGTTTTTAAAGCAGATTTTGTTGGGCATCTGACGGTCTGACAACGGAAAATCCACAAAATTGCCACCACCAATCGATACAGTCGGACCATTGCCATCGATCCGTACAGACACTTTCGGTTTTGGTCCTTCGTCCTTGTCAATTCTGATCATTCTCCAAATGGTCAATTCGCTTTTTCCATCAAAATGCGGGCGCTAGTTTAAAAGAGGTCCATTTTGAAAATTTTTTCAACTTTTTTTTGGTCAAATTTTTTTTTGTGTTTAAAAAGTTCTGAAACCAAGTACCCGGGGGTTTTAAAGGTCGCTGCTCACGAATATGACAATTATTTGGGCCTATTAAGCAAATTTGGCGCTAGTTATAAAGTGATATATTTTGAATTTTATCAAAAACCATAGGGGGGACCCTTTTGTTTTGTAAAAAATTTTTTGGATAAAAATAGTGAATATACTTTTTATTCACCATAAGTATGCTATTAATACTTAATATTCATCATTAAGTGTAAAAAATGAAAAAAAAATTTGACCAAAAAAAAGTTGAAAAAATTTTCAAAATGGACCTCTTTTAAACTAGCGCCAAAATGCGTGTCCACCAAAACATCGAAACGGTCGGAAATCAGTGCCATTTTGAGTCCGAGTTCAGCATGGTCAAATGATGGTAGAATGTCCATCCACACGTCACTACAAATCCAACTGAAACATGAAAAAAAATAACATGAGTAAATGAAAAATTTGGAATTAAAAAAAAATTCCTTACCGTTTATTCATCTTTGAGGTATTATGAATGAAAAAGTCTGTTTGACGTCTTTATATACCCATAAAAAAATAAATAAAATTTTCGACTTTGTCGTTTTAGGTAAGCACCAAAATTTAAAGAGAAAATCAACAATAAAAGCGCGCAAATTCACACAACCGCGGCACAATATTATTTATGGGGCTTGAATGGATCAACCAGCCTTTTGGCCAGCGGTTTTTTTGGTAAAAAAACATAAAAAATTGACCGATTTGAAAGGGATGGAGGAGATTAAAAAAGGATCGGTCTGCTGGCCAAAAAGAATGGCCATAACGCGTTAATTTGCGTAAATTAATTAATGGGGAAGAAGGGCGTTCTGCTGATACTCTTAAATGGTTGTGAAATCGGTGTTTCAGAAGACCGGAAACGATTGAATTCAATTGACTGCAATTGGAGAGAATTGTCGTTGAAATGAGACGACGCGCGCAAATTGTCCACAGTGAATTTAAATTTTTGTCATTAAAACCACGAAACGGGCCAGTTGCGTCTGAGCCAAGTTTAGAGCATCATAACTTTTTTCTTTGTTGACCAAATCCAACAAAGTTGGTATCATTCGAAAGCTCTTAACAATCTCTATCGGCTACCTAAAAATCACCAAGACTTACCGACGTATAAAAAAGTTATAAATTAAAATATGCAAAAATTCTGACTTTTTGGTAGTGTTCATGTTGCAACTTTTTTATAATTTGTTCAATCGCTTAGCAATACCTTATCAAAAGCTTCTAAACATGTAGAGCTTTCGAATGATGTCAAATTTATAAAATTTGGCCAGCTTGAAAAAAAAGTTATGATGTATTAAGCTTGACTCAGACGCAACTGACCAGACGCAACTGACCCCTACCGTTAAAACCAGGCTCAATTAAAAATTTGAAAAAATAGAACGCCAATAAATTTTTCATTAAATTTGAAATTGTTCAGGTTTTTATTTGGAAGAGATAATGCTAGAGAAAAAGATGCATTGTATGAATCGCTGACCCACAAAATGTCCAAGCCACGAAATGTCCAAAAGAGTAAAAAAGCACGAAATGTCCAAAAGTCTAAAAATCTCATAAAGACCCGGAAAACGGGTCTAATTTAGGGTTTTTGGGGTCGCTGAGTACGAATACGACCTGTATATAACCCATTTCCTAATCCTATACCCACCCGAATAAGAAAAAATCTCAAAATTTGTTTAAAATTTATGTTTTTTTTTACTCCAGATTTTTCTATTCATTGATCGAACTAATGATTCGTAATAAACTTGAAAGTCTAAAAAAAGTCGCAAAAAGCGTTATTTGTCCGACATTTTGAACACAACTGAGGAGGCCGTGAATTTGGGAGTGGAACTCGTCGAACCGAATGATGTGAGAACTTCTGACAGTGTTGAACAACCGAATTTGAAAGAGGCTGAGGTCTCAACAGTGACTTTTGAGCGCGGAAAACCCAATTTTGGGGGAGATTGCCTATGGTTGAACGGTATGTTTGAATTGCCGCAAAAAATTAATTTTAAAACGATTCAGGGTTTCGATTCACACACCACTCAGGAAATCGCTGGAGATGCACAAATCGCAGTTGCTCAGCTTATGTAAACATCACAAACAATGGCGAAACCGGAGCTAGTGGAACCTTGAGTCAAAGAGAACACAACCACCTCCCAGCACCTCAGAAACAACAAGTTTGTATAAATTTAAAACCAAATAATAATGCTTTTCAATATTCGTTGAGCCCGCTACCGACTTCGACAGCGCCTTCAGGCAGAATTCTTTAATCAATCATCCGTTTAAATTTAATAAAAAAAATCAGTTCCAGCGTAGGAGGACGAAATCGTTTGGGCGCCACATTTTCCAATTCCGCTTTGGAACATGCACTAACAGGCAACGTCTGCCCTCGCTCGTACAAACAACGGACTGGAGGCAACTCATCTTTATTTTATGGTCTTTAATTTTTTAGAAAGGCCTCTGTCATCACCCCGCCCTCTCGGACTTCATTTGTGGGGTTAATGAAAGCATTGACAGACAGGTGGACGCTGCCCGATCTGCTCGCCATTTCATTCACAAACGATACATCCTCCAGGATGCTGTCATTATGCGAATTTTGGCGGACGCGTCGTACAACAGCAACGGTGAAATTAGTGATTTGATGTCGGCGCTCGGTCTCCAAGTTGAAGGATATGCGGGAAAATTGAGATTTTGAAAATTACGATTATTCAATTGTCCATGTTCCGAATGATTTTTTAAATGTTTAATAAATTATTTTTTTCAATGTGTGAAGCTGAGGGTGGGTCTATAGAGAGAATTCGGGTCACATAGGAGCCCTAAAACTTTTTCGAGTTTTGATCAGCACCCTTTGTAGTTGCTTTGAATTTTCTTTTGCTATTTAATGTTTTATTTGGGTCTAGGGTTAGGCAAGGGGCTATATAAAGGTCGTATTCGTACTCAGCGACCCCGAAAACCCTAAAATAGACCCGTTTTCCGGCTTTTTATGAGCTTTTTAGACTTTTGGACAATTCGTGGGTTTTTACTATTTTGGACAATTCGTGGCTTGGACAATTCGTGGCTTGGACAAAACGTTGCTTGGACAATTCGTGGCTTGGACAATTCGTGGCTTGGACAAAACGTGGCTTGGACACTTTGTGGGGGCGCCAATTAATTAACAAATTTTATTCCGCATAAATTTTATCGGTTGCTTTTGCAATCAAATTTCTCAAGGTTTTCGGCAGTTAAGGGATGTTCAAATGGGAAAATATTTAACGAAAAATGATAAAATATGTATGCAAAAAAAAAAATCTGAAAATATATACAAAAAATGGCAAAATATGCACGAAATATGTATAAAACACAAAACATGCAAAAATATGCAAATAAAAGTCCCGATTTTTAGGGTCGGGGTCAGTTCGGCGCGGACTGTTTCGGCGCCGCCAATTTTGAAATGTTATATAAAAAATGCTAAAATATGTATAAAATTTGTACAAAAACCCCCAAATATGTACTAAAATACGTAAATAAAATTTTTTAAATGGTAATTTTTTGGATAAAAATTCTTCGTAAAAAGTGAAACAGGCACAAAATGCCATTAAAATGAACTAAATAGGCTTAGAAATCAACTTTTAGTATTTTAAAAATTAATTTTTGATATCTAATTTATGGGAAAAAAACGATTTTTTATGGGTACATTTTCAAAAATTTTTTTTAATTTTTCAAAAAATTTTTCTGTAAATTCTCATAAATTCCCAAAATATGTAAAAAAAAAAAATATAAAAATCTACGAAAAAATTGCGAAATATGTACTAGAAAGTCCAAAATATGTATAAAAATATGTACATATGTAATATGTAGAAAACCCCGAAATGTGTAAAAATATGTAAATAAAAGTCCCAACTTTTGTTCGCAAACACAAAAAAGAAAGTGTTTTTTCCTACTAATTAGGCTGTGGAGAATCCAGGAAAAAAACATGTATTTACATAAAATTACCAGCCCTATAAATTAGATATTTTAAGATGTTCCTAAGCAATTAATTGATTTTTTCAAACCTTTGTTTCTTTTTTATAAAAAGTTCCAAAAAAATACAGTGCTGGCGCCGAAACGCAGTGGACCCTATTTGATGCATATTTTAGGACATTATTTGCATATTTAAGCGCATATTTTGGCCACTTTTTGTCCATATTTTTGACAGCCTTGCAAATTATGTACCTATTCTTATTTTTATCAGAAACTTCAATCTCGCCAAACATTGGCATTTTATTTTCATTTTCATAACCCCGGTACTCAAATGTACGCTAATATTTTAGTATAAAATTTCCATTTTTTCTCCTTTTCGGTCATTTCAGTTTTTCTTTTTAATGCCAAATTACTGTTTTATGTAAATAACTTTTCTAAATTTTGTGTTCTTTTTGCTCTCTCAATTTTCCTAATTGTCTATGCTTTAAGTTAACACAGTTTTTTTTGCCCTTTGTGCCACACAAATCAAATTGAAAAAAATTGGAAACGTGTGCTGATTGAACCACAAAATGAACCGACGGTCAGCAAATATCTTGACAAAATTACAAATTTTTAATTTACCCAATTTTTTTCCATGTTTTAGCTGGATTTGTGGCGACGTTTGGATGGACATTCTGCCATCATTTGACCGTCCCCAACTCGGACTCAAAATGGCATTGCTTTCCGACCGTTTCGACATTTTAGTGGACGCGCATTTTGATGGCAAAAGCGAATTAACGCTTTGGAGAGAGATTAGAATTGGCAAGGACTCAAAATTTTTTGTCGAAGGCAAATTTGAGGGATTTCCGATGCCGGACCGTCCGCTGCCCAACAAAATCCGCTTTTATAGTCTTAAGATTCAGTCAGTGCTTAACTTTTGTTGTGCACAGTAAAGCATTTTGATTTTGTTCAGGTACATTGACCATTCCGTGATCGAATTTCTCCATGCCAACAAGCAAATTTTGGACAGAAGTGGCACCAATTTGTTTTTGGGTGTGTGTTCAAATAAAAAGGAAGATGAGCAGCCAATTTGGAATGTTTTGGCCCGTAAAATTTGGCCAATTTTTGCTACCAACGTTCGCCATTTATGCATTCCTAATGGTGCTCATTTGGACAATTTGCGCCGTCTCATTTCGTCAACATTTCTCACTGATTGCGACCAATTGAATTCAATTGATGCCGGTCTTCTGTTCCCCGATGGAATTGCTGACGACGGGCCAAATGCAACTGCTGGCCAAGCGTTGACCAAATGGTTGCACACACCGACAACTGATGGACAACCAAACGAATTGTACCGCTATGCTTATTTGGATCCACGGAATCTCGAATGGGTCAACAATTTCAAAGAGGTGTCTCGCCATGTTTTCGTCAAATTGTTTTACCAATTTTTGTGTTTAGACATTTCTCCGTGCCACCACTTCTGTCAGTTACACAATTCAATTTTTTATTTATATGACGCCAACAATGCCAACTGAACAATTTGAATTGGTGAATGGACAGACGAAAGAAAAGCTGACACTGAAACATAGCGAAGAATACAATTTGGTTAATTGGCTGTTGCAACGGTGCCCAATTATTGGGGAGGTGGCAACGACGGCGGCAGTTAAGTGGAAAAACTGCGAAAATTCTGATGCCAATTTTAACTATATCATCAGATTTGGTCCTTGGCATGACAATTATTTGGATGCCAATTTGAACAATATCCGATTTGATTTGTGGGATGGAATTCATTGCATTGGGTGAGAAGCAACAGCAAACTTTGATTTTGTCGAAAAATTAAAAAAATAAATTATTTTAGGCCATTGTCGCCACCAACGGAAGAAGAAAAAGCTGATCAAAGCAACGAAAATGTCATCTGAAGTGCACGGAAATGAATGATTTAATTAATTATTGAGAAATGATCGATCTCAATTTGTTGTGCTTATTTTCTTTCTCTCTCAGAAATGCTTTGTTATTTTTTTTTTCCGTTCGAGTAATACATACATATGTACAGTCATGGTCATATCTTTAGGACCACTTAAAATTTTGTATAAAATTTGTTTCAAATTGATTATAAAACCTCAATTTGATGTATATTGGGTATATATGTTTTACATTTCTTGTAGCGTTTTTTATGGGCTTTCTAATGATACCAATCATTAACCCTTTCATAATTGTTATTCTTGATTACAAACCATTTTACCAACTGCACTCCCTTTTTTGGGGTGGTCATATCTTTAGGACCACTTTTTAATCTCGAATTTGAGAGCACAGAAAAATCTGAAATAATTCATGCTAAAACAACTTTTGATGCTGATCAAAAAAGTCTTTTATACCAACTTGATCAGATCACTCCTTCATAGTGATCTGGGCATCCCAAAATACCATGAAAATCGGGGAAATTTTTGAAAAAAATTCCTAGGGGGTTGGGAAATTTTTTTTGGAAATTTTGGTTAGGCTTATTGGAAAGAGCACAAAATTTACTACCGATTTGCAACTACAAAATTCGTTTTAAAGTTTGGAAGCCAACAACACCAATTGTGCCATTTGAATTGGTGAATGAACGGACCAAAGAACAGCTGACATTGATGAAAGTGCCACGTTATAATGATGAATGGCTGTTGAAGCGATGTCCAATAATTGTTGGGGAGACGGCGGCGACGGATCAATGGGAAAACGACGAAAATTCGGATGCCAATTTGAACAATGTCCAATTTAACTTGTGGGGTGTCGATCATTAGGGCTTCGATTTTTATGCAAATAAATATATCTTTTTTTTCCTGGCTTCTCCATGCTCTGAATAATAGAAAAAACACTTTATTTTTTATGCTTTGCGAACAAAAATCGGGAAATTTTTATTTACATATTTCAGGATTTCCCTAAATATTACATACATATAGTACATATTTTGGATTTTTTTTTTTTGCATTTTTTTCATACGGGGGGGGGGAGAGGGAGAGAGGGAGGGGAAGACGGACGGACGATGAAGAAAAGTAGATGAAAAAATTGTTACATTTAAATTCAGTCATCAGATGAATGGGAAGATGGAGACAAAGCGAATGGGGAGGGGGGAGGGGCGGGGAATGTTCCGGCAATGCTAACGGCCGGCCTAGCCCCATTTAACCAACTCGGGCAATGGTTGTGTTCATTCTTCTTCAACTCCTGCCACTGTCCCCCCTGGTTCCGAATGCTAAAATACCAATTTTTTCTCAATTTAACATTTTTAACCAATTTTGATTGTTCATTTCCAAAAAAATGCGTGAACAATGCTGAGTGAGCAGTGCCGATCATCAGTGCCAAATCATCAGTGCCGGGTGAGCAGTGCCAAGTCAAAGTGCCGAGTAACAGTGCCGGGACAAAAAGTACGCGTGAACAGAGCCGGGACAAATGGACGCAAATTTAGAAGAAAGGAATGCATTGGTAAGGAATTTTATTGGACATTTGTTCAATAAATGGCCGAAATTTAGTTCTTGGCTTAAAATTAGCCAGATAAATTTCGGTAATTTGAAGACACATGGGAAAACAAAACTATTTAGGCCAAAATAAACAGTTTAAAAATTTATTTGAACATCAGTTATACATAAAATACTGTTTTTTGCAGGCCAAAAAATGTACTTCAACGGCTCGTTCTGCGAAACGTATGATCGGCGGTATCAAGGACAATGTGCTCGATGCAAACGGAACTCAGTGGAAGCGCATAGAAGCCAGAAGATTTTACACGGGTTTGAAATTATGCAAATAATTTAAAAAATATATTAAATAATTAATATTAACAACCCATCCCTCATTAAGATGTGAAAAACTTCTTGTACGGGCCCAATATTCTTCCCAAGCTTGCGGCACAATTCGGGGAACCCAATCAGGACGATCCGGCATACGTATGTTTAGAATTTACTCATTTCAAGATTTTGGTGCCTTAATTTTGGGATGAGGTTAACTACACCACTCCGGGTCGTGTCAAAGTCAATGCCACCACCTCCTCCTTCACCTATAAGTCGATTTATCGCAATTTTTTGGACCTTTAGGTGACAGGCATATATCCTTTTAACAAAAGTGTTTCATATTTTTTTTGCCTTGAAAAGTATTGCTTTTTTGGGATCTTAGTTCGTCTTAATCTATCCCATTTCCCCCTCCCTCCACACCACTCAAAAGCTAATTATAATTAAAATCACAAACAAATGTTTTTAAAATGATTTTTTTTGCTTTAAAAGGCGAAGTTGATCCTTAACACGTGTATCCGCATGGTTGCACACTATGGCACAGTGGCCAACCCAACAATGCATCAGCTACATGTGCTTGCCACATGTAATTTTATCATTTTTTAATGTGTATTAAACCAAATCCATAAAAAATGGGCAAAATACATAAAAAGAGACTTAATTGAGAAATTAAAACTATTCAAAAATAGATACTGAAAAAAGTTCAACATAAAATTGGAAATGTGTAAAATTTTAAGTTCTGTCCCAACGCTGTATGAAATTTCGAGGGAGTATAAGATTGCTGGTGAACTGTTGGTGCCAAATGCCTGAATTTGCTGGAGCAGCGGTGAGCAGAGAAGGAATGGGGGAAAAACAATTCGACAATTGTAAGGCATAATTGGACATAAAAAATTCCCACTAATTGCCGACGAATTTTTTGATACAAAAGATAAAACAGACCTTTTTCTGAAATTGTGAAGCAAAAATGTCGAAAATTTTAAAATTTCAAAAATTCGAAAAGCAATTAGAATTCACATTATTCACAAATTTTGCTCTTGTCTTTTGGAAGCATTTCATTATTATCAGATAATCATTTTCTTCTCCCAATTGCTGTCACCTGTCAGCCTTCTTCAATCAGTGCTTTATACTTTAATTAAACAAATTCATTTGATTGTACCACCGATCACTGTCCGATGAACACACATTTTCATATGCTAATTTTATTTAAATCGATTTACTTAATAAATCATTTCCATCGGCATGTTCATAATTAACAATGTTTAAATAAAAATTTAGAGAAATGTGATAAAAAGTGGACTTTTATGCTGAAGCCCGTATGGAATTGGGATAACGTCACACGAAGTTCTGGTCCCGAGGTCCCGATCACTTTTTTTTTTGATTTCGAACAAAAATATCTCCCACCTCAGCTCGACGCCTCTCTCTCAGAAAATGGCATGAATTAATGAAAGGAATTTAAAATGGATAATTTGTAAGTGCAAAGCGATGAAGAATAGGACATTCAAAAAATCTCAAAAAACCTTAAAAATTCTGAACTACCTCTACTAAATTTGAAAAAAAAACAATATTTATTGAATGAATTATCAAAAAATTAGTAGAACAAAAATAGTGAGGAAAATAAGCGATCGGAATTATCAGCAGTATGCAATTGGAAAGTGATCAGCAGAGCAGTGGGCATATAATTTAACTCGGAAAAAATAATAATTTACCTTCCTTATTTGGCAATAAATATTTGTCCTAATTAAATTTTTAAGTTTTTAATTTAATTTAAAAATCGAAATTCCGTGCCATAATTATAATATTTAACCAATGATCAGTGATCACTCTTTCTTTAAACAGTGTTAATTAAAAAACGTATATTCCGCTGTATTGTGTCTCGTGCAGTCTCTTCAGCGCATGGCAGCAAAGAGCTGAAAAGTTATATTATTATGTAATTAATTCATTATTTACAGGAAAAAAAGGAAGAAATTAATTAATTAATTTATTAATCAATAAAAAGTAAAAATTGAAATTCTCACAGATTCTGATCGATCGCAATTCGTCAGCAGTGGTGTTGGCACAAATGCCACAATAGGACACAATTTCAATGGCCGACAGGAGCACTTTGTTGACCCAATGGTGCCGGTGCCTTTGCTAAAAACAAAAATGAAAGAAAAAAATTCGTTAATTATTAAACAGAAAAATATTTTAATTAGGAAAAAAGTTTAAAAAAAAAAATAAGCATTAAATTGCCATGAAACTGCATTTTTTTTTCCAGTGGCAATTTTTGACCTTCACTAATGTGAGATTAATTAACCCTCGACTTATATATTTTCCATTATTTACCAAAAACTTTCAGTTAAAATAAATGTTTTTCATCGATATTAATGTGGAATTTGGTGTACAAATTGTAATTGCTTAACATTTTGATGACGCGAATAGCCGCCGAAATGCGCACGAACATATTTGTTGATGATGTGAAATGCGTAGTCGGACAGAACTTAAGAAATGTGGCATCACACATTAGGCATTTTTAGTGCAAAAAAGGGGGGAAATCAATTAATTTCCTAACATTTTGACAGTCGGGGACCAATGATTGACCGAATTCCAAAGTTCAGATTACGGGGGAAACCAGGAAATTGATAATTAATTATTCATGAAAATGTAATTAAATTAAAATATTTTAAAATTAAATTTGTGGAATTACATTTTTCCAGCAAACACAAATCTTCTACAGTAATGTTGGCCCAATTACAACAAACAGACACAATGCCAACCACAATTTTGAGCTGTATCTGAACAAAATCTTACAATATTTTTATGGTTCACTCAAATTAAGCTTAAATTGGTAGGCAAAAAATAATCCTACCGAAATCCATTACAGTATACTAGTTTTTTCATTACAAACGCCGGCGTTTTTATAGCCAAAAAATTTAAAAGAAACGAAATTCATATAAATCCAGAGCCACTATGTATGCATCACTCACCAATTTCGTGTGGTTGGGATTAAGTGGTAAGCCGAAAAGTTCTCGAATATTTTGCGGATAATTGCGTCCGAGAAGTACGAATAACACGACGGCTTAATGGGTTAATTAGAAAATTTGTTTAAATATCTTTAAAAATTAAAATATTTTTGTTATTTAACCATTCAGGACAGATCGAGCTTCATGTACTTTCATTGGCATTGTGTCGCTATTCAATAAATTATCCGGAAGTGATCTGATCATTTTCACTATGCTTCGCACGAGAAACGTACATTTGGCAATCTGCCAAAAAATTGAAATAATTTAAAAAGAAAAAATCAAAAAATAATTGGCCAATTGGAATTAAAATATTTAAACAATTTTTAAAAAATTCATGAAAAAAAATTACCCTTTAAAAACTCACCAAATTTTTGATTTGACTAAGCCACGAGCCCATACGATTGAACAGAAAATGATTAAACACTTGGGACACATGGATTTGAGCCCATTTTCTGTCGAATGGAATTGCACCGATAATTTCAAAAAGTAATTCCGACGGAATATTTTTTCGCATTTTTTATTTAAATTTTTTGGGTTATTTTAGGGGAGAAAATGCCAAGTGCCAATGACTTATCTGATGATTGCATCGTGGCGGCATTCGCTTTGATCTAAAAGGCACGCCTCAAAAACGATAAAAACCAAATGCCACAATCATTTATATAACTATTATATCGGCGGCATTCGCTTTGATCTCAAAGAAAAGCCTACAAATCCAATTTTAAACATTGTAAATATTTGTCATATTTTGTAATTTTCAGTTTAATTTCAATAAAATTTCAAATATGGGAATTTGTCAAAATTCCTTTAATTAATGGACTCCTCTACCCATTCATTAGCAAATTTATCTCTGGCATTCATATCTTTTTTTAATAATTTTAAAAATTTTTTTTAAAATGTCTGAATCATTTATTAATTTTATTTTTTTTAATGATGGAATGCGTGCCAATGACTTATCTTCCGATGGCATTGTGGCGGTATTCGCTTTTATCTTAATGATATGCCTCAAAAATTTTGCCGCGCATTTGTCACAAAAATAGCCTAATTACAAATTTTTAGTGCCACTTCATGAACAGCAACAAATCTGGCTGATCAGAATGATGAAGAACAGTGATCAATCAGAAATGGGCGATGATTAGGCGTTATTTAATCAGAAAATGTAAATTTTTTGGCTAGCGCTTGATTTGATCTGAATCCCAAGGACCAATTTTTTCAATTGTTTCGATCATAATTCCCCCCTTTTTGGACAGTGATCAGTCAGTCACAAATGATCAGTAATTGAAAATCAAAATAAATCATTGATTGATTCCTTGTCAAATATTTTTGCTCATTTTGCACCAATTTGTATATGTTTTTTTATTGTTTTGTTATATTCACAAATTTTACATGCCCATACTGTATTTTGTATACTCATACTGTCAATGCTTGTAATTTGAGAGCAAAATTTTACGACCAGTTTTAATATCGTTGGCATTTTTTTCAATTATAATTTAAGTTTCCTCCAAAATTGTAATTTTTATATTCTCTTTTTTCCATTTATTTAATTTTATATTTTTTAATGACGTTTAATGCCAAAGTTTTGTGTTTTAGAATTTTTTTGGAGTCTGTACAAATGCCAAAATAAATGATCAAATTTTCAGCTGGCACAATTTTAATCCAGAAATCTGTCTTAATAAGGTCCACTCCAAATCTCGATCATTTTCACATATTTTAACTCCAAATTAATTTATGCCATCCCCGATTAGAAAACATTTTGATGTGTTCAAGTTCCCAAATCGGAAAATGCTAATGGGAAATGATCATCAGGGATTTGTGCACGGCACTCAAAATAAAATGCCAGATTTTCTAACGAATTTGGCCCAATTTTTTTAAAAATATCCAAGCCTAAATGGCATTTTTTAATTGAACAAGAACAAATTGACCAATTCCCGGCTGATTTAAAAAATATTTGTGGAAAAAGCGGCGGCGAAAGGAGAAAAACATTGTCATCGGTCGATGTTCATGTTTTTGATGATGATTCAGCAGCAGCAGAAGATTCAATTCTGCTGCTGATGTAAGGGCGGCCAACCGCCGACAAAAGCAAAAAGCAAAAATTGAGGGGAAAAGCAGCTGACACGAAATTCCGATTTCGAAAAACTTTTTTTGTGGCACTCGTAATTCCAATTTCAGAATGCCAAATGAATGGGCAGAGGGATTCGGCACTGCACTCAAAAGGCGCTTTTATAAAATAATTTGGTCCTAATTTATAGCAATTATCCACGTCTTTCGTATTTTGCTGGTGTGTGGAGGAGTACGAATGGCACACCGAGGCCCAGAAATTTTTTGAAAATCTAAATTTCGACCTTTTTGGAGTCGGAATTCTGATTTCCGACTTTTTTGGTGTCGGAATTCCTAACGTCTTTGGAATACCCTAGTTTCGAAAATTTTCTGGACCTCGGTGTGCCATTCCTACTCCTTCACACCAGCAAAATACGGCAAATCTGGATAATTGCTTGCTATAAATTAGGACCAAATTATTTTATAAAAGCGCCTTTTGAGTTGCGGTGCCGAATCCTCTGCTCATTCATTTGGCATTTTGAAATTGGAATTATGAGGGCCACACATTTTTTTCGAAATCGGAATTACGAGGGCCCCAAAAAATGTTTTTGAAATCGGAAATCCGTGTCATGTCATCTCCCTGCTGCTGGTGTGGACGGGATGAATCGGCATTCACCAGCAGCAACAAAATGCGTCATGCGCCGTTCCTTGCCCCATCTTTTGCCCCTGGGGGCTGCTTTTTCCTCTCAATTTTTGCTTTTTACCATCGCTGACGGTTGGCCGCCCTCAACAGAGTTGAATCTTCTGCTGCTGCTGCTGAATCATCATCATAAAAAACATGAACACCGACGGATAACAATGTTCCCGCCCATCGTCGCCGCTTTTTCCATAAATGTTTTGTAAACCGCGGGAATTGATCAATTTGTTTCTTCCTCATATAAGCTTCTGGGGGCATGAAAAAGCTCATTCTGTTCAAATAATTCTTACCCCCCCCTCCCTCCCTCCCTCCCCCCAGGGACGGTCCAAGGATTTCGGCTTGCGGGAGGGAGCGTTTTTTTTTTGTTGCTTTTTACACCACCTTTTTGCGGCGCTTTTCTTAAAAGTTTTGTTGAACATGGCATGGGGGGGACGGCGGTGCCGTTAGGCGCCGCCGGGAAAATTTTTTGTAATTTTTAATGCGATTTGTTAACAGATTATTAGTCTAAAAAATGACAAAATTAACAAATTTTAGCAGATTTTCATCAAAAAATTGCTAATTTTGTGGATTTTTTTGGAAATGATTTTTTTTTAAATTTATGCTAAGGTAGGTCTTAAAGGGAGGGAGGAGGAGGTACATACTTTGCGCGTACCTCCCTCCGGTGCCGTATTAAAATGTAATTCATAATTTTTCTCGTCGGCGCCTAACGGCACCGCCTGCGGGTCCTAACATTTCCATGTTTCTGTAAATTTGGTCCTAAAATCGCCAAATTGTTTTTCCCACGGCGTCGAAAATTAAAAAAAAATTTAATTGGATAAAGGAATTTTGGGCCGGAAAAGCAAAAAAAAAAAAGGAGCTCGCTGTGGGTGCCGTCCGAAATTTTTTTTTCTGGTTACGAGCCTGGCTCCAAGGTTTAAGCCCCCCTCCCACCCTCAATTATGGCTCCTTAAAGCTCAATGGTTGGGCGGCTTCACACTCTGAGCCACTTAAACCGTAGGTTTTGGGCTAAAAATTTTGCCATGGTTAGACCTCAATGGTTTTGAAGCCTCACTCAGTTCTGTTTTTTGGGGAAGAAAAAACGGCTTTCATGGCATTGGCACAAATCCTTGGAAAATCTGATTGGAATGAAATGAATAAACAGAAATCAATCAGTTGACTAATTTTCAACATTTTAAATTTATTTTTTTTAAATAAATTCTGTTTTAGTTCAAAATTTGCTAAACAATATTTTGTTCAAAAATGTCCAAAAATGACTCCACCTTTGAGGGCATTTCGCTTCCAGAAAAAGTAAGTAATTGGAAAAATAAAAATAAGTAAATTTACTTTTTATATACGTTAATAACAAAATAAAATTTTTTTTTCATAAAATTAAGGCTACGGGCGGCTTTCCTGTTGTGGTGAGTAATTAAAAATAATGATTAAAAAAAAATTTAATTTAATTATTAAATGAAAGAAATTTTTTTTTTAAATAAAATTGCATAAACTTTACATTAATTAGGCGGTCGTATTGGGCTCATTAGGAATAATACTTCTGGTGGCCATTACCATTATGCTCTGTTACATCGTTTTTACAATGCGTCGCCGTGGTAAAGTTTTAAAATTTGAAAATTAAATTTTAATCGAAACATTTTGAATTTTTTATTTTCCTTTTTCCTGATGTCATTGGTTGTCCTAATTTTTGGCCATTTCATTTTTCCAAATTTATGCCATTTTCATTTTTTTTCCAAATTATATGCTTTTTTAATTTTATTTTTTTCCAAATTTATGCCATTTTCATTTTTTTTTCCAAATTATATGCTTTTTCAATTTTATTTTTCCTTCAAATTTTATGCCATTTTAATTTTATTTTTTACCCCAATTTTTATGCCAATTCATTTTCATTTTTTTTCCAAATTATATGCTTTTTCAATTTTATTTTCCTCCCAAATTTATGCCATTTTCATTTTCCCCCCAAATTTTTATGCCATTTTTATTTTATTTTTTATTTCAGATTTTATGCCATTTTCATTTTCTTCTCAAATTTTATGCATTTTTATTTTATTTTTTACCCCAGGTTTTATGCCATTTTCATTTTTTCCAAATTTTATGCCATTTCATTTTTATTTTTTCCCAATTTTGGGCCTTTTTCTTTATTTCTGCAAAATTTGGTTCCAAAATCAACAAAATCTTTTTCTCACGGCGCCGAAGATTTTTTTTTAAAAAATACTTTGGATTAAAGAATTTTGTGCCGGAAAGCAAAAAAAAAAAAAAAAAAAGCTTTTCTCCGTGTACCTTTCCCAAAATTTTAATTCATTTTGCCATATTTTTTTGTAGCGGATGAGCAAATGCGGCGCCGTGCCGGGAAGGTCGATGGCTGGGCTCTTGTGATAGCCGAACTTAAACAACGGCATCACACAAAGCATGGGGCCCAAAGGTGCGCTTCTGTCGGCGAGCTTTGAAAAGCTGTGGATTGATGCCGGGCCGGTGCCACATTTGGAAATGGATTTTATTGAGCAAAATTGGACAAAAATTTCCCAGTTTCCCGGTGCCACATTTGGAGAGGTGAATTTTGATTGGGCACAATTGGACAAAAATTTCCCAGTTTCCCGGTGCCACATTTGGAGAGGTGAATTTTGATTGGGCACAATTGGACAAAAATTTCCCAGTTTCCCGGTGCCACATTTGGAGAGGTGAATTTTGATTGGGCAAAATCGGACAAAATTTCCTCGCCGCGGGCAGTCTCCCCAAAGTTAATTCATTCAATTCAATCAAAGTTATTCATTATCACTAATTAATTGGTTGGTTGTGTGCGATATCTAATTGTGATTTGTATCATTATTTCTAATTATTTATATAATTCATCTCTCTTTAATTGGATCACCTAATTAATCCATTTTTTTTCTTTTGTTAATTATTTGTACACTTTCATATTTAATTACATATATAATCTCCACAAATTATTCTGTGTATAGTAGTAAAAGTACCAATGAAATAAATTTGATGTTGAATAAATTTACATTTATTATTCATTACGAAAAATAAAAAATAAATAAATAAATATTTGGTTGAATCACCGCATTTTATCGCTTCTGATCATTTTGGAATGTGATGGAATTGTGAATTGTGTGAATTACCCAATCATTTTTGTTTTCGTCCACATCACAGGCCACAACACTCTTTTCTGTGTTTTAGGAATTGTTATTTTTATATTTGTCAAAATTTTGGTTTTTTCCAATAATTCTGAGCCTTTAATATTTTGCCAAAAATTAAAAAAAAAAAAAATTTCCCCAAAATTTAGGCAATTAAAAAACAAACAGCAAAAAAACAAAATGATGAATGTTTTCAAACAATTCGTTTATTCGTCTTTGTTGCTGCTGTGTGGCATTGTGCCACTTTTTTTCGCTGGTAATTACTTTAAAAAATTTACTAACAAATGTTGAAGTCCCAAAATAAATTTAATAAATTTTTAATATGGAGGCTTTTCGGCATATGCCGTTGTTCGCCGACCTTTTTTTTGAATCATTAAATTATATGGCAAGGCGCAGAACCCGGACAATCCGTCACTAAATATTATTTTTATAACGCAAAATTTCTTGGGAGGGGATGCTTCCGGACAATCCGTCACTAAATTTTAATTTTTATAACGCAAGATTTCTTGGGAGGGGATGCTTCCGGACAATCCGTCACTAAATTTTATTTTTATAACGCAAGATTTCGTGGGAGGGGATGCTTCCGGACAATCCGTCACTAAATTTTAATTTTTATAACGCAAGATTTCTTGGGGGGGGATGCTTCCGGACAATCCGTCACTAAATTTTAATTTTTATAACGCAAGATTTCTTGGGAGGGGATGCTTCCGGACAATCCGTCACTAAATTTTATTTTTATAACGCAAGATTTCGTGGGAGGGGATGCTTCCGGACAATCCGTCACTAAATTTTAATTTTTATAACGCAAGATTTCTTGGGGGGGGGATGCTTCCGGACAATCCGTCACTAAATTTTAATTTTTATAACGCAAGATTTCTTGGGGGGGGATGCTTCCGGACAATCCGTCACTAAATTTTAATTTTTATAACGCAAGATTTCTTGGGGGGGGGGATGCTTCCGGACAATCCGTCACTAAATTTTAATTTTTATAACGCAAGATTTCTTGGGGGGGGGATGCTTCCGGACAATCCGTCACTAAATATTATTTTTATAACGCAAGATTTCTTGGGGGGGGGATGCTTCCGGACAATCCGTCACTAAATTTTAATTTTTATAACGCAAGATTTCTTGGGGGGGGGGATGCTTCCGGACAATCCGTCACTAAATTTTAATTTTTATAACGCAAGATTTCTTGGGGGGGGATGCTTCCGGACAATCCGTCACTAAATATTATTTTTATAACTCAAGATTTCTTGGGGGGGGGATGCTTCCGGACAATCCGTCACTAAATATTATTTTTATAACTCAAGATTTCTTGGGGGGGGGGATGCTTCCGGACAATCCGTCACTAAATATTATTTTTATAACGCAAGATTTCTTGGGGGGGGATGCTTCCGGACAATCCGTCACTAAATTTTAATTTTTATAACGCAAGATTTCTTGGGGGGGGATGCTTCCGGACAATCCGTCACTAAATATTATTTTTATAACTCAAGATTTCTTGGGGGGGGGATGCTTCCGGACAATCCGTCACTAAATATTATTTTTATAACTCAAGATTTCTTGGGGGGGGGGATGCTTCCGGACAATCCGTCACTAAATTTTAATTTTTATAACGCAAGATTTCTTGGGGGGGGGATGCTTCCGGACAATCCGTCACTAAATTTTAATTTTTATAACGCAAGATTTCTTGGGGGGGGGGGGGATGCTTCCGGACAATCCGTCACTAAATATTATTTTTATAACTCAAGATTTCTTGGGGGGGGGATGCTTCCGGACAATCCGTCACTAAATATTATTTTTATAACTCAAGATTTCTTGGGGGGGGATGCTTCCGGACAATCCGTCACTAAATATTATTTTTATAACTCAAGATTTCTTGGGGGGGGGATGCTTCCGGACAATCCGTCACTAAATTTTAATTTTTATAACGCAAGATTTCTTGGGGGGGGGATGCTTCCGGACAATCCGTCACTAAATTTTAATTTTTATAACGCAAGATTTCTTGGGGGGGGGGGGGATGCTTCCGGACAATCCGTCACTAAATATTATTTTTATAACTCAAGATTTCTTGGGGGGGGATGCTTCCGGACAATCCGTCACTAAATATTATTTTTATAACTCAAGATTTCTTGGGGGGGGGATGCTTCCGGACAATCCGTCACTAAATATTATTTTTATAACTCAAGATTTCTTGGGGGGGGGATGCTTCCGGACAATCCGTCACTAAATTTATTTTTATAACTCAAGATTTCTTGGGGGGGGATGCTTCCGGACAATCCGTCACTAAATTTTAATTTTTATAACGCAAGATTTCTTGGGGGGGGGATGCTTCCGGACAATCCGTCACTAAATATTATTTTTATAACGCAAGATTTCTTGGGGGGGGGGATGCTTCCGGACAATCCGTCACTAAATTTTATTTTTATAACGCAAGATTTCTTGGGGGGGATGCTTCCGGACAATCCGTCACTAAATTTTAATTTTTATAACGCAAGATTTCTTGGGGGGGGGGGATGCTTCCGGACAATCCGTCACTAAATTTTATTTTTATAACGCAAGATTTCTTGGGGGGGGATGCTTCCGGACAATCCGTCACTAAATTTTATTTTTATAACGCAAGATTTCTTGGGGGGGGGATGCTTCCGGACAATCCGTCACTAAATTTTATTTTTATAACGCAAGATTTCTTGGGGGGGGGATGCTCCCGGACAATCCGTCACTAAATTTTAATTTTTATAACGCAAGATTTCTTGGGGGGGGGGGGATGCTTCCGGACAATCCGTCACTAAATATTATTTTTATAACTCAAGATTTCTTGGGGGGGGATGCTTCCGGACAATCCGTCACTAAATATTATTTTTATAACTCAAGATTTCTTGGGGGGGGGATGCTTCCGGACAATCCGTCACTAAATTTTAATTTTTATAACGCAAGATTTCTTGGGGGGGGGATGCTTCCGGACAATCCGTCACTAAATATTATTTTTATAACTCAAGATTTCTTGGGGGGGGATGCTTCCGGACAATCTGTCACTAAATATTATTTTATAACTCAAGATTTCTTGGGGGGGGGATGCTTCCGGACAATCCGTCACTAAATATTATTTTTATAACTCAAGATTTCTTGGGGGGGGGATGCTTCCGGACAATCCGTCACTAAATTTATTTTTATAACTCAAGATTTCTTGGGGGGGGATGCTTCCGGACAATCCGTCACTAAATTTTAATTTTTATAACGCAAGATTTCTTGGGGGGGGATGCTTCCGGACAATCCGTCACTAAATATTATTTTTATAACGCAAGATTTCTTGGGGGGGGGGATGCTTCCGGACAATCCGTCACTAAATTTTATTTTTATAACGCAAGATTTCTTGGGGGGGATGCTTCCGGACAATCCGTCACTAAATTTTAATTTTTATAACGCAAGATTTCTTGGGGGGGGGGGGATGCTTCCGGACAATCCGTCACTAAATTTTATTTTTATAACGCAAGATTTCTTGGGGGGGGATGCTTCCGGACAATCCGTCACTAAATTTTATTTTTATAACGCAAGATTTCTTGGGGGGGGGATGCTTCCGGACAATCCGTCACTAAATTTTATTTTTATAACGCAAGATTTCTTGGGGGGGGGATGCTCCCGGACAATCCGTCACTAAATTTTAATTTTTATAACGCAAGATTTCTTGGGGGGGGGGATGCTTCCGGACAATCCGTCACTAAATATTATTTTTATAACTCAAGATTTCTTGGGGGGGGATGCTTCCGGACAATCCGTCACTAAATATTATTTTTATAACTCAAGATTTCTTGGGGGGGGGATGCTTCCGGACAATCCGTCACTAAATTTTAATTTTTATAACGCAAGATTTCTTGGGGGGGGGATGCTTCCGGACAATCCGTCACTAAATTTTAATTTTTATAACGCAAGATTTCTTGGGGGGGGGGGATGCTTCCGGACAATCCGTCACTAAATATTATTTTTATAACTCAAGATTTCTTGGGGGGGGGATGCTTCCGGACAATCCGTCACTAAATATTATTTTTATAACTCAAGATTTCTTGGGGGGGGGATGCTTCCGGACAATCCGTCACTAAATATTATTTTTATAACTCAAGATTTCTTGGGGGGGGGATGCTTCCGGACAATCCGTCACTAAATTTATTTTTATAACTCAAGATTTCTTGGGGGGGATGCTTCCGGACAATCCGTCACTAAATTTTAATTTTTATAACGCAAGATTTCTTGGGGGGGGGATGCTTCCGGACAATCCGTCACTAAATATTATTTTTATAACGCAAGATTTCTTGGGGGGGGGGATGCTTCCGGACAATCCGTCACTAAATTTTATTTTTATAACGCAAGATTTCTTGGGGGGGGATGCTTCCGGACAATCCGTCACTAAATTTTAATTTTTATAACGCAAGATTTCTTGGGGGGGGGGATGCTTCCGGACAATCCGTCACTAAATTTTATTTTTATAACGCAAGATTTCTTGGGGGGGGATGCTTCCGGACAATCCGTCACTAAATTTTATTTTTATAACGCAAGATTTCTTGGGGGGGGGGATGCTTCCGGACAATCCGTCACTAAATTTTATTTTTATAACGCAAGATTTCGTGGGAGGGGATGCTTCCGGACAATCCGTCACTAAATTTTAATTTTTATAACGCAAGATTTCTTGGGGGGGGGATGCTTCCGGACAATCCGTCACTAAATTTATTTTTATAACTCAAGATTTCTTGGGGGGGGATGCTTCCGGACAATCCGTCACTAAATTTTAATTTTTATAACGCAAGATTTCTTGGGGGGAGGGATGCTTCAGGACAATCCGTCACTAAATATTATTTTTATAATTTCTTGGGGGGGATGCTTCCGGACAATCCGTCAGTAAATATTATTTTTATAACGCAAGATTTCTTGGGGGGGGGATGCTTCCGGACAATCCGTCACTAAATATTATTTTTATAATTTCTTGGGAGGGGGGGGTGATGCTTCCGGACAATCCGTCACTAAATATTATTTTTATAATTTCTTGGGGGGGGGTGATGCTTCCGGACAATCCGTCACTAAATATTATTTTTATAACGCAAGATTTATTTATAAATTAAATGATTATTTTAGTAAGATTTTGATCATTACAAAAAAAATTTTTTGACAAATTGTCCACTGACTCACAAATCAGTTACTGACGGATTGTCCGAAAAACATAATTGGTTTTCAGCAGATTCCAAGAGTCAAAAAATTTTCGCAAATCGGAAATTCCATGCCATCCCTGTTGTAAATGAATTATTTTAACGCGTCCCGACATTTGCGCCTTTGTCCAAATCGGATCCAAAATATATAATTAAGTTTTTTTTCAATCCCTGATCGCATAAACAGCTTTAAATAAGCGATTGAAAGTGATTGTATCCGATTTCATTTGATCGTCAAAAAAATTTTTGAAAAAATAATAAAATTTCAAAAAAAAATTTTTTTTGAACCTAATGAATCAAACGACCATTGTTTTCTTGAATTTTAATGCTAATTAGTAGAGCCCGGAAATTTCAAATTTGCGGATGCCGCTGCGGGATTGGTACTGCAAAAATTTTGCGGGACGGAATCCCGCATGTATAAATCCCGCAAAATCCCACAAATCCCGCATTTAAAATTTGCGGGATCCCGCGCGGGATTGCGGGATTTTAGAAATTTCGAAAAATTATCAATTAAATTTCAAAAAAAATTTCCAAAAAATAAATTTTTAGTTTTGCGGGACGTGATCCCGCCGGTATAAATCCCGCAAAATCCCGCAAAACCCGCATTTCCAAAAAAATGCGGGATTGCGGATTGGGACCCCGCAAAATCGCGCGCGGGATCCCGTCCCGCCGCGCCGGGCTCTACTAATTAGGCGCTATCAGGGTTTGAAAAAATGGCAACTTTGAGTCCGCAATTTTGGACATATGCGCAAATGTTCGGCGCACCAATTTTAAGACGACGGACAACAATTGCAGTGTTATTACGGTCAGGTTGTTAATGGAAGACAGGTGGAGTTTCATGTACTCAAGAATATGACCTGCAATGAGGACGACACAACGAAAAAGAACAGTGACATTTGCGCTTATATTCGCTGTACGACGGCGGGTAAGAAAAAAAAACAACAAAAAAACAATTCAATTACAAAAATTCTTCAATTCAAAAACAAAACAAATTAAATTTTATAAAAATTCGGAAAATAAGTTGTTCACCTACTCCGAAAACCACCCTAAAATTGACTTCTTACAGATTTATTTTCCGGATTTTTGTATAAAATTTAATTTTGTTTTTTTTTTCTGGACATTTCGTGGCTTTTTACTCTTGTGGACATTTGGTGGGACCTGGACACTTTGTGGGGGCGCCATTGATTTTGATGTACAATTTTTACTAGAGTTGAGCGGGACCGGCAATTTTGGGCAAAACCGGGACCGGGAGTTGCCGGGACCTGTGAAGCCGGGACCGGGACAAAAAAGGCTGATTTTTGGGATTATTAGGCTCAATTTGTACGGATTTTCATTTAAAAAATGATAAAATATGTGTCAATTAAAAAAAATATGAGGAATTATATTTTGCCGATAGGAAACCCATAAGTAAACAAAAATAAAATTTAAAATATTTCAATTTCTGTAGCGGGACTGAACCAGGGGAAAGAGAAGGGAAAGTCAACGAGACTAACCAGAAGGCCATTTTCACAATTGTCACTGTTGCTTTTAAAGAATATACTAATATTTTTTTTTAATTTTTATTTTTAACTCCAATTTTCTTCACTAATTTTTCACTCAGACCCCCATTCTTAACAGTGCTTGTTTTTTCTCGGTTGCCCTACCGGGACCGGGAGCTGAGCTTTTCAAAATCCGGGACCTCGGATGACCGGGAATTCCCGGCCCGGACCCGGTCCCGCTCAACTCTAATTTTTACTAGAAAGTGACGACATTTTGGAAGTGTGGACATGTCTACAAACAGTTACTCTAGATTATTGTAATACCGACAAAAAGTTTGCCGAAGATCTCGCGAAGAAAGAGTAATAATTACAATAAAAATTACTAAAAAAGAAGAAAAAAAAGATTTAATGATTTCTTTCCTGGATTGTCTAAATAGTGGAAAAACACTTTTTTCTTAAATTCCCCCCCCCCAAAACAAATAAAACTTGCAAATTTTCATCCATCTTTTCATTTTTACAAAATTTTAAGAGTTTACAGAAATCGTTAAAAAAAACTTTTTTTTTTTTTTGAAATGTATCTATAAAAATTGTTTTTTATCAAAAAAATGAGATATTTTGACCAATTTTTGTATATATATTTTTGACATCCCTATTTATTTATTTATAAATTTACCTATTTAACATTGAAAAATTATAAAAAAAAAAATAATTAAAATTAATAAAAAATTATATAAAATTTAGTAAAAATATACTGTTAAAACAATTAATAATTAGGATGCAATTTTTAGGTTTTAGCCTATTATTTCCTGAGCTCCCAGTGGCCTGAAAAACGCAAGAAAAAAAAATTATTATTTTTTGGTGGTTGTTAAGCTGAGTTTTTAAAATACACCCCGAAGAAATCGACCCAAAAATTTCTGAAAATAAACCCCCCTAAGAAATGAAAAATTTTCTCAAAAATCGTCTGTAAAAAAATTTTTTTTTGAACAAATTTAAAAAATAATGTAACTCAATACTGATTTGACTTATTTTTTTTTACCTTTTTGTTTGAATGAATTTTGTCATTTTACACCAGGGGTGCGATCGAAAAATTTTCAAAATAAGAACATCAAGGCCAAAAAATAAGATTTTTGGGTCCAAAATAAGGACATTTTGCAAAATTACTTTAAATCGCTTGTATAACACTTTATTCAATTAATATAGAATCAACTTTCGTATTTTTCGCCTCCTATGATCATTTTTAACAATTTTGAAGAGGAAATAAGCAAATCATAAATTTAAATGCATTCCGGATAAAAAATCAGATTTTTACGAATTTTTTTGCGGTGCATTTTTAAAAAGACTTTTTGGGGAACAAGCGGGGCGGAAGGCCGGCGGTGCCGATAGGCGCCGCCGGGAAAATTTTTGAAAATTTGAGTATAATTTGTTAACAGATTTTGTCCAAAAATTATCCAAAATTTGTGATTCTGAGCCAATTTTTAAGAAAACAAAGTATTTTTGGGGTTCGGCGGTGCCGTTAGGCACCGCCGTGGAAAATTTTGAAAATCTAAGTGACATTACGCCATAAAATTACAAAATTTCTGAAGAATTTTAAAAAATAAGAACAAAATAAGAACAATAGCCCGAAATAAGGACAAATCTTACAAATAAGGACATTTTTATTGTGTAAGATTTGGACCCTCCAAATAAGGACAAATCTTATAAATAAGGACAGATCGCACCCCTGTTTTACACCCCCCTAAATTTGAGGCTTTTTAGAGCCTATTTTCCATTTTTAGAGCCTATTTTTGGGGTTTTTAGGGCTCTAATGCACTTTATTAGTCCAATCGAGTTTTATGAGTCCAATCAACTGACAATACCTGGTTTTTATACAATAACTTTGTTCATGCTCGAACAAACCCTATCTTTTTGGTATCATTCGAAAGCACAAAGTCTGAATATACGAGAAAACAAGAGAACTCGAATATTTAAAGAAAGTTACAAACCAAAATAATGAACAATTACTTAATTAGCCAGATACTTTTTTGGTAATTGCCTGAACACTGAGATTTTATATATTTTAGCTTCTTTAGACTTTGTGCTTTCGAATGATACCAAAAAATAGGGTTTGCTCAAAAATGAACAAAGTTATTTTATAAAAAGCAGATATTGTCAGTTGATTGGACTCATAAAAATACCATTGGACTCATAAAGTGCTTAGAGCCGTTTTAGAGCCTAAAGCCTACCTATTTTGGCAGTTTTTAGAGCCTAAAGCCTACCTATTTTGGCAGTTTTTAGAGCCTAAAGCCTACCTATTTTGGCAGTTTTTAGAGCCTAAAGCCTACCTATTTTGGCAGTTTTTAGAGCCTAAAGCCTACCTATTTTGGCAGTTTTAGAGCCTAAAGCCTACCTATTTTGGCAGTTTTTTAGAGCCTAAAGCCTACCTATTTTGGCAGTTTTTAGAGCCTAAAGCCTACCTATTTTGGCAGTTTTTAGAGCCTAAAGCCTACCTATTTTGGCAGTTTTTAGAGCCAAAAAATTGCATCCCAATTAATAATCAAAAAAAAGAAAGAAAATAATATTAATTACTCGCTCGCACTGTTTTGTTTCTGTTTTAAAGTTTTATTTTGTTGGAGAAATTTTTCATAATTTAGGAAGATTGGTAAGGCGGCATTTCCATGGGCGACTTGCAAATGTGAGGGCGGCGAAAAGTTCCAAGATTTTGGAGTTACACCGCCAAGTCTGTTTGTGATTGTTAATTATCGTTTAATAATTAATTAAGAATTACTCAATTCCTTTTTTATAAAAAAAGTGTTAATTAAAAATTGGGCAATCGTAAAGAATGGGGGGTCCCTAATTTAACTTTTTTATTTTGGGTTCAAAACAAGTTTCTGGGGATTTTCGAGGGTGATGATTACGAATCTGAACTCGAATTTGCCCAATTCCGAAAATCCCGGACCCGAATTCGAACAAAAAAGTTGAATTTTTTTCGAAATACGCGTTAAAATGGTCCTAATTGTGGTAAAAACCCAACTCGTACTATTTTAGAGTATCTTTTTTTCACTGTTCTCTGATGACTTAACGCTGTCTCGCTTTTTTCTGTTTCTATATTTACTACATAATAGTACGAGTTGGGTTTCGTCCCCTAATTGTGGCGTAAATTGCACATTTTTTATACAATTAAAAGCTGAATTATTTTGCACCAAAATAAATAGTTGTTGATGAATGAATTCAAAGCTTTTACCCAGAAAAATGTACCTTTTGAAAAAAAATTTCAACTTTTTTTGTTCGAATTCGGGTCCGGGATTCGGAATTGGGCAAACTCGAGTTCAGATTCGTAATCAGCACTCTCGAAAACCCCCCAAATACTCATTTTGAGCTAAAGTAAAAAATAATGATTTTAAATTTGGGACCCCCATTCTTTACGATTGCCAAAAATTGATGAAAATTATAATACAGTGTCGTTGTTGATGACCCCCACACAGCTGAACGAAAACACGACCGAAAATGCAACTGTTGCGACCGGTAACGTAACGACTGAACTTTTCGACTTTCAATGGGCCAAAATTCTCATTTTACAGTATACAAATTTTTTTGGGCCATGGGGAATCCCGAAATTTTTGAAAAAAAAAATTCAGAATTTTTTTTTTTTACAAAACCGTATTTAGTGAGAAAAAGTTTTGAAAATTCTCTATTTTTATTTGACCTTTTATTTTGTTTATAATGTTTTATAATTTAGTCTATTTTGAGATTTTAATGAAATTTCTTAATTAAGAATGTTATTTCCCAAAAAAAATTTTCCTGTTTTTCATTTAAAGAATAATTTATTGTCGTTTAGGGGGGGGGGGGGGTCAATTTCGTAAATCGTACGGGGGTCGGAGGCAATTTCGTAAAAATTTCGGCCAAAATCGAAAAAGCACTGGTAAAGATGGGAAAATTTTACAATATTGGAGAAAAAAAAAATCAAAATTTTGTGCCAAAAACTCAAATTTTTTACGATTTTGAATTGCATTTCGTTCAAATTTCCTCGAAATTGAATTTCGTTTTCATATTTCGTAAATTTTTTACAAAATTGAATTTCGTTTACTATTTCATTAATTTTTTTTTTACGAAATTTTACACTTATTAGTGAAAATTTGTTAATAAAAATTTTTGACGATTATCTAAAAATCGCAACAAAAAAAACGGTCGGTTTTTACACAAAAATAGTACAAATTGCACTGAAATTAAAAATTTTCCGAATCGGCACCGTCGCCCCCCCCCCCCTCGTTCCCTCGTTAACCAAAAGTTTTTTTGAAAAAACGCCGCAAAAAATGTGATTTAAAAAAGGAAGAAAAAATTGGACTGAAAAGCAAAAAAAAAAAAAAAAAGGTCATCAGGAAAAAAGTTTTTGACGTTTTTTTCAATTTCGTAAAAATTTTGGCCTCTGAGGGGGGGGGGGGTACTATTTCGTATTTCGTAAAGGCAAATTTCTGACCCCCCCCCCTTGTCCATGTGTATGGAGGGGAGCTATAACCCCCTCGCTATGCTCTTGCTATAAATTAAATTTTTCAGATGCAAGTGGACAAAACCATCTGACGGCTTTGGCTTTTATCTTGCCATTATTTGTCATTGGTAGCATTGATGAATTTGGAAAAATAATAATTTATTTATTTTATTTCATAATAATATTCCGCCGGGGGGTCCCCCAAAAAAAATTACTCAAAAATTTGTGTATTTAATTTAATTTATTCTTTAAATAATATTTATGTTAAAAATGTGAGACCCTAATCAATAAATATATTCAATTGAAATGAATTTAAGGAATTTTGCCAAATTTGGCCATGCCATTCGCTGCCAACCTCTAGACGACCCAATTCAAGACAAACGATTGATGGCCAGAAGAAAGAAGCAGATCATGGAAAATCCCCAAAAAAATATATCCAAAAAAATTTATCCCTTTAAAAAAATAATAGAAAATCCCAAAAATTATCCCTTTAAAAATTTCTAATATTTTTATTTATATGTAATTTTAACTAGAGTTCGAGATTTTGAAGAAAAAAAACCTTGCAGGAAAAATCTAGGCTTGTCAAGGTCTAGAGACCCAGGCCTTGGACCTGGATTTTTTGAAATTTATTTAAAAAACATTTGAAAAATAAATTAATTATTTAGCTAAATTATTAACATCCCGGCCTTGATCGCAGGTCATGATCAAACTCTAGTTTTACTAATTACTATATCCAATTTTTTTACAATTTACCTATATGTATGTATGTCTTTTCTATATTTCGGGACATTTCTGTCTACTCCTTTTTCGACTTGTATTTATTTCTTTAATCAAGCATTTATTTTTGTGGTGAATAAAAATCATTTTGGGAAAGATTTGGAAAAGCCAAATTTTAAATTTCAAGCACAAATTTTGGCGTAATGTTTTCGTCATTTTTGAGCATGCAATCAATGGTCCATCAGCATGAGTTAAATTTTTAAAAATTTTTATTTTACAATTCTGCAAAAAGGGTTTTTTGTTCAATTACCCATACAAATTGGCTCACGGTAAATTGGACACCGGAAGTTAAAAATAAATAACAAAATTTAATTGAAATAAATTATGTTATTATTATTTGTAGCATCAGTAGCAGAAATGTTTTTATTTTTATGGAGTTCCCATTTTTTGCGCATTTTTTGGCACATTGAACAATCATCACGCAATTTTGTACATTTTTTGGCATTTTGATAATCATCGTCTAATTTTGTACACTTTTTTGCCACATTTGATCAATCATTGTGCATTTGTATGTTTAAATTCCTGGGTTTATATTTTAAAAGAGGAATTTAGTGTCCAATTTTCCTTTGGTGTCCAAGATTCCGACAGTGTCCAATTTTCCGCTTGGTGTCCAATTTACCGGTCCCCTACAAATTACGCAATCCGTGGTTAACGACCGACCTTAACCGGTATGCTCGTCTTTAACCACGGTTAAGTAAACCATGGTTAACTGAACCGTGGTTAAGAGAATTTATCTTGAAATTGAAAAATAATTAATATTAAAAAAATATAATTAATATTATAATAATTATAATAATTATTTTCTCTTTATATTATCAATATTAGCAAAGATTTAATTAAAAACCCCCGAAAAACTATTAAATCAAGAATTGGTTTTCTAAAAATTTTTGGCCATAACTTTTTTAAACACACCAAAAATTTTTAAAATTTTGCAAAATAATAGGGGGCTATAGAATGACACTAAGAATGTTTAATTTGGATGCTTCAAGAAAAAGTTTGCTGCATTAAAATTGTCATTACAAAAATAAAAGTCAGATTCTTTTTCTGCATGTAAAATTAACCTAGCAAAAATTTATTTATTTATTTTACTATTTAAATTACTAAATAAATTTACGTTAACCACAACTCGAGTTGTGGTTAAGATTCCTTTAGAAAGATTAAACCACGGTTAGATGAGCATATACCGGTTGGAAATAAACCACGGTTAACTCAACCGTTGTTTAGCCTTAACCACGGTTAAAAAGGGAAGGACGAGCATACCGGTTAAGGATTCATAACCATGGTTAACGACGTTAACCGTGGTTTAGCGCTAAACCGCGAGACGAGCATAAGGCCCCTGGTTACGAGCCTGGCTCAAAGGTATAAGCCCCCCCCCCTCCGTCCACCTTCAAAATTTGCTTACCTTTTCTGTTCAAAAAATTCTTATTCCCCCCCCCCTAGGGCGCCTATTATTAAGCTGCCCCCCCCCCCATTTTCATTGATTCATTTTCAGTGGGAACCTTGCCTGTTGGATTTTTAACCCAAAATTTATGTTTTTAGTCTCTAGATTTATGGGGAAGAAACGGCACGGCGCCTTCTGAGCATTGGCACAAATCCATGGAAATCTGATCGGAATGAAAAATAAAAGAGCCTTAATTGACTAATTCCCTAATTAGATTTATAAATAAATTCCATTTAACTCTAAATACCGCCAAAAAATGTCATCAAACAATATGCATCGTTCTTGTTGGAAGAATCGCTTCCAGAAAAAGTAAATAGCTGGAAAAAACAAAATTATTTTTAGAGCCCGGACGAGACTTTTGGTACTGAGACTGGTTTTTAATTTAGTAATGAAATATTTTGCAAAAAGTTTCAAAAAGTCCGCAAAATTTTTCCGCTCTTGGCCTTACAATTTAATTTGAATGAAAACGCCGGCGGGCAATGGCCTGCCAAAAAGCCTGTTTTTGCCAACTGAGCGCCGAACAGGCTTTTTCCGGCATTTTTAAAACGAATTTTTCGTTAAAACTTTGCTTTAAAAAAATCTGGAAGTTATCAAATTTAGCAAGCATTAATGTTAATTATGAGAGTCCTTTTTGAGAATTTTTTCAAAATTTTTTATCGAGAAATTCTTAGTTAGAGATAAAAAAAAGCCAATCTCAGTACCAAATGTCCCATCTGACTGGTGACTGTGGGCTCTTATTCTTTTTTTATGTGTATAATTAAAAAATAATGTTTTTCATAAAATTTAGAATTCGCCATTTCCAGTGCTCGTAAGTAATAAAAAATAATGATTAAAATGAAAAAATTTAATTAAAATTATTATACATATGGAAAAACAAAAAATTAATTCTCAATTTAATCAACTTTACAACTTGAGGCTGTGGTGCTCGGATCAATCGGTCTTATCATCCTTTTTGTCATCTCATTGTTGTTGTGCGCGTTGATCGTGATGATCCGCCGCAGAGGTAAAATTTCAAAATTAAAAATTTATTTTATTCCAAATATTTTGAAATTTCTTTTTTCATTGCGTATTATTTCATGGCAATATAACTAATTAATGCATTGTGATTGGCTTGGCAAAATTTGTTAGACATTTTCCTTTTTTTTGCCATTTTTTTTGGGAGGGAAGGGGGATTGGGGGCCATTTTCCCACAAATTTCCGCCATTTTTTCCTAATTTGAGGCCATTTTTTCATTTTTTTTTCCCCTAATTTGCGCCATTTTCATTTTTTCCCAATTTTTGGGGGCCATTTTTCCACAAATTTTCGCCATTTTTCCCTAATTTTAGCTCTTTTCATTTCTTCCCAAATTTGCGCCATTTTTCTCCCAATTTTGGCGGCAATTTTTTCCCCAAATTTGCGCCATTATTTCCCCCAAAATTACGCCGTTTTCCCTATTTTGAGCCAATTTTTAATTTACAAAAAAATTTTTTTTTGTTTGTAGCCAGCACTGTCCGTTCACACGAGGCTGTTGACCATTCGCAGGGCTGGGCCTGGTCATCCGCCAGCTAAAAAAACATCATGCTCGGCACGGGGCGGCCAATGGGGCAGCCCCACGGAGGAGTGCATCGGAGTCACCGCATTTTATCCCTGCTGATCAATTTTGGAATGTGATGGGATGAATTTGTGGATTATCTATGCATTCATTTTTGTTTTGTCCACATAACACACATTTTTCACGGCTTTAGAAAATTGGATTTCAAAAAATAAATTTCTTTTTTTTCCATATTTAATAAATATGTCCAAATATTTTTGTATTTTTGAAAATTTTGGTTTTTTTTTAGATTTATGTACAATAATCCGCGCAAAGATTTTTGTTTTTCATTTTCCAAAAATTTAGCCCAACTAAACAATAAACAACAACAAACAATTTGTTTATTCGTCTCTGTTGCTGTTGGGTGGCGGCATTGTGCCACTTTTTCACGCTGGTAATTCAAACATTGGCACTAACTTACTGTGTTTTCTCTGTATTAGAGGGAAAACGGTAACTCACAAAAAATATACAACATAAAATGTGCAAATCCAAAATTTGACCATTAGAATTAAGGGTGACCCGATATTTGAGGATCCGGACAGCCTGGTCCTCAAATGCCGGGCCCTCAAATGACCTAGACTTTGAGGATGCCGACAGCCTGGTACTCAAACGTCTGGCCCACAAATAACTCGGCATTTTTGGACCCAAAAAGCTGTGATTTGTGCTTATTTTCATTGTACGACGGCGGGTAAATGTTGTTTGTTTTTTTAATTGTGCTCAGCTTAATTGACAAAATTCTTCATCAAATTTTTCCGTAATTCGGAATTCCTAGGCCCAAAATTTTATTGGAATTCAGCAATTAATTAATTATGTGTGTAGAAGGTGGCGACTATTTGGATATATGGTCATGTTTCGCTAATATTGATGCAGGAGGTGGATGTGCCAGCAAAGATTTTGCTCCACGCCTCACAAATACTGAGTAGGAAAAAAACAAAAATTCGAAAATTTATTACAATTTTTGCGTAACACATACTGTTTTAGGACTAGGGATACGATTTTTAGGTTTTTGCCTATTTTTTTGCTGAGCTCATCGTGGCCTTAAATACACGAAAAACATGTTTGTTTTTTTTGTGGTTGTTAAGCTACTTTAACTAATTAGGTGTTTTGCTCAAAATTATTTAAAAAAATGCAATAAAAATCAATGCCAAAAATTTTCAAAAAAAAAAAAAAAAGATACACCCCTGAGAAATGAAAAATTTCTCAAAATCAAATTTTATTTGTTTATTTTATTGACAGGAATTTTTGGTTTAAAAAATTATTTAGGTACATATCTCAATATTGACTTTACCTAATTTTTCTACTTCCTAATTATTTTTCCATTTTTAGTGCCCCATTTTTAGGCTTTTTTAGAGCCTAAAGCCTACCTATTCTGGCAGTTTTTTTTGGCCTAAAAATTGCATCTCTAGTTAGGACAATTAAAAAATTAAAAAAATAATAATAAATATAAATAAATAATTAATTAATTAATTAATTAATTTTTAAAATGTTTAGCAAAATTCCTAAGCTGGACTCTCCATGGGTGAAATGCGATTGTGAGCACGGCGGACTGAACCAGAGTTTGGGCGTCATACCGCCAAGTTGTTGATTGATTTGTTAATTATTGAATAATTGATGATTTAATTAATTAATTGTTTTTCATTAAAAATTAATCCCCCTTTTTTAAACACAGTTGCATTTCTGCCCACCACACCAATGAGCGAAAACACGACCGAAAACGCAACTGTTGCGACCGGTAAGGCTCTGTTTTTTCTTTTTTTTGCGAGATGAGAGTCCGGCGGGGTCTGACCATTTTCATGAAATCCCTGCTGGTTAGCATGGGATAAAGCAAGGATGGCACGGAATTCCGAGGATTTGATTTCTCGAAAATTTTTGGGCATCGAAATTCCGAAATTTCGAGAAAAAAAGATACGGTAATTTTGTACGAAACCGTATTTAGGGAGAAAAGTTTTGAAAATTCTTTTTTTTTTTACATTGTATTTTTGTTTTACTTTTTATTTCATTTAATGTTTTCTAATAAAGCCTATTTAAGCACATTTTGGGTACCGGTGGTGCCGGTCCTTGCCCCGGGGAAATTTTGATTTTTGATAAATTTCTTAAAAAACGCTACTTTTCAAAAATTTTACTAGTTTTTCATAAAAAATTAATTTTCATTTATAGTTTAGGGGGGGGGGGGCTATTAGGGATTTGCGAGAGTCTCGGTTCCCGACTCGGGAAATTTCCCGGGTTTTTCGCTTCCCGGTCTCGGGTTTTTAGTCTCGGAAACCGAGAAATGTTTCCCGGGGTCATTTCTCGGTTCTCGTATCGTTTCTCGGGGTCATTTCCCGGTCTCGGTTCTCGATTCTCGGTAAAAATCATTTCTCGCACATCCCTAGGGGCTATAACCCGCTCTCAATGCTCTTGCTATAAATTAAATTTTTCAGATGCAAGTGGACATCACCATCTGACGGCTTTGGCTTTTATCTTGCCATTTGTCATTGGTAGTAGCATTGCTAATTTAAAAATAATTTAATTTCATAATAAACCTCCGGGGATCCCCCAGCGGAAAACTTTGAGTTAAGGGATTTTTTAATTTTAAATTTCATTGAGTAAACTCTAAAAATTTTCAACATTTGACTCAAAAACAAAAAAAAAATTCATCTTTTTATTTTAATTTATTCTTTTAAATTATTATATTTTAAGTTAAAATGTGAGACTCTAATTAATAAATTATTTTTAAAAAATGCAATTTATATTAATTTTAGGAATTTTGCCAAATTTGGCCATGCCATTCGCTGCCAACCGTTAAACGACCCAATTCAAGACAAACGATTGATGGCCAGAAGCAGATCATAGAAAATCCCAAAAAAAAAAAATTTATAAAAACAATAGAAAATCCCAAAAAAATTTTATCCCTTTAAAAATAATAGAAAATCCCAAAAAAATTTATCCATTTAAAAAACAATAGAAAATCTCAAAAAAAAAAATTATCCACTTAAAAAATTTCTAACATTTTTATTTATATGTATGTAATTTTAATTAGAGTTCGAGATTTTGAAAACAGACTGCACCTGGATTAAACCCAGGTTCAGGAAAAATCCAGGCTTGTCTAGGCCTAGACCCAGTCCTTGGACCTGGATTTTTTGAAAACCAAATATTTGAAAAAATTAATTAATTGTTTAGCTAAAATATCAAGCAGGAAATCCAAGTTTTTCATGCCGAACACGGAATTAGTTTTTTTTTTTTTAATATCTGACCTGGACCTGGATCCACAAAAAATCCCGGCCTTGATCCAGGTGATGATCAAACTCTAGTTTTACTAATTACCATATCCAATTTTTACAATTTTCCTATGTATGTCTTTTCTATATTTCGGGGCATTTTCTGTCTACTCCTTTTTCGACTTATGTTATTTCTTTAATCAAGCATTTATTTTTGTGGTGAATAAATCATTTTGGGAAAGATTTGGAAAAGCCAAATTTTAAATTCCACAAACAAATTTTGGCGTAATGACCATTTTTCAGCATGCAATCAATGGTCCAGCAGCATGAATTCGAAATTAATAAAATTTTTTCATTTTTAAATTTCTGTAAAAAGAGCCAATTTTTGATTTTTTTTTTTTTTTCAATTTCCCATACAAATTGTGCAATTTAAATTAAATTGCAGATTTTTGAGGGGCCATTCATCATTATTTTGTGATTGTAATGTGATGTGATGGGATAAACGGCGGGGACAAGGCGATTGAGACGGATGCATTTTTGTATGGTGGACGGAATTTTCAATATTTTTGGAGGTCACATCATCATCATCATAGTGAATGTAATTGAGGCAGTAGTCATCTTAGTTTAATTTAAATGGCTTAGTTTACTCCGTCCGATACATTCCATACAATAGGTGGTACTGTATGTAAAGCATAAAACTATGGTAAATTGCAGGCCTATCGTAGCCTTGTGAAAATAATTTTTGGTTGGCGGGGGAAGGAGGATCACCGCATATGAGGACATTTTTGTTTAAATCTTTGCCTCATTTTTTTTAAAGAGCACTTTTTATTACATAATTTGGTATTATTATTAGGGATGGAATTTAAGTCACGAAAAATCTCAAAAAGTCGACTTAAAAAGTCATTAAAAGAATATGCCAAAAAGTCACAAAAAAACGCAAAAAAGTCATGAAAAAATAACCAAAAGTCTCATAAAAATGCCAAAAAAGCACTAAATAAATCCAAAAAAGTCCTGAAAATTAGCCAATGTAATTAAACCCAAAAGCCGTTCTAAACATTCTTTGAAGAACGTAATTTAAAAACGACTAATTTTAATGGAAAAAATATTCAAAATGTTACACCGCCAGATTTTTATTGTATTTTTTATTTTTCAGTTCCGTCATTTGAGTCCTTATGGTATAAGAAATTTCAGTTACATTTCGAAGATTCACTTGTTTTTCGGAATTTTCATCACAAAGTCAAATTTTGCCTTAAAAAGTGTAAAAAGTCATGAAAAAAGTCACAAAAACGCAAAAAAGTCATAAAAAATGTAACTTAGAAGCTTCAAACAAAGTGTAGAACACTTTTGAAGTCATTTTAAGGTCATTTAGAGTCAGCAAAAAAAAGTCAGTTGACTTAAATTCCCATCCCTAATTATTATTTCTTGAAAAATTCGAAAAAAAATCGGTTTTTAATTAAAAATTTGGGAAAATCATCATTCAATTAACTTTTAATTTTCAAGATTCCCAAGTCTCTATGATTTTGTAGACCCTTACCCTTCATTCAATTCCTGTTTTTTTTAAACAAGTTTTCGCAGAAGATTTCTCTCCATGGAAATTTTTGAAAATCTGCCACCATCCAAAAATTCCCGGTTTTCAACCCGAAAAGGTCCCGGTCCGGTTAAGCCCAAAATTCCCGGTCCCGCTCTACTCTATCATGTATGCCATTCGTGAAATTTTGAATAAAAAAAGCCTTTTTTAAGTCAAGGGTTCTAAAAATCATTCAACCCTCTTTTCATTCAAGATTCTGGCTTGTCCAAGTTTTTTTTTTGTTGATCTTTCTGTACTTTTCTGTTTTTAAAAAACCTTACAAATCCCGCGCCTTTCAAATTTTAATTTTCACAAATTTTGGACATTCGCCGCCACCAATAATTTTTCATTTTGATTTTGCAATCAAAATTCACATATTAAAAATGGTTACCATTCGATAGTGCAGCTTTTTCTCTATTAGCCAGGCAAATTTCAAATAAAATTATCAAAAATGGCAGAAATAGTACTTGTTTTCATACAACTGTTTCTAAAGTTGACCAATTTTTTTTTAATTTTGTAAGCTAATAGAGAAAAAGCTAAGCTATCGACTGATACAAAAAATGTAAAATTTGATTGCACTTTAAGCAAAGTTATGCCATGTTTAGTTGAAAAATTCGCTAAAATTGGCGGATTTATGAAACGCTTTCGTAAAATCTGTCCCCCCTCCCTCCCCTCACATCTCTCCCATTAATCCCTCCCAACCGTCGTCTCCCCCTCATCCCACTAATCGATCCCCACACATTTCTCACCCATTTTTCCACCTCTATAATTTGTTTTTTTTTTTGTGTAATCCATCCCATCCCACCAAATCCTCTCTATCTCTCTGCTGCTTCTTCCATACAATGGTGGAGGAGCACAAGCATTTTCCTACATATTTTCCACCGTTGACCAGCAGCAGCAGATTAAACCCCCCGGGGGGACAGCTTTTTATTTTCACACCGGCGGGGCCGAACGAGTGTGGATTAAGAAATTGGATAAAGCATAAAGGGGCAACAGGCACACAGCAGAAAAGGAGGAGGAACAAAGTGTCTCTCACTTTTTCTTCGAAATGTCTCTGTTTTGTCTGTTTCTTTGTACACTTTCCCAACACACACTCTCTCTATCTCTCTCTCTCCTCTTTCAATTTCTCTCGCTCACTCGTTTCTTTCTCTCTGCTTTTCCCTTGTCTCTCTCTCTCTCTCATTTTTCTCTTCCCTACACACCAAATCAATCTCTGTTTCTCTGCTGCACTCTCTACACTCTAAACCATTTTTTGGAAGACATACTTTGTGTGTGCCCCTCCGGCATAGGAAAATTGACCCAAAAGTACGGCGGCGGATGAGAGCGCATCAAAGCACACACAAAAGTCCGTCCGTCGGCCGACGGAATGGGGAGGTGTTCCCCCCCGCCCCCCCTATCCCATAGCCCATCTCCACCACCATCAATCGCCCCATTAATGTGGCACAAATGGGCGAGGGGATATGTGCTGCTGCTTTCCTTTATCCGACCTTTTCCCCTATATCTCTGCATCTCTACCCCACACATATATCTTCTGCTTCTCTGTGCTCCTCACTCAATGTTTTCCTACTTTTTTTTTTTGCTCAGCAGAACAATCATTGCTTCCACTTAATTGGTCTCATTAGTGTGTGTGTGTGTGGAAGGAAGGTTGGAAGTTGTTGAGTGGCAGCAAATCGTTATCCTTTCCTTTATCCGTGTCTTTCTTTCCCTCCTCCAATTCCCTCTGCGTCTCTGTCTGCCCAAATTTATATTTTCTGCTTCTCTGCGCTCCTCCTCACTGTCTCTCCCTAGACATTTTTTCAAATTGGTCTCATTAGTGTAAGGGAAAATTGGTGGAGTGATCATCAAAAGGGGCCGACATTTCTCTCCGATTACTCCTCTCTCTGCATCTCTGTCTGATGTACTATTTCTCTCATTCCATATTTTCCTGTTTCTCTGGTGCAACCTCTGTGCCTCGTGCTGTGAATTCATTACATTCAATCACAGACAGACAGAGAAGCGAGAGATTTGTGTGTCTGTATTTGTTCAGCAGCATATACATATAGGAGGAGGTAGAGGATGTGATGTGATGAGGAGGAACTAATGAGATGACAACCACGACGACGAAACACTTTCCACTTTCACAGATGAGGAGGGAGGGAGGGACATTTTGTCCCATAAATGGGGGACAGATTTTCAAAAAATGGGACATTTCATCAATAGAACCGGGACATTTTGACACATAAATGGGATAAACTTAAAAAATGGGACATTTTTTAATAGAACCGGGATGTTTTGTCCCATAAATGGGGGACAGATTTCCAAAAAATGGGACATTACGTCAATAGAACTCTGGACATTTTTCCCTAAATGGGGGACAGATTGGAAAAAAGTGGACGTTTCGTCAATTGAACCCGGGCATTTGCCTCTAAATCGGATAGATTTTCAAACAATGGGACATTTCGTCAATAGTATATAGCGTAAATCCGTTAGCCAACCCGTTGGCAATCTTTTATGGCCCCCGGCCCATTGAGAAACAATAGAACTTCCTTGTGGCACTTTTTCAGTTGATTCTGGTATTTCAAAAAGCTTGCACTAAATCGCAGAAAGCGTGTGACAGGAGAGCACTGACAAATCAGTACCATTCCCCACCAAAAGTTAGAGTCCCATCCATGCCACCCATTCATCCCTCACATTTTCCACCACCTATTACCGGTCGTCGTCCTCGTCGTCATCGTCCATTTTCCGTTCATCCCCAGCCCGGTCCATTACCCAAATCCCTGTCCCCCATTACCCCCATTATCCAAATCTTTGTCCCCCATTACCCTCCCCCCCCCCCCTCTCTGGCTCCCATTCTTCATTCAATTCATTTCATTTCTCATTATTCATCAACACAACAACAATTGGGCACTTTGGAGAGGGGGGCTGCGAGGGGTTACGGGGGTCGATCTCCTCCGACACATTTTCCAATCGGTCGACGCCGAGAAAGGACGAAAGTCCCCCCTCTCCCCCCCCCCCCGTTTCGTCGTCGTACTGCCACCACAAAAACTGTCACAATCATCATCCCATCCACCCACATTCCCATGGTCGTCCGTTTGTCCGCCTACTGCTTGCCACTGTCCGTCCCCCGGTCCCATCAGTGCTGAGTCGAGATTTTGTCGTGTCGAGAGTGGGCTGATGGGGGTCGGGAGGGGGCAGGGAGCTCACCCCAATCTCGACGCTGGGCGAGCGTTGAGGCGTGGCAAATTGGTTGGTAGTGGTGATGATGGTTATAGTAGTGGGCGAGTGGTGAGCGGCGGTCGGTGTGTCTCAATTCTCGACATTTTCCTTCCCCTTCCATTCATTCATTCTCGAGACTGGGACGGGGCCCAAAGGGTGGGGGGGGGGACGCGAGAGGGGGCAGCGAGCGGTTGAATGCGATGCTGATGGAATAGCAAAGGGGACGACGGGAAAGGTGGAGGGGGAGGATCGACGAGCCGTCGTCGCCATCCCATCCCTTCCCCCTCCCCTCGAGACTCTCGACCGTTTAGTCATCCGCATAACTATAGCTACACATAGGCTAGGTAGGAGGGCAGTGCAGCATTCACCAACCAACCACTCAGTCGACACAATCTCGACTTCCTCCTCCTCCTCCTCCTCCTGGGGGTGACTGACTGTGTGACTGACTCTCGAGGAGGGGGACGGAGCACACCGTCGCCGGAGGGGCGGGAGAGGGGGATAGTCGAGAGAGGATGTGGGAAGATAAAGGTTTGCTCACCTCCCCTCCCCCCGGGCGCTCTTTTCCCTCCGTTTATGTGGGGGATGGGAGGGGGACCTCACGGACCCCCCTCTTCACCTCCCCCCCCCCCCCTCGGGGCGATGCTTCCCCGTCTTGTGGAAGGCGGGAGAGGAGAGAGAACTCCACATAGCCCCACACGGACCTCCCCCCAGGCGCGGACGCCTCCCCCTCCGTCCCCCCCCCCCATCGTAGACACATCACCTCCATCACATTCAGCACCCACCATCCCACCACCACACCACCTTTCTTCTCCCGCCCCTCTCCCACCCCAAACGCTCCCTCCTCCTCCTCCTCCTCCTCCTCTTCCCCTCCCCCCCCCAAATCTATCACACATTCATCCCCATCCGTCGTCGTCGTTGTCGGAGGAGGAGAGTCATCAGCAGCAGCAGCAGTCGTCGTCGTCCGTCTCATTGGGCATCCCATCGGCGTACGGGGGGGGAGGGCGGGGAGCACCACCACCAGCACCAGCACAGCCAACTCATCAACACCCCATATACATAGTCCACGCCCCCCCCCCCCTTTTCCATTCCTCCTCCCATTCAAGGGGTACAACAACCACTTTGCCTCTCCTCTCCCTCCCTCCCCATATTTCCAACCCCAATTTCAGTGTGCAGCAGCAGCACACACGCAGTCAGTCAGCATCATTTCTTAAAAATAAAACCAATTTTTTGGTTTCTTCGCCCCATCATTCACCCGTAAAATGGGAGCCCACCAATCAGTCAGTCCCCCCCCCCCTCAATTACCACTCATTAGTGGTGTATCTATCAATTAGAAAGAGATAAGGGGTGGTAGTGTATGTAATTGCAGCCAAATTTGGAGTGGGGTTGGACAAATTAGTATCATCATCATTAGTGGGAGGGGAGGGTTGTTTGGTTGGATGATTTGATATGTAATCACTCACTCTCTTCTTTTTATCTCATCATCATCATCACCATTCGTCGGGGTCCATGGTCACCTCCCCCGCATTCCCTCCCCCCCCCCCTGCCGTCCGCTCGCCGACGACGGCGACGACGACGACGACGAGGACGGGAGGAGGACGATTATTTATTCCAAATTTCCATCATTCATTCATTTTGGGGTGGTGGTGTGGGGTGAGAATATGTATGGGGGGAGGGGCAGCAGCAGCAAATAGTGAGGGGCTTCTTGTATTGCAAAATCACAAAACCAATTTCATGGGTGTTTAGCAGTGTATGTGTGCCAATGTCCTGTCAATCCCTTCCATTCCCGGCACAAAAAAATGGTTTCAATCATTAGGGCCCTAGGCCTAGGCCTTCATTAGGGGGTGCGTAGGGGAATGCATTTAGGCCTAATTAAGTGTTAAGGGGGGATAAAATTTCAAGGCCTTGGATTTCGGTCGGGGATCGGCTTTGACAGGGGGGGGGCAACAAATCTTCCCCAATTTCTTAATTTTTAAATTTCTCCAAAATGCTTTTTTGCAACTCATTTTTTGTACCGTATTACCACCGGCTCCATTCTCAAATACAGTATACACCTCCCCGTTCATCGACGGCACAACCCTTCCTTCATTCACCAATTAAAAAAAGTATTGCCGTCTTCTAAAGAATCAAAAAAAAACTCATTTGGCATCTTGGCATGCCCAACAGTACTGTACTCTACAAGCTACCGTATTCGCTTCGCTATAGAATACGCTACGATATTCGCTTCGCTACAGATATTTTTTATTTGTGCACTATTTGCACACCTTGGTGGCCCCGCCGGGCGTCAAGAGATGGGTCTGGCTTGGCTCTCATGTGTCCTGTGTGGCATGGAACATCATTCTGTTGCCTCATGAGATCATTCCAGATTCATTTCTGACGTCACTGCTTACGGACAGCTGGACAAAGTGCCAAAAAAAAAATTGGCCTAATGACAAAATGTCGAAAAACCGGCATAAGAGAAAAAACAAAAATTCGAAAACAGGCGCATGTGTGTAAATTGAAAGATTGGCAAAACTATATTAGGAGGTATTTTTTTTCAAAATTTCTTTTTTTTTAAAGCATCGTGCGAGCAGGCAAATTTAACTAATCGGGAATGAAAAATTCCCGAGACTCTCGAGACTTGTTTTATGACATTTTGATCTCGGATTAAAACCTTCCCCAAACCTAGAATTTGGCACGTAAAATTGAAAATTTTGCCTGAGAATTTTGAAAATTTTTTTTTAGTTCTCTACTCAGTATAATGAAATTTTCATTTTGTAATATATATATTTTTTTCAATTAGTCCACTTTTTTGAATATTTATTTGTTAGAGTTGGTCATCAAAAAAATTTGTCAGAACCTTTGTCCAAGTCAGCCAAATTAAATATTTTTGGTATCATTCGACATAATTTTTGAAAACCCTAAATTGAATGATACCAAGAATATTTAATTTTGTCGACTTTTACAAGAGTTATGACGTTTTGTTTTCTCGAAAAAACAGTACGATTCGGGAACAGTAGTACAAGTTGGCCTCAGATGACTAACTCTCTGGATTTCTTTTGCCTAATTTCGCGCGAGACCACAAAATTCTCGAAGTATCCCATTTCAGTCTCGAAACCATGAGCAAAAAATCAATCACTAAAACCAAAAAATTCTCGGTGTATTCCATTTCAGTCTCGGACTCATCACCAAAAAGCGCTCGATCCATTTCAATTCTTGAAAGCCAAAAAAATTCTCTACCCATTACAGTCTCAAAGAAAACCATTTTTTCATTACCCCCCCCCCCTCATTACGAATACTAATGGTCTGATTTGATTGCTTCTTCTAATCAGTGCATCCGATCGCGAAAGAACAAGGCCATCGCTCCCCGCCCCCCCCCCCCCCGCTAGAAGATGATACACACACATTTCGGCGAATTTTCCTACTACAACTGCTGAACTGCTGGTGGTGGTCCGTCCGCGATGGAAACGGCGCGAGCGACGGTAGCCGTCGTCGCCGGGGCGGACGGGTGCGATGCGATGCGCGACAGGCGAGGGCCGCCGGCGGGCGGTTCACTCACACCGCCCTCTGCCCGCTCGCCCCACCGCCTGTCGCGACGATGTTTCTGCTGAACCAGCGATGGTATGGAGCCGCCGCGACGGAGATGGGATGGCCTTGGCATTCACCGGCGCCGGTGGTGATGGTGGTGGGAAGGTGTGCCGCCCGTCCGGCGAGCGGGTGGAACCGAAAATTTTCGGGCGAGTGGGGGAATGGGGGGGGGGCAAAGGTGGGAGGGCGCGAGCGAGCGACGGATCCCCGCTGGGGATGAAAAAGAGTGTTTTTGTTGTGTAACGGAAAACGGACGGAGGGATAGAGAGATTGAGAGAGATTGGATCTTTTTTGAATTTGACCAAAAATCGGGTCACTTTTTGCTGTTTTGAGACGATTCGCCGCCGCCTCCGTCGCCGACAAAAAGGACGGACGGACGCACACATTTGGGAAATGTTTGTGAAAAAAAAATTTTTTTTTTTTACTGATTTAATTAAATTAGGAAGTTCAGAGAAAACGGTAGGAAATTTGGGGAAAATGGAAAATGTGAAAAATGAGGGGGGGGGGGGAATTAAATTATCGAGTTAAATTTAAATAATTTGAACAAAATGATGCATTCAAAATCACAGATTTTAGAGGAAGTGAATGTATGATTAGAGAAGCGAGTGATGTGATATTTTTTTGGGGCTTTGTCATTATGGGAGGGCCATTGTTGTGTATGGATGGACCAGGGGGGGGGCTGAATTTTTCACATTTTTTAAGCCGGAATTCGAGTCTGAGTTTTTGATGAAAAAAAGGGGAAGATTTTGTCACAATTTAAAAAAGCTTATTCAAAATTCCTAGAAATTTTCAAAGAATTACCAAAAAATTTTGTCATTTCCTTTGGTTACATGTGCCTCACCTATGTATTATTTGACTGATCAGAGAGGATGAAATGGATAAAGGATTTGTGATCAGCAGAAGAAAGACAAAGTAGAAAATTGATTATATTGTAGGTATGTGCCAATGAGGTGATATATAAAAAGACGGATTTGATCAAAAAAAGCCATTGAATTGATTTTGGCACATTGACCGATCAGACAGCAGAAAGTGCTTTGATCTTGATCGATCAGTATTCGTGCCATTGATCAGAACCGAATTAGGCCCTCTGCTTCTGATCCGGTCATCAAAAACGCGACTCTTTCCGCGCTCTGCCGCCACCACCGGCGCCGTGCCGCGCGCGTTGATGCCGCTCCAGCGTCCGCGTGCCGCTGAACAGCTCGTCCAGCTGATGGCTGCGCATTGCCGCACCGCTCGCCATGGTCGCGGCCGCGGCGGGACGAGGCGCGGGCGGAGCGGCGATAGCAGCGGCAGCCGAGTCCGCGTCGCTGTCCAACGACGACGATGAGGAGGACAACGCGTACCCAGAGCGGTTGGCCGGTGCGGAGAGGCGCTAATAAATTAAAAAATGAATTAACTATTTCGAAAGGCCATTAAAATTTTTTTTGAAAGAGCCATTTTGTTAAAAATTTCTTAAAATTTCAAAAATTTAAATTTTGAAATTCTTAGAAAATGACGCCTGAGGGTAGTATAATAATTTAAAAAAACCTTCCCTTGAAAAATTCGAAAATATGAGGTTTACGAGTTAGTGGTCATCTAATTTAAAATAAAATTTCTTTCTTTTCCGTCTCCCACTTTGTTAGGCGCAGCTGCGGCGCCAGCGCCGTTCGCCAAGCCAGCGCCATAAATGGACTCCCGTCGACGCTCCAGCGCCTGCAGAGTACGACGGTTGAGCGTCATGGACGTCTAAAATTTTTCGAAAAAAAAATGTTGGATCGGGTTTGGATATGTTGGATTAATTAGTTATGGATGAATTGGGCATGGATGAATTTCACCTGTATTTGACGCCGTTTTGCGCCGCCCCCACTGCCACCGCTGGTGGTCGCGTGCCGTTGCGCGGCCGCCGCCGTCATGGCACCGATGCCACCATCGCCGGCACCATCATCGCCCGCCGACAGCGCGAAGAAGCGGCGCCGAAATGCCGCGTCCAGCGTGTCCATGCGGCGCTGCTCCGTCCCGGCGCCACCACCACCTCTACGGCCAGCAGCAGCAGCCGCAGACGCGACGCCAACGCCCGCAGGCGGCACAGACGCTGCTGCCGGCATGCCCGCTGCGTCGCCGTTCGCTCGTCCGCTGTTCCGCTGCGGCGGTGGGGGAGGCGGCGGCGACTCGGCCGAAAAAGCTATGGGCAAATTGAGTAGTTAATTAAGCTAATTAATTATCTAACAGATAAGCATAAATTGATTAGCCCGGGACAGCGTGCCAATTTGGGAGCATAATGAAATAAATTCATCATAAAGTTTTGAAAAAATCGCTAGAAAATTTTCAAACTTTTTTTTTTGTTGTTGATATTTTAATATAAAAAATTTCTAAGATTTTTTTGAGAAATTTCTATATTTGAATTTTTTTTTTGAATTTCGTAGCGTTTGAAATATCAGAATTTCTTAGAAAAAATACCCAGGCTCGCAAAAAAAACCGAAAGAGGTAATCCAAAAATGGCCCTTAAATTTATAATATTTTCAAAATTATAGGCCGGCCCTCCTATAAGGGAAAAAAAGATTTTTTTTAGCAGTTTTTGACCAAAATAACAAAATTCGACTATTTTTAGGTCAATATTGTAAAAAAAAAAATGGAATTTTTTGGCGCCGCCGGGGAATTTTCTTTTGTAAATTTTAACGAAATTTAATAAAAAAAAATTAAGGGAATAAATTTTTTTTTTTTGCAAATTCCCTCCATTTGCACCGTTTGTATGAATTTGTTGTGGGGCTGGGAACGGGCGACGATGACGGAGTTGCAACTCGTGCTGTTGTTGCTGTTGAAGATGTGCACCGGAATCGGACGAGTCGGTGAGGCCACGGATTGCTTGCAACTCTCTGGACACGAACGATCAAATGGATTCCAAATTAGGCAATTACAAATTTTGATCCATTTTTTCTGGCCAAATTATTATTAATAGGGACCGGATTTATATGGACAAAAAAATCCAAAACAAAACATTGATTATAATATGGATGAAAAAACCGAAAAATATGGACGAAATATGGACAAAAAATACGAAAATATGGACAAAAAATTTCTGAAAAATGGTTTGAAAATTTGGAAAAATTCATAAACCCATAAATTTTTCGGTCAAGAAATAAAAAAATTATTTTAATACATGAAGTATAGATTTTGATAATTGGTGGTCTCCTATTTATTCTTTACTAAAAAATTGGATTTTCTTAGAACAAAAATGCAAAAATTTGTAAATTTTTACATAAAATTAATTTTTAGAGGAATTTTGCTGAAGAAAAATTTTTTGCACAATTTTTGGAAATTTTCCCAAAATTTTTCGATTTTAGGGGGGTCTATTTTTCGAGTTTTTTGTGAAAACGCCGAAATATGGATGTCAAATATGTAAATATGGACAAAAATCTGAAATATGGAAGTAAAAAGACACCCTAGAAGCATCAAATTACGAAAATCTCCAAATTTTAATCTCTTTTATTCATTTTTATACGTTATTTTTAAAAATTGGAATATTTTTATATTCTTTGTTTAAAAGATTTTGATTTATTTTTTTAAATTAAAAAAATTTTGATTTTTTAAAAAATTATATAAAAAGAAAAGCCTATTAATTTTAATTGGACAAAATCTATAGGCTAATATTTAACAAATGCTCTCGCAAGATACCAAGAATTATGACCAGCAGGGCTGTGATTTTAAAGGGGAAAATCCCAAAATAGTGCCCTAAATATAGGCGAAAGTTCAAAAAACGGCGCTGGGGAAATTTTATTGGCGAAAATCCCCAAATTGTACAAAATTCAAATAAGGACGCCGTCATTCTTTTAAGGGCATAATAACAAATGCCGAAAAATAGATTTCTATGGAATGATTTACGGGCAATAAAAGCCGAGAGCCGCATCAAATAATTTTGCCATGCCGTCCCCACCTGGCAATTTCCACGGCATTCTGTGCCATCAGTTCCTCCTCACTGATCGCGTCCATTGGCCGACGGGAACAGCACCACAACTCGGTGGAGGCAATGATATGGGCCAATGTGCCAAACCGATGGAAAAGCATGGCCAAAAACTAATGGGAAAATGCCAAATATGACAAAAATGTCAAACAATTGAAAAAAAAAAATTAAACAATGCCTGCGGCAATGTAATAAATATATTTATAAAATTTGGGAAAATAATTAGATTAAAAAATTTTTAGAAACTAAATTAAATTTGTGGTTTAAAAAAGAAACAATTATGCGTGGGTTAGTAAAATATTTTATAAAATATTTAAAAAAGTGATTTAAATGTATGAGTGGATTAGTCAATTATTATTTTTTTTTTTTGAATAGTTTTCGGACATATTTAGGCCAATTTTGCCAACAAAGTTTTAAATTGATTTTCATATTCGAGATAAGTGATCACTCGGGTTCGAAGTTGTATGATTTTGCATATATATTAAAATTAATTTAAATTAGGGTTTTTTAAAACAATTATGAGTGGATTCGTAAAATAATTTATAAAATATTAAAAATTAATTTAAATTAGGGTTTTTTAAAACAATTATGAGTGGATTCGTAAAATAATTATAAAATATTAAAATTATTTTAAATTAGTGTTTTTTAAAACAATATAATAACTTTTATTTTTAATACCTTCCGCACATATTAAAGCATTTTCAAACGAAATTGATTCATACATAAGTGATCAGTGATCAAGTTAAAATTTTTAATTCCCAGCCAAAGTTTCTCTTTTTTTCAATTCTTGGCGACTTGCCAAAATGCTAGGCCTCTATTTATGGACAAGTTTTATAAAATTGAATTTTTTCCCAAAATTTTTTACTTGAATGACGAGGATTGCCAAGAAGAACACGATGAACACAAAGCCCATTGGTTCGAGTTGAAGATGACTTAGTTTTTTGATTAAATTTCGTAAAATTTCTTTAAATTTTTCCTACCTTACGACAATTTCATCCTCATCTATTGGCCCACTGCCTGCGCCAAGGTCAGGCTTCGTTTGATTGACCTAGTAAAAAAAAATCCAAATAAAAATTTCGGGAGAAAAAAATTCATAAAATGAATTTTAAGGCGGAATTCAATGCCTGAAAACCGAGGCTGGAAAATCAAGGACAGAAAAAACTTTCATTCGAAATTAAAAAATCTTGAAAAAAATTTTTCCAGTAAATAAAATTTTTATTGGAATCGTGTGGCTCGAAAAACTTATCCAAAAATTCAAAATTCGGTTATGCAAAAACAAAAAACAGAATGCAAACCCCCTTAGAAAAATTTTAAAATTGGGTATGGAATTTTCGAGGCCCTAAAATTTTCTAATTTGCACCTTAGGCCCGAGGGGCCAGTCGATGTGCAAAAAATCCTTTTGCATCTGAAGCACCAACACAACAATGATGAACACCTTAGAATTCAAGAAAAAAAATTTTTGAAAAACGAACCCCTGCCTATGAAAATTCTTTTTCTTACCAAGTTAACCATGAAAAAGGCGGAACAAGTCTGAAAATTTTTAGGAATTTTTGAAAATTTTCAATTTTTTTTTTTGCCTTATTTCGCAACTCGTCCAGCCCAATTTGCATCCGTTCAACCTCCTGTGAGTCCAGGTTGATAGGCCTAAGGTACCTTGAAAATTTTGAATTTTTTTTTTTGGAATTTCTATGCCACAAAATTAGTAGTACTTGTTGATCATCTCGCGCCAGAATGATGCCTCGTCCGGGTCAAGATAAACGGTGTCGAACTGCTTGAACGGCTCCTCCTCCATCCAATTTGGCGAGTCCATTCGCTAACAATAAGTAAATTTTTTTTAAATCGAATATTTTAATTAGTCCCATAAATTAGTAATTTTTTAAGGTTTTTGTGCCAAATATAAAAATCGCTAAATAAAATTTAATAAATCAAATACTTAGCTAGGCCAAATTTTGGAAAACTTTGAAAATTTTTCTGTTAAATTAAAAAAAAAACTGAGAAATTAAGGCCCGTTGTTTACGTCGCCGGATAAAAATTTCAAATTTTACATATTTATTAAAAATTTTAATTTTTCATTGAGGGAGACCATCTCACGGGTTACATGTGCTTACAATTAGCACAACAAAGATAAGACCAATAGTCAGCGCCGGATTTCAGGCGCCGCTAAATTTTGGCGCCAAAAGTTCAACGCTTAGTTGTCCAATTACACTTGTTGAACAAACGTACTTGTTGTTGGGCTTGTGGCGCCCGTTGATCAACAAGACCAACGCCAACCGCTGCAGTTGGTTCTGGTACTGATTGGTCGGCTCGCTGCTGCTGGGCGCTGGCGACAGCGCCCAATTCACTGGCGCCACAGTCTCCGCCGTCCCGGCGCCGCTCAAGACTAGCCAATTTACGCTCAATTTGTTGAAGTCCCTCGTCCAGCCGGCGCACTGCGGTGGTGGCATGGGATGATGCGTTGGCGCCGCCGGCGCCGAACGCGTGCCGCACGCAGCAGACGACGCGGCACAAATTGCCGCAGCCAAGCGACACTTCGCCATCTTCTGAGGCCTAATTAGATTTTTAAATTTAATTAAGAAATTAAAATTTTAATTATCTATGTAAAAGTATTTTAGTCTGAAATGGAAATAAATTTATTTGAAAAAATAAATAAAATAAATGATTATTTTAAATATTTGAATAAAAAATCAAATATTAAAAAACGAATTTAATGCATATAAATAAATAAATAAGAAATGAACAATAAATATTTTACAGTTAAATATTAATTAACAAAATATTTTTAAAAATACTATTTAGAAAATTACAAAATGACCTGAAGATTTTCAAATAATATAAATTAATATCCAAAATAAACAATATTTCATCCTGGAATTTAAATTAAATTAATTTTATTCATCAAAAATTTTCGTGTCCAAATAATTTAATTTTTTTTTAAATGAAATTTAATGAAAAAATATCAAGGCATCTTAAATGTTGTGAATTTGCAAATTATATAAATTAATATTCAATAAAATATAAATATAAAATAATATCTAATAAATACTTTATTTAAGCTCGAAATTTAATTTAAATAAAATTTGTTTCAAAAAAATTTTTCGGCGCGAAATAAATTAATTTAAAAAATAAAATAATTAATTTAATTAATAAAATTTAAAAGGCAATTCAAATATTGTCATGGCCATAAATTTTACATTATGATGTGTGCCGTTGTTGTGGTGATGTTCGCCCGAATTTGTGCTGCTGATCGGATTTTCACGTGTGCCCCAGCTGACGGTGTTCAGATTGCACAACGAATAAATGGGCAACAGCATATACCTGGAAAATTTCGGAAATTTTTTTTGAAATTTTTGAAAAACATTCGGTCAGATACATGCTCGGGATGGCCAAGAAGTACAGTGCACCTGATTGGGAGGTAGGTGTTTATTGTGGTATACGGTAAACAAAACAAAAAACTATTTGGCAATATGTAAAATTTATAGGGATGGGAATAAATAACCAAAATTTTATTTAAAAATTGTAAGAAAAATGCGAAATTTCAGTTTTTTTAGTATTAATTTGTAAGGTAAATTTCATTAACAATTACGAAATTTGTAAGAAAAAATGTCAAACAAACACAATACAAAATTCTTTATTTTTCTTAAATTTTTGCTCAATTTTTTTCGGACTTTTTTCGTAAATTTTTATTAAAAATATTTCGCGATTTATAATTCCAAATCCCTAGTAAATAATTGAGCTGCGCCTAGTTCGAGAGTGTACTCGAGAATTGTAAATAAATTAATTTTCATGGGCCAAACATGGAATCACACAGCCGAATTCGAGCGGATGTAACAGAGCGGCGACAAACCTATATACAGTAAAAGTTACAGTATGCTAAAATGAAAAAATAGTAAATTAAATTTTGAATTTATTGTATTGACCAGCTGCCAAGCACAGTGAACAGAAAAATGGAATGCGGTGACAGAATGCCATCCTTTTGAATCTGCAACGAAGTGCCAACCGCAACAGCTGTCTGAAAATAAATGAATTAAATTTAATAAATTGATTTAAGAAAGAGAATTGTCAAGCATAAAATTCATTAGAAATTGATTTAAATAAAATTGAAATATTGTTAAATAAAATTCTGAATTATCTTTATTTATTTATATATACACCAGTCAAAAAATCAAAAAAAATTTACAAATTAATTTTAAAATTAATATAATGTCTTCATTAATAAAAAATATGATAATCTTGCAAACATTTAGATTTATAGAAAAATTATTATCAAAATTTTTAATTGTTAAAATAAATTATAATTAATAAATAAATTGTTTAAATTTCGTATTGTCAATTAGCCTGCTGGTTATTTTGGATTATATAAAATAAAAATAATGTAAAAATATAATAAATAAAATAATTTTAAAATTTTTTATATTGTATTACGTTTAAATTTTATTTTTTTTTAATTTATAAAACTATTTTTTGGCACCATTAGCATGGCGAATAGGGCGCCAATGATTTGTGCCATCAACAATTGCTTGTCCGTTGAACAGGTCAAGCAACAGATGCAGAAGCACAGCACGGGCGTGGTGACCACGAGCAGTGCAAGGCGTGTGTCAATGTTGAAAGAGATGGAAATGGCACCGACCACCTCGAAAAAGTTGAAAAAAATTTTTGTGGAAATTTTAAGCGAGGCCCCCAGCCCATAATCAGAGTTAATATTTTTTAGAAATTTTTAAAAAATTTTAAGTGAGACCTCCCAACCTCTTTTAGAAATTTAAGAAATCAACCATTGGAATACAATTGGACAATAAAATTGCATATATCCAAAAAAAAAAATTAAAGGATATTAAAAAACAAAAAAAAAATTTAAATGTTAATTAAAAGGACCATTAAAAAGATGGTGCCTGGCCCGAGCACAGAAGAGAACAACATCACCAATTGATAGGCAATATACCTGAAATAATTTAATTAATTAATCATTTTATTTATATTCATTGGTATTCAATTTCAATTATTTTTTTAAAAATATAGGCATAATCTCGTGAAGTGATTTCCGAAAAAAAATGTTGTTTAGCAACGGTTGAGATGTTTCTAAAAGAGAGAAATTTTGGAAAAATTTAGAGTGAAGCGGGACCGGGAATTTTGGGCAAAACCGGGACCGGGACTTGCCGGGACCTGAGAAGCCGGGACCGGGACCTCGATTTTTCTTCGGGACCGGGAACCGGGACCAACCGGGAAATTCAAAAAATTAAAAACAAAATTTCATTATAAACATTCCAAAATTTTTTGGCGTAAAATTAAAAATAAATGTTCAAAATTTTCCCGGCGGTATTTGTCGGCACCACCGCGGAAATCATTGACAAAATCATTATTTTTTTAATCATTTAAATATTTTAATAAAATTTTTAAATGGAAAAAAACCCCCACCAAATTGTGACCGATTCGTTCACTTTGACCACATTTCGGTAGTCCCGGAGCAGGTCAATGATGTTGGCCATTGTTGACGGTATCCACCGACGGCGTTGGTTGAAAAATTCGGTGAAACCCTCGGGCGCAAATGTCAGCGCATCGGACGCGGCACAGTACTCCACCTAGGGGTGTACGGTAAGGCATTTGAAAAACGAAAGATTTGAGCAAAATGGTTAAATTTGCACAAAAGCCCAATAAACACACTTAATATGTTACTATAGACAATTTGCATACTCTAATTTCATTGGTTTACCCACAGCCTGTGGGAAACTCCACCTAGGGGTAGTACGGTAAGGCGTTTGAACGCAAAATTTCAAAATTTTTTTTGGTTATTTCCAAATTTTTTTGCGGACATCGCCTGTATCTGTATCGCTGAATCCCAAAATCCTCCGTTTAAATTCTCCTACAAATCCTTTTAAATTACCCGATAGCCTCGTTGCAATAACAGCGTGCATAACCATCGATCTTCGCCCTGTAATTGTTGTACAAAATTTTTATAAATAAATTTTTAATTATACCCTAAGGGCTTATGCATACTGTATTCTGATTTTTGTAATTGATCATAAGTGCTCCACATGGTTTACCTGATCATATTGCACATAATGGACCGGCTTCTCCGATCGGGTGGCATATTTTCGTGCCACATTGTCGTCCATCAATGCGCTGGAGCGAAACAGCGAAAAACAGCCGGGCGAACACAGCACACAGCTTCAAAAAAAATTTTTTTGTAATACTTCTTTTTTACGTCTAATTTATTAAAATTTAACATAAAAATTTATAACCAAAAAATCTCATATTTTTTTTAATTTAATTTTACAAATTCCGCCAAGTCAAAACAATTTTAAATTAGAGTTTTCAAATTCAATCAAAATCTAATTTTCTTGAAAATAAAACATATAAAAGCTATAAAATTCCAATGAAAAAATTTCTTTCCTAAATATTTTAAAAATTTCCATAAATTTCTAAACAATAAATTATATTTATATTTTTTTAATAAATAGATAAAAAAAAAGGTTGCTTAAAATTAAATTTTAGATTTAATATGATCACCAAATGGTAAATCCATCAACAAAAAATAAATTCGTTAAAAAATAGAATTTCCAAAAAAAAATTATTTTGAGGCATTCATTTTAATTAAACAACTAAAAAATTGTGGCAAAATTTTACAAATTTCCGTAATTTTTTTTTTCTATGTTAACCCACCCGATCATGTGCTCGGTGGACTTCTGCAGCCAATGGCCAATGGCATATTCAAATTTTTGGTACCACACCATTAGGCCACTGCCCCGGGGATGGATTCGGCCACACGCGGCGCCGAGGCGACGATTTTTGCGCATCAAATCCACCAGCAAATGGACACAATCGGGCTGAAAAATTAATCAAATTTTAAAAAATAAGCCGAAATTGATATTATGAATAAATTGGGTTCATTTAAAATTTAATAAAGTGCAGGGAATTAATTAATTAATTATGATTATTTAATACATATGGGTACACCAGTGATGCCAACCCGAACCCGAAACCCGAGACCCGAAACCCGAAACCCGAGGTTTTTCTCGACCCGAAACCCGAAACCCGAACCCGAAATTTTTCGAGTGCCCGACCCGAAACCCGAACCCGAAATTTTTCTCAACCCGCGGCATAGGCAAAAAAATATGCACCGGTAAGAATGGGGATCTGGGTGAGAAAAGAGAAGGAAATTGTTGGAGAATGAGATTTTTGAGAAAAAATAATTCATTTATTTCATTTACAGCATCTGTTCAAATTCAAATGTGGTGTAATGTCTATACCTTTTGCCTTTCTTTATTTTTCGCTCGGGTTCAATTCCCCACTGGTATAGAATATTTTTTACATTTTCTTTACATTATTTCAATTGAAATTAAATTAATAAAAAATATTTAAACTTAAAAATTATTATTTTTTATTTTTTTAAACAGCCTAAAACCGCAAATTTAACCAAAACTTTGATCTTTTTTTGACACATTCTGTAAACAAATCGTATTATAAACTACAAAATTTTTCCCGGCGGCGCCTATCGGCACCGCCGGCCCCCCGGTTCCCCAAAAGTTTTTTGGAAAAACGCCGTAAAAAACGTTTTTAAAGGCAAAAATTTGTCAACTTAAAGCGCAAAATTTGGCAATTTTTTGGTGAAAATCTGTTACCAAATTTAACTCAAATTTTCAAATTTTTTCCTGGCGGCGCCTATCGGCACCGCCAGTCTTCTTGTTCGAGAAATTACATTGAAAAAGCGTCTTCGCCCTTGTTCTTCCCATATATTCCCCCTCGCCTTCCCCAAATTTTTTTAATTTGCAACGTGATAATCTATATATATATATTAAATTTATATATATATTATAATATATATTATTATAGATATATATATATAATATATATAATATATAATATATATCAAATAATTTATAATTATATAAATATATATATTAATATGCTCTACCTGATCATACTGCACATAATGGACCGCTTTTCGATCGGGTGGCATATTTTCGTGCCACATTGTCGTCCATCAATGCGCTGGAACGAAACAGCGAAAACACCGGGCGAACACAGCACACAGCTTAAAAATGATTTATGTCAAATTTAAATTTTAAAAATTTATACATTTTTTTAGGTTATTAATATACATAAAAATTTCTTCCCTAAAATCTCATATTTTTAAATTTTTATTAATATTCAAATAAAGAATTTAAATTAAAGTTTTAAATTCAATCAAAATATAACGAATTATTAAAAATCATTAACTCTTTGAAAATAAAAAATTAAAATAAATATCCCAATAGAAATTCTCCTAAATATTTTAAAATTTCAATAAATTTCTGAACAATAAATGAATTAATTTATTTTTTTATCAATCTGAACAAAAATTAGCTTAAAGTTTTAAAAGATTAGTTAAAAGGTAGATTTTCCAAAAAAAAAAAAAATGAAATTCGGGAGTTTCTGGCGAAATTTACAATTTCCGTAATTTTTTTTTGTATGTTAACCCACCCGATCATGTGCTCGGTAGACTTCTGCAGCCAATGGCCAATGGCATATTCAAATTTTTGGTACCACACCATTAGGCCACTGCCCCGGGGATGGATTCGGCCACACGCGGCGCCGAGGCGACGATTTTTGCGCATCAAATCCACCAGCAAATGGACACAATCGGGCTGAAAATTAATCCAAAATTTAAAAAATATGGCGAAGTATAATGTGTGTAAAATTGGACAACAATTTTAAAATTTAATGGAAAATGCAGAATTAATTAATAATGATTATTTAATATTATTTCAATTAAGAAAATATTAATATTTATTATTTAATATTCAAATTAAAAAAATTTTGGCAGATTTAAAATGAAAATCAAAACAAAAATTTTTTAAATTAAATCCTTCTAAATATTCTTATGAACATTTTAAAGAATTTAATATTTAAGTAATAAATGATAATTAAATTCCCAATTAAATAAAAATAAAATTTAAATAAAAATTAAATGAAATGATTTAAAATGTGAAAAGCGAATAAACTAAAAAAAATATTTAAAATAAATTTATGAATATCTAAATGTGAATTTGAAATGTAATTGTAATTTTATTTGAGTTTATTTCTTTGTTTATTTAAATTAAAATTATAAAAATATTACTTAAAATAATTAAAAATTTATTTTTTGTTTGCCTGAAAGTCCACGTCACCGTCAAGCGTCAAGATGAACGTGTTCTCGGACAACAACTCGCGCCGTCGATGCTCATGCACGCGCATGGCAAGCCGATAGCCGAGCAAATAGTACAGATACATCACCTGGGAAGAATTGCCAAAAAAAAATTGGCAAAAATTTTCAGAAAATTCTTTTTTGCCCTTTTTTCACCCGTCTTTTAGAGGCCTAGTTTATTTTCAAAAACATTTCTTGAAAGAAATAGTGAAATATTTGTCTGAAATTATTTTTGCTAATTTTTTCATTAGTCTAAAAAATTTTGAAAAATTTTTCTTGCCATTTGCAATTTTAGAGTGTGGCTTTGAATTTTTTGATATAATTTTGAACAATAAAATTTCAAATTCTCGAGAATTAAAACGAAGTAAATATAAAAATATATTTTTGCTAATTTCTTGAACTTAAAATTTTTAGTTTTTTTTAATTTTATCAATTTTCGGATGGCTTTGAATTTTTTTTTCAATTTTACTCACCTGACTCCATCGTTTTCGTTGTCGGATCAGCCATTTGTTTTTCAGATGAACAGTCAGCCGATTTTTTCCAGGCAAAATGTAGCTAAGAAAATTTTTCAAAAAATTAGTTTTTTAACTCAAATTTTCTTAAATTCTCACACCTCACTCGGCCACCGTATGGCGTAACGCATTTTCTTGGCGTTCTCAGATGGACCTAGAAAATTTCAAAAATTTAACAATTCTCAATTACATATTAAAAGACCAGCAGGAATTTACGAGTTTCTTTCAAATATTTTCTTTATAAAAATTCGCCTAAAGCTTTGGTTATATGAAAATTTCAAAGAAATCTTTATTTATTCCAAAATTAAAATTCAAATATATTTAATTAAATGAAAAATCTTTTTTTGATTTTAAATTTACATTAATTTTGACTTTAATAAATAATAATAATTATTTTTTTTACTATTTTCAACATATAATTTTATCAAATTCTCATTTACCAATTAAATAATAATAAATTAAATAATTCATTGAAATATTTTTATTTTTATAAAGGTGTCATGAAAATTCCTAAGAAAACATTCCAACATTTATTTTCAAATTAAAATATTTTAATTAAATTAAATTCTCTTTTGCTTTTTTTCATTTTTTTTTATTTTAAAAATATTATTTTTTAAATATTTTTCATGCTTAATTAAAAATTTCGCATAAATTTCTCCCCTACCAACCCGGCACCGATGGACAGCTGAGGCCGCCGCGTCCATGCAGGCGATCAGTTGGCGCACAAATTTGTTGGGCCGTGGCGTCGCGGCCGGCTCAGCACTGTCCAGCTCGAACGCGTCGTCAAAGAAAATGTGCGCCTCGAACTCGTAGTAGTCCGGGTCCACCACCTTCAGGTAGCGCTGCGCATTCCGTCGCGCGCATTGGTCCTTTCAAATTTTTGGTTAATTTTTTTAATGCTCAATTAAAAAAATGAAACAATTAAATTATTTTCAAGATAATTATTGTGTAAATTATGTGATTTTTACTCATATTTTTCTAGAAAATTAAATTTTAATTTTCCCGAAAAAATTTTATTAATAGAAATGTTATAATTTAAAAAGAAGTTATCAGAAAACTGCACAAAATTTTGAAGGATGCCTAAAAAAAGCAAGGAAAATTTAACCGAGAATTTGGTTTCCATTTTCTAACTTTATAAAGATGAATATTTTTTTTTGAAAAAATTATTTTATGTTATTTTTATGTCTTGTATATTTCTAAAACTAGAGCATATATTTTCATCAAAAAAATTTTAATTTAAAAATGTGAATTATTTATTAAAACCTAAAAATGTTCTATGAAAATTGCAAAATTTTTTAAAAGAAATTCATAAATATTTTCAAATTCAAGAAAAAGGGAAAGTTAAGAGGAAATATAAAATATTTATTCCTTATAAGAATAATCGTTTATACTATATAACCAAATCTAAAATTTATAGATCGTAGGCTTTGATGTCCTTTTATATAATTAATCCGATCTATTTTGTATTCCTATAGCTTATATCCATGGACATGCACTGCATATGCATATTCATGGATCGTATATATCCAAAGTTTCCCACGGATATAATCCCCATCAGCAAATATATTTATTCATTTCAATCACTTCGTCAAGACGCAGAATGGACTTCAGCATGCACGTCATCTCCAGTGCACTTTCATGCCACATTGTTGCGCACACATAAATTTTGCAAATGGCATCAGCGGCGCTCGGCTGCTCCCTGGCAAAAAAAAATATATATATTTAAAATTTTTGAAAATTCATAAATTGTAAAGCACAATTTTTTGAGTCCCGAGATTTTGTCTCGCTCTTGAGGGATAGAAATTTTCTAGAAAAAATCTTAGAAATTGCATTAAAAGAAAAACTCAAGAAAGAAAAGAATTTGAAAAAATTTTCAGCGGGTTTTTCAAAATTTATATATGAATTACTAAGTTTTTAAAAAAATTTCACAATAATCACTGGAAAATTAAAAAAAAATTCTTAAATTCCTAAGATTTTTCCAGAAAAATCCCTACGTTTCTTAGTCAATTTTCTTCGTTTTTTCGTAAAATTCATAAATATAAAAAAATTGCATCGCCAACTCAGCGCTACCGGATCAGTCCCCCGCAGTCGGGCCTCCCGCTGCCGGCGGTCAGTTGGCTGCTGCACAATGACGGCACTTTGCGCGACGCCATGCCACCACCACCGGTGGGCCCACCACCGCGCTCCACCAGATAGTCAGAGATGGCGGTGGACTCATAGGTGCGCACACTGCTCTCCCCGTCATCAGTGCCATCGTCCGTCTCCAACTCCTTGGGGTGTGAAAATTGGGTCAGATTTTGGTGAAAATTGGGCCAGATTTTGGTGAAAAATTGGGTCAAATTTTAGTGAAAAATGGGCTAAATTTTGATAAAAATAGGCCAGTTTTTGGTGAAAAACTGGACCAGATAGGTGAAATTGTGCCAACTATGGTAATAAAGGGACAAAATGTGCCAACTGTGGTGTAAAAATGGCCAAAATATGCCAATTATGATGATTAATTTGGCAAAATGCCAATTTTGGGACCAAAATGAACAAAAATTCAAGGAAAAAATGCCAAAAAAAATGTGCACCTCACTGCGAATGCGCAATTTGTCGTCCCGTCGCCGGTCCATGGCGATGGACTCGGCCGGGAACAGTGCGTCGAATTGGCCAAGCACAAACAGACGTTCGCTTCGTGCCAGCCGCTCTTGGCCCGGCATCCACAGGTGGAAGCAGACCCTGTTTTTGTGAAGAGTTTTCGTTTTTCAAAAAAATTTCTCAAGCCTCCGGTTTTTTGTTGTAGAATTTTAATTGTTTTTTTTTTCAAAAATTAAAAATTTCATCCAAATTAAAGCGAAAACTATCCAATTTTTAATTCGTTTAAAAATAAAGGGAGATTTTAATCTCTTGTAAGTAGCCATAAGCGCTGGCAAAACTTAAAATTTCCACTAAAATTTGCGAAAAATGGAAAATTTTCAAAAATTCTTCTTGCCATAAGCTAGAAAAGTTTTCACATTTTTCTCATTATGTATAAACTGACCAGCATTGTGCCAACCACCAGCTGAGCCAAAGCAGCATCGCAGGGTCTGTCCAAAATTGCCAATGGAAAGGCCTAAATTTAGATGGAAAAAATGTCTGAATTTTATTTTAATTTTTTTTTAAATTTTTTTTAAACGGCACTTACTGCTCCGGGCATTTCCAGAACAGCTCCTTGCTCAGCCAATCATTCATATAGCATGCGTTCTGTGTATGACTGAAATATTTATATTTTTATTATTTATTATTTTAATAAGACATATTTCAAATGATTAAAAAATTATTTAATATTTAAAAATATTTAAAATATATTTTTTTAATTATAAATTTGAAAATTAATAATTTTTATATTTACATTATTAAATATTATTTACTAAAAAATTGACATTTTAAAATATATTTTTAAAATTATGAACTTTTATAACATAATAAATTTTTATATTTAAAATTGTTATAAATATTTTAATAAGAAATAACATTTTTAAAAAATATTTTTTTTTAAATATAAATTTGTAAAATAATAAATATTTAATTAAATACACAAAGTTCTAATTTGCTGACCTTTCGCACGCATGCGCGAGAAGAAACACGCTGAGCGGGCCGCTGAGCATCATCGGAAACGCCATGCCAACGCGTTGCATCACAACCTATGCCAAAAATGTTTTTTTTTATTTACTTAGCCAAAAATTCTCGGAAACCAAACTGTGGCATTATGCCGTCGTGAGAATGGCTTACTTTGCATGCAAACTTGGCGCTGAAATGGCAAAGCAGCGCGCACGCAACTTGGAACAGTGCAAGCCACAGCGCGTCGTACGCCGTGGTGAATTGGTTCAGCTCCACGCGATCATCGTAAATCTGGTGGAAAATTTTAAAGATTTTGAAATCAATAAACAAAAAAAATGACCCAAATTTTCAAAAAAAATTTTTTGATTTTTTTGTTTCAAAATTAAAAATTTCGAATAATTTCCAAAATTAAAAATTTTTTTTTTGCTTCAAAATAAGAAATTTCGAATAATTTTCTAAATTTTAATTTTTTTTTTATTTCAAAATAAAAAATTTCGAATAATTTTCTAAATTTTAATTTTTTGTCTCAAAACTTGAAAATTTTGAATAATTTTCTAAAAAATTTTGAAACTAAATTTTCACATTGTATGCCGAAATGGTCTCCTCCTCCTCCTCCTCTCCTGCCTCCTCCTGCATTTTTGGTGCACGCTTTTCCACCCGGCGATATGCCTTTTTGTGTGGGCCAATGTGCCGCTGCTTGGCCACGGTCGGGTTTGATCGGTTCATGAGCATTTCCTCACCGTCGCTGAACTGCTCCACAACGACGGGACGTTTTTTGGCTGGAGCAAATTCGGCAGTTGTAATGTGATACTCTAAACGGATAAAAAAAACATCACTGGAAAAATATACATATTTAAAGATTTATTTTATTCGTACTTTTGTATAATTGTGTTTGGCAAGGTCAGTAAAAAATCAATGAAAAAAACCCAAATCTATGATTTAAAAGGAAGGAAAGATCAATCAAAAGCCATGATTATCTATTTGTATACGATCATAAAAATGAATGAAAATCCAAATCTATGATTGTCTATTTGTGTTTTGGCAATTTTAATTAAAAAAATCAATGAAAAAAACCAAATCTATGATTTAGAAGGAAGAAACACAAATCAAAATCTATGATTATCTATCTATTTGTTTTTTAGCACGATCATAAAAATGAATGAAAAACCCAAATCTATGATTGTCTATTTGTGTTTTGGCAATTTTAATAAAAAATCAAGGAAACAAAAAAACCAAATCTATGATTTAGAAGGAAGGAAACACAAATCAAAATCCATGATTATCTATTTGTTTTTGGCAGTCAGCCAAACCAAAATCTATGATTTGTCTATTGGATGCCCGAAAATACCAATAAAATGATGTATTGTAAATTTATTATTTAATATAAATAATTGTATTTTACAATATATAATATTTTTCATTTTTCGCCACGCACCCGCTCCACGTTCATAGTCCTGCATGCGTTCTTGGAATGCACTGATTTGACTGTCATTCAGATGGTCAGCGCTGATCGTTATCAGCTGCTCCGCGAACGGGTCACGCTGGAGCAGTGCATGCAGTGGCACGTGCGGTGGCACAAAGTGCAGCATGCACAAAATGAACAGCACGCATTTCCAGGGCGAGACAAGCTGCAACACAAGGCCCTTTCTTTTGGTGCCGTTCTTCGATTTCAATTTGCTCACCACGTAGGTTTTTGAATGACACTCGCGCAGTCGTGCACCAACAACTGATAGCAGCCGAATTGGTGCCAAAAATGAGCGTGGATGCACAAAGTTTTGCCACCACGCTGATGAAACACACACCGCACAGACAAACGCAAGGCCCGGCATACTGTAGACGGCACTGTGCCTGGCGTACTGTATAAACATAACAAATGAGCTACTTAAGAAACACTGTATTTCCGAACTTTTGCCTAAATTGAGTGACCGTAAGACTATGCTACCGTACTCTCAACAAATGCACAATAATTCCTATAGAAAATAATAATCTATATATTTGAATACAACACCTAGTGTAATTTCTTATACTGTGTACTCTCGGAAAATACAGTAACCTAGGAATACTGTATTATTATGATATGCCTGTTCATGTTGCGTTGCTGCCGGCTGAGCCCATAAAACGGTGAACTGGGCCAGCAATGCGCTGATGTCGAGCAGTAGCAGAAGCGGTAGCCAACGGCCCGGAGGACGGCTAAGGGCCTAGAAAAAATTTATAAAAATTTTTTTAAATTTTTCCAACCTGCAGGCATGCAGGGATTAAGCAGAAAGCCGAGCCGAGCTGCAACAAAGTGATAATGTTGAAATGGGGTGCCAACGCGAAGCAAAGTGTGCCAATGCCAAACGCATGAGCACTCTCCACCACGAAAACCTTGAGAAAAATTTAGAAATTTTTAAAATTAGGAATTTTTTAAGTTTTTTTACGAGCGCAAACTGCGCGCAGTCCGGCGCCCGCACACGGTGGAACAGTGTGCGACGTGCAGCACGCACGAAGGTGTACGCTTCTAGAAAAATATAAAAAATTTATAATATTTTTGAAAAATACAAAAATTTTCACCCGGCACGCACAAAGTCACCAATAAGGCCCAAGCCCACTGAAAATTGCTAATTTTAAAATGTAAAAAATCATAATTTTTAACTTTGGCAGCATTTCGTGGTGAGATGAAGACGTGATTTGTCGATGCTTCTGAACGGAGAAATGAGAACAATGATCATGGTGAAATGGACTCAGGGACAAATGATCACCAGTTGGGACAAAATGACCATATGGGACAAGTGATATTTAGGGTTAAATGACATTGAGAAAAATGTATACATGTGTAATGCACTTGGAGAAAGGCCATGTTTTCTGGATCAGTGTCATTTGTAGGTCATCTG
>SIJG01000080.1:55279-100809 GCA_023374025.1 Heterodera schachtii | reverse complement strand
TTGGCTGTTGAAGCGATGTCCAATTAATGAGGAAACGGCGCGGTTAAATGGAAAAACGGCGAAAATTCGGATGCCAATTTGAACAAAGTGTATTTTGTGTTTTATGACAATAATTGGATTGGGTGAGTGTAACAGATAGATAATTCATTCAATTCAAATGTCACTTAATTTTCATGTTTTGCTGCCTAAAAAGCGTTAATAAAAATTTTTTTTGCACATATTTTAGTGCCTAAAAATCGCATCCCTATTTATTAATTGTTTGTTCTGTTTTTATTAATCATTTTCTGGTACACAAGCAATTTGAAGCTATTTTGCAAAATGTTCTGATTTTTGGTCCCAAAATCTGATTTTTGGGCTTGATGTTCTGGTTTTTAAAAATTTTCGATACGCACCCTGGTTTAAGTGCCCATTTTATCAACGATTATTACTCACAATTAATTAGGTAATTACGTACACATAAAATACAATGGAAATGGACGAATTTGCGGAGGAAACAAAAGTCAAATACAAACAAATAAACAATTAGGCAAATTGAAAGGGCAAAGTGCCAACATATCATTTCACTCATATAATCGTACCAATCAATTGATTAATTCAATTCTGCTGATCACTCGTCTCGGGAGAAGCGGCGTCGAGAAGACTGAATAAAAGAATTCCATTACACTTTAAGTCAATTCAATTTTTATGAGTCCAACCAACTAAACACCCTTAATTATCACAATTCTGTCCATTAACCGTACATTTTTGGTACCATTTGAAAGCAAAAAGTCTAAGCAATTGGACTCATAAAACAAAATGAATTTTTAAATTGTTCACCCATCGTCGTATCCACCGTCTCTGATCCGAATGTCAATTGGGTTCGTTCGAGCAATTCACTACTTCCACTCATTTTGCCAATTTCGGTTATCCCACGCAATTGGAAAACGGAGGAGCCAAAAAGCATTTTCAGATGGTAGAAGAAACAATTTCTCTGCAGTCACTTCGTTGATCAGATCAAATGGCATAACGGAGTCAAGTGGAGAAGACGGCGGAAAGTGAAAAGAAATGCGAAAAGCAACTGGAGAAGAAGCATTGGAAAATGCCTAAAAAGGGGGACAAAAAAATTAGAGAAAACCCAATTAAAAAGGATAATCACCGCTTTAATCTGTTCCATCGTTGACGACCATTGACCAACTGGTGAATTCACAAAGCATTTAAGCTCCTTCGGCACACCATCCGGACAAGGCGTGAACAACCATTTGGTCACCGCTTGGCCATCCGACGCGTTGGCACTTTCATCAGGCGGAAATTCGGGGAAAATGGCGTCATCAAACACGACAGCGCAAAGAGATGGACAATCGTTGAGCAGTGACGGGGCCAATTGACGCAAACGGCGAAAAATGACAGTGTTCAAAAACATCACATGAATGCCATCTCGAAGTATTGGCCAAATGTTGAGCAAAACAAATTCCAAAATGCGAACATTGCTTGTGGTAATGTACAAATACGTTGAACAAACGACGAAAAAAACGGTGAAAACGGCGGAGAAATGTGACGACATTTTGATCGATGTAACTGAAAAGCAGAAAAAGTAGATGAAAAGTTGCAAATTAATTAGTTTTTTTTACAGGATCTGAATGTGTCTGAATCCGATGACTTTGTTGGGCAACGGATTTTGCGGGATTGGCAATGGATTTTCATCGGATTTGACAATTTGCATTTTCTTCGTCCCATTTTCTTCAATGTCCCATTGAATAAGCAATTGTTTGTTCAATTTCCATTTGCGTGTTTTGAAGTGTTCGTCCACTCGGAGCTCAAATCGACGGCTGATCAGTGCAATTTCAAGGCCAAGCTGAGAAGGCGCAAGAAAATCGAACACCAAAATCCAACAATCGGCGCAGATAAAGCTGAAAAATTGGGAAAACACAAATAAAATTGAAATTTAAAATTGACATTTTAATTTACATTGGTTTTGCCATCTTTTTCACGACTTCTTTCCGATTGTCTGACATTTCGTCGGGGCAAATTGTTAAGACAATTTCCGGCATTCTTTCAATTGTTAAGACAGTTTCCGGCACTCTTTCAATTTTGTGATGGCCTCGTTGTTGTTTTGGTGGTTTTTTGAAACGGTCCCAATACTTCAAAAGGATGGCACAACAAATGACAAACATTGGCACAGCGATCAGACTAAAAAATGAGAAGGAAAAGGGTAAATGTCGAGAAGAAATGCGCAAAACGTACAGAATCACTTTTAAAGACATTGTCATGGAGAAAAGGTCGGAGATAGAGACGAACACAAATAAACGGCGAATGAATAATAATAATAATGAAAGTGGCGCAGGAAAAGCAACCACTTTTATACTAATTTTTTTGCCAATTTTTGCGCGATTTTATTAAACGGTCGTTTAAATTCTGAAACTTTTTTTTGTTTAAATTACATCTTTTATATCAAATTTTGTCATCCCTTTTTAGAATTGTTGAAGACATTGCAGCAACAAAATGATCGGAATTGAAAAAAATCTTTTTAAGGCATTTATTTACCGTTAATAATTTAAAAATATATATATTTTTTATCTGTCGAATTTTTCATTTTTTTAATGATTTTTTTTACAAATTTGTCAGAGAATTGCCTTTTTCCTTTACTCCTGTTTGGTTTCAAATGCATTTGAGCCGAATAGCATCTGCACTTTGTTGAAGTGTCAATTTCTCCCCAGTCACTTCGTTGATCCGATCAAATGGCACAACAGAGTCAAGCGGAGAAGTCAGCACAAAGATAATGCCAAAAGTAACAGGAGAAGAAGCATTGGAAAATGCCTGAAAATGGGACAAAAAATACACAGAAACGAATTAAACACCACGTGAAAATCACACCGCTTTGATCTGTTCCATCGTTGACAACAATTGATCCATCATCGATAAATTCACATAGTAGCATAGAAATTTTGGCAAATTTTCTGGATGAGGCGCGAACAGCCACTTGGCCACCGCTTGGCCATCCGACGCCATGGCACTGTCATCGGCCGGAAATTCAGGGAGAATGCCGTCATCAAAAGACAGATCGCGAAGTGGTGGACAATCGGTGAGCAGTGCCGGGGCCAATTGGCGCATACGACGAAAAGCGATGCCGTTAAAAATCATCAAACGAATTGAATTGCGGAACATTGGCCAAATGTTGAGCACAACAAACTCCGGAATGCGAACATTTTCAGTGATAATGTCAAATTCGGTTACACATGTTGCCAAAACAGGGCGAAAATGGCGGAGAAATGCGACGACATTTTGATCGATGTAACTGAAAAGTGGAGAAAATGATGAAAATTTCCAATCTAATCAATTTTTACATGATCTGAATGCATTTGCTGGATCCGATCACTTTGTTCGACAACGGATTCCGCGGGATTGGCAATGGATTTCCAGCGGAATTGACAATTTGCATTTGCTTTGTGCCATTTTCTTCGATGTCCCATTGAATTATCAATTGTTTGTTCAATTTCCATTTGCGTGTCTTGAAGTGTTCATCCACGTAAAAGTTAAAGCGACGGCTAATCAGTGCAATTTCAAGGCCAAGCTGAGAAGGCGCAAGAAAATCGAACACCAAAAGCCAACAATCGCCGCAGATAAAGCTGAAAAATTGGGAAAACAAAAATAAAATTGAAATTTAAAATTGACATTTTAATTTACATTGGTTTTGCCATCTTTTTCACGACTTCTTTCCGATTGTCTGACATTTCGTCGGGGCAAATTGTTAAGACAATTTCCGGCATTCTTTCAATTGTTAAGACAGTTTCCGGCACTCTTTCAATTTTGTGATGGCCTCGTTGTTGTTTTGGTGGTTTTTTGAAACGGTCCCAATACTTCAAAAGGATGGCACAACAAATGACAAACATTGGCACAGCGATCAGACTAAAAAATGAGAAGGAAAAGGGTAAATGTCGAGAAGAAATGCGCAAAACGTACAGAATCACTTTTAAAGACATTGTCATGGAGAAAAGGTCGGAGATAGAGACGAACACAAATAAACGGCGAATGAATAATAATAATAATGAAAGTGGCGCAGGAAAAGCAACCACTTTTATACTAATTTTTTTGCCAATTTTTGCGCGATTTTATTAAACGGTCGTTTAAATTCTGAAACTTTTTTTGTTTAATTCAGGGTGCCTATCTGTTCTTATTTATAAGAAATGTTCTGATTTCGGGCTATTGTTCTTATTTTGTTCTTATTTCTTGAAATTCTTCAGAAAATTTGTAATTTTAAGGTGCAATGTCACTTAGATTTTCAAAATTTTCCACGGCGGTGCCTAACGGCACCGCCGCCCTTCCGCCCCGCTTGTTCCCAAAAAAGTCTTTGAAAAAATGCGCCGCAAAAAATCGTAAAAACCTAATTTTTTGAGCCCAATTGCGTTAAATGTACGATTTGCGTATTTCCTCCCCAAAATTGTTTAAAATGATCATGGGAGGCGAAAAATACGAAATTTGATTCTATATTAATTGAATAAAATGCTATATAAGCGATTTAAAGCAATTTTGCAAAACGTTCTTATTTTTGACCCAAAAATCTTATTTTTAGGCCTTGATGTTCTTATTTTGAAAAATTTCCGATTGGCACCCTGGATTAGACATAAGAAAATTCAATTTTACCTAAATATTTTTTAAAAATATTTTTTCATTACTGCTAAGCCATTTATAATAGTAAAAAAATTCACTCACTGTCGTAATGTCCACTGTCCAATTGTCCGGTTCTGTCCAAATGTCCGGGAGCCCTTACATTTATTTAATTGCTTTTTTTGTGAGAATTTTTTGGTGCTAATGTCAATCCCGCAAAACATTCTCAGTTTTCCCAAAGCAATGAAATGCCAATTATTATTATTATTATTTATTTTTTCTATCCGCCCAATTCAAATTTCTATTTTTAATATCGCCAAAAATGATCAGTCCGAACACAAAACAAAATTATCATCAATAAAATGATCGGACATCTCTCAAATTATCACTTCTTCTGCTGATCACTGCTGGGCCCGGGAGTCGAGAACATCTTTTTTCGGACAAGGGTTTTCGAAATTGACCAGACAAGGACTGAAGTCCTGTTTTATATGAATCCTGGCACTGCCAAAATTCTGGGAAAGTAATGTACAGGGGATACTGTCCTCCCGCCCGTGCTCTCTTCAAAAGTAAGGCCAATCTTCCCGCTCACCCAACACAATCATCATAAAGACGGAAGATCGCTCCGTTCAATTTGTCCAAATTTCGGTTTTTTTTCCCAAACCGTCGCCGTCTCCACAACAATTGGGCACCGTTTCAACAGGCAATAAATCTCTTCGTCCTTCGTCAGTGTCAACTTTTCTTGGGTCACTTCGTTCACCGCTTCAAATGGCTCAATTGATGTTTTATGCACTGCAAACACAATTTTGTAGCTGACAGAAGTGGTGGCACGGAGAAAAGTCTAAACAAAAAGGGTGCGTAAATTAAGGGCAATTAAATTAATTAGTCAGTCGTTTAATGAACAATTAAGTAGTCGATCACCTCCTTGAAATTGCTGATCCATCCGTGAGTAATTTGATTAAAATAAACACAGAAACGCAATTCATTCGGTTGTCCATTTTTTCTCGGAGTGTGCAGCCATTTGGACAACGCTTGGCCAGCAGTTGCATTTGGCCCATCATCAGCAATTCCATCGGGGAACAGAAGACGTGAATTGATTGAATACAGTTGATCAAGATCAGTGAGAAGTGTCGGCGAAGTGCGGCGACGCAAATTGTCCAAATGATTGGCATTAGGAAAGCTCAAATGGCGAATGCTGGTCGCAAAAATTGGCCAAATTTGACTGGCCAAAACATCCCAAATTGGCTGGACATTTTCAATAGACAATTCCAAATTGGTGCCACTTTTGTCCCAAATTTGCTTGTTGGAACTCAGAAATGTGATCACGGAATGGTCAATGTAACTGAAAAAATAAAATAAAATATGGCTTTAATACATACAAAAGTTTGAAATTACTCAATCCGAAAGTGCTTAAAGCGAATTTTGATGGGCAGCGAATGGTCCGGCATCGGAAAATCCACATAATTGTCATCGATCCATACAAACAGTCTCGGTTCTGGTCCTTCGTCCTTGCGAATTTCGATTGTTCTTCCAAATTGTCAATTCGCTTTTGCCATCAAAATGTTTGTCCACCAAAACATCGAAACGGTCGGAAAGCAATGCCATTTTGAGTCCGAGTTGAGCATGGTCAAATGATGGGAGAATGTCCATCCACACGTCACTACAAATCCAACTGAAATGCAAAATGGGGAGCAAATTTTGGAAAATTTTCAAATCAAAGGCCAGAAATCCAACTGAAATGCGTGCAAAAAAAATTACTGAAAAGAGAAATTGGCAGTTTTTGCAGTTTAATGGGCCCAACGAAAAACAAAAATGGTGAGAAAATCTTGAAAATATTGCAAATCAAAAGCCATAAACCCAATTCGTACTGCGATTTGAGATAAAGTTGGGTTTTTGCCAATGATTTTATCTCAAAAGCCCCCTTCACCCCTGTGTTTTTTTTTCGTAAGGGCTCACGAAAATACAAAAGTGCCAAAAACCCTTTCATTTAAAAATTTCTCACATTTTTTTCTTTAATTGTCGGTTCATTTTATGGGAAACTTTTTTAGGGTAAATGAAAATTTTTTAGTTTTCAAGTAAATTCCTGACCGTCGGTTCATTTTTGTGGTTCAATTAGTACACTTTGGCCGTTTTATAATTGATTGATGTCACAAATTGATGAATAAATAATAGCAAATCCTATATTTCAAATGTATCGGGATTTAAAATCAGGTTTTTGACAATTTTTTTGCGGTGCATTTTTCCAAAAATAATATAGTGACATTATGCCATAAAATTTCAAAATTATTGAAAAAACTGGAGCAGAAGAAATGGAAAAATAAATGAATGCCCGGGCGGGACGGACGGACTCTGGACTGGATATTTTCAAAATCAGTTGTTGGTCGGAGTGTGCAGCCATTTGGACACTGCCTCTGCTTCAATAAAAGATCACTTAAAACATTTTTAGACTAAAAATGAAAAACCGGAAAAATTGAATTTTCGACTTTTTGTTCGAAAAAAGAGATTTTCAAATTAATCATTTTGTGAATATTATGGCATTATGTTCATTTTTTTAATTGGCGACATTTTGCCGAAATATTATATTTTCAAGATGATTTTTTTCTCCGTTTCACACCAAACAAAATTTCCACACCTTCGGTCCATTTATTCCTTTAAGTTTTCAAAATTTTAGCCAAAAAAATTTTTTTAATCAAAATCTTTTACAAAAATCAACTTACAAATTAGTTTTTAAAAATTTCTTCGTCAAACCTTTCCCATAAAATATTTGAAAATAAGTAATATTGTTGAAAACATAGTGAAAACAGTGGTCCTTGGCTCAAATCAAAATCAACTACGGTTTTTCCTGCTTAAAATTATATTTTATAGCGATTAATTGAAAAATAAAATATTTGATCATCTTTATTTAGTTTTTTCACAACATAAATAAAGTTTTTCTTAGTTTAGTTACATCATTTTTCTCAATCACAACTTATGACAATAATTGTGCTGTTAATTGACGCAAAATGAACCGACGTTTAAGGAAAAAAATGTGAGAAATTTTTAAATGATAGAATTTTCGGCTTTTTTACAGTTTAATGGGCCCTTACGAAAAAGCACAGGAGTGGAGGGGGGGGGGGGGGGGGGGGGTTTGAGAAAAATCATTGGCAAAAACCCAAATCGTACTGTGAAAAAAAGAAATTACATAACAAATCGCAGTACGAGTTGGGTTTCAGACTTTTGATTTGTAATTTTACAAAACTTTGCTCCCAACTTTTGCTTTTCATTGGACCTATTAAACTGCAAAATGCCAATTTCTCTTTTTGTAATTTTTTACGCACTTATTTAAGTTGGATTTGTAGTGACGTGTGGATGGACATTCTCCCATCTTTTGACCATGCTAAACTTGGCCTCAAAATGGCATTGCTTTCCGACCGTTTCGATGTTTTGGTGGACAAACATTTTGATGGAAAAAGCGAATTGACAATTTGGAGATCAATTAGAATTTAACGGGACAAAGGACCAAAATCGAAACTGTCTGTACGGATCGATGGCAAATTTGTGGATTTCCGTTGCCAGACCGTCCGCTGCCCAACAAAATCCGTTTTAAGCACTTTCAGATTGAGTAATTTTAAATTTTTAAATTTTGTATATTTTAAGTACGGCTTATTTTTTATGTTTCTTCAGGTACATTGACCATTCTGTCATTGAATTTCTCCGTTCCAACAAGCAAATTTGGGACAGAAAGGGCACCAAATTGGGGTTGTATATGTATTCAGACAAAACAGAAGATAACCAGCAACTTTGGGATGTTTTGACGAGTGAGATTTGGCCAATTTTTGCGACAAACATTCGTCATTTGAGCTTTTCCGCTGCCAATGATTTGGACAATTTGCGTCGTCACACTTCACCAACAATTCTCACTGATCTTTGCCAATTGATTTCAATCGATACTGATATTCTGTTCCCCGACCTAATTGCTGATGATGGGCCAAATGCAACTGCTGGCCAAGCGTTGTCCAAATGGCTGCACACTCCGAGAAAAAATGGGCAGCCGAAACGATTGCTTTGTGCGGATTATGACGGAAAAGTGAACATGGATTGGGTCAACAGTTTCAAGGAGGTGCGTTTGGACACAATTTTCAAAAAAAAACTGATTGATTGCCTTTTAATTTCGATTCCTTCCTTTTTATTTAGGCATTTGCCAGTGCCACCGATTTTTCTGTCCGCTACAGTATTCAGTTTCCCGTGTCTAAAACACAAATGGTGCCATTTGAATTGGTGAACGAACGAACCAAGGAAAAGCTGACATTGGACAAAGTGCCATGTTATGCTGTTTATTGGCTGTTGAAGCGATGCCCAATTGGGGAGACGGTTCAGTGGGAAAACGACGGAAATTGGGACGGCAAATTGAACAATGTCAAATTTGAATTATGGCGTGGCAATAATAGCATTGGGTAAGGAACAGCAATGAACAGAATTTGATTTTGATGAAAAATAAAAACTCAATTTCAGGCCATTGTCTCCACCATCAACGGACGAAGAAGCGGATTAAAGCAACCAAAATGTCGTCTGAGTGCGCGGAAAGGAATTAATTATATTTGAGAAATGGTCGACCGATCTCACAAATTTCAAATGGATTTGATGCTTATTCTCTCTCAGAAATAAATACTTTTGTTGCTTCTTACACATTTATTTGTCTGATTGTTTTAGAATTTTTGTTCAACATATGTATTTGAGAAATAGCCGATCAGTTTTGAGTTGGTCAATTGGAACTTGGATAAATTTTTATCGGAGGCCCCAAAACTCAAAATTGCTCAAAACCAATTTTATTGGTTTTCTTAGTCGGGGATTCAATAGAGAATGCCTGAATCATGATCAGTAATTGTTCGAAAAATGCAAAGACATTTCAAAAAGATTTTTGAATTTAATCATTTTATGACATTATGTTCATTTTTTAATTGCAGACATTTTGCCGAAATATTACATTTTCGGGATGAAAAATTCTAGGGGGCTGGGAAAGTTTTTCTGGAAAACCCATTAAGCCCAACTAAGCATTCCCTATTGATCATTCTCTATATGCCCAGCTTTTACCGTTTTTATTATTAGCCATTTTATCAACGATTAATTACTCACAATGAATTTCACTTATATATGTACAAAAATACAATGGAAATGGACGCATTCGCGGCAAGCAAAGGTCGAATATTAATTGTTGAAAATTTCCGTAATGAACTGGAAAAATACCGTTAAATGTTTCTAATAAATATTTAATTGCGTACGACTAAAATAATTAACAGCCTACGAGTAATGGAAATGGGCAAATTTGTGAGAAAGCAAAAGCCAAAATACAAACAAACAAATTATACACAATATTGAAATGGCATAAGTGCCAATGTGATTTCGATTACATAATCACATCAATTAATAATCAATTAATTCATTTCTGCTGCTGATCAGTGGTCATTCGGCCCGGGAGAAGCGGCGTCGAGAAAACTGAAAAAAAGATTGTTCAAATGGTGATTGAACTCATAAAATCATTAAGCATTTTAAATTTTGTTCACCCGTCGTCCTATCCGCCATCTTCGATCACAAAATCAATTGGGTTCTGTCGAGCTTTGAATTCTTCCCACACATTGTCCCATTTTCTCTGATCCCATCCAATTGGACAACGGCTGAGCCAAAAGTCATTTTCATATTGATGAAGAAACAATTTCTCTCCAGTCACATCGTTGATCAGATAAAATGGCACAACGGAGTCAAGTGGAGAAGACAGCAGAAAGTGAATACGAAAAGTAACCGGAGAAGAAGCATTGGAAAATGCCTAAAAATGGGACAAAAAATCAAAGAAAAGCCAATTAAATAGGGATAATCACCGCTTTAAACTGTTCAATCATTGACGACCTTTGGATCCACCGGTGAATTCACATCGCATTTGAGCACCTTCGGCACACCATTCGGACAAGGCGTGAACAACCATTTGGTCACCGCTTGGCCATCCGACGCGTTGGCACTTTCATCAGGCGGAAATTCGGGGAAAATGGCGTCATCAAACACGACAGCGCAAAGAGATGGACAATCGTTGAGCAGTGACGGGGCCAATTGACGCAAACGGCGAAAAATGACAGTGTTCAAAAACATCACATGAATGCCATCTCGAAGTATTGGCCAAATGTTGAGCAAAACAAATTCCAAAATGCGAACATTGCTTGTGGTAATGTACAAATACGTTGAACAAACGACGAAAAAACGGTGAAAACGGCGGAGAAATGTGACGACATTTTGATCGATGTATCTGAAAGCCGAAATGTGGATGAAATAAATCTCTATCTAAATCAGTTTTTTACATGATCTGAATGTGTCTGAATCCGACGACTTTGTTGGGCAACGGATTTTGCGGAATTGGCAATGGATTTTCATCGGAATTGACAATTTGCATTTTCTTCGTCCCATTTTCTTGAATGTCCCATTGGATAAGAAATTGTTTGTTCAATTTCCATTTGCGTGTTTTGAAGTGTTCGTCGACAATGCGGTCAATGCGGCGGTTGATCAGTGCAATTTCGAGGCCGAGTTGAGAAGGCGCAAGAAAATCGAACACCAAAATCCAACAGTCACCACAGATAAAGCAGAAAAATTGAAGAATTTTTATTAATTCCAAATTTTTTACATTTATTTTTTGTGAGGGCGTCGTCGTTTTTTGACATGGCCAAAAAAGAACCAAAGAATGATGGCACAAACGATCAATAGAAGAAGAGACACGGCACACCAACTGAAAATGAATTTGGGAAATGAATGAATTAATAATTGAAGTAAACGGAAAAGCAATGAAAAGGTCAAAGATTAAAGACGAATGAAGTAAAATGTAAAGTTTAGCCTCTAAAAAGCTAATCTTTCAAAATTGATTTTCAAATTTTAATCTCACAATTCTGGCCTAAATTTGAGCAAAATAAATGCGAAATGCCATTAAAAAGAAACAATAAACGTAAAGAATTTCTGCAGACATTTGCAGCAACAAAATGACCGGAAAATCGAGGGAAAATAATGAAAGAATGGAATGAGGAAGAGGAGGAGAAACAAGGGCATTTTATACTAAAATATTTGCGTAGCGCTCCGAGCCCTCGGGGGTGGGAAAAGACCGCTGCCCGTCAAAATGTCCCTGCGTCATAATGTCCCCGCGTCATAATGTCCCCGCGTCATAATGTCCCCCAAGCTAAAATCAGTCAAAATGTCCCCGCGTCATAATGTCCCCGCGTCATAATGTCCCCCAAGCTAAAATCAGTCAAAATGTCCCCAATTAAAATTAGCGAAAAAACCGAAATTCATACTACGTGTTTTTGTAAAATTACTCATTTAGACTCAATATTAATCGTAAAAAATTGAAATTCTCCAAAAAAAAGTCGTAAGCGTATGTTTTTGAACAACAACGACCAAATAGTGGAACGTGGCATTTGGACGGCAAGTTCAAAGCATCGCCGGCCATTGAGAACAATTTGAATGATTCAGTAACAGCTATTTGATGGCGTCAGTGCGTTTGGTATTCGTCAGGGTGTTCATCGTAAGCCACAAACTTTTGATGTATGTTTGAACAATTACAACTGTAATTTTTACGTTTTAAGCGTTTGCGGTGACATAAACGATGCCGAAATTCATTCCCTCTTCGTCATCATATCGAGGGACACCCAGGAAAAATAAAGGACCATGAAAAAATTAGTTCAACCATGCATGTCCTTTAAAATTTGTCCATTTTTGTTTTTTGTTATCTTTTCATTTATTTGGAAATATTACATTGTCTTTTTAGCACCTTTTATTGTTGTTTTATGATTCTGATAAATTTTCTATGGTATTTCGTATTTTTGGACCTTAAAATTATGTATTTTTCGGTTTTTTCGCTAATTTTAATTGGGGACATTGTGACTGATTTTAGCTTGGGGGACATTATGACGCGGGGACATTATGACGCAGGGACATTATGACTCGGGGACATTATGACGCGGGGACATTATGACGCGGGGACATTATGACGCAGGGACATTTTGACAGCGCGCCGGAAAAGACGGGGTCGGCATTTGTCGGGAATAGACGGGTCCGTCGGGGTGCACCAAATTGGTCGGGTTTTACTAATTATCCGCTCATTATCGCAATAAAAATGCGTGAATATTCAACGGATTGCTTCTTTTTCTCATTTATTCATTTAATTTCGTCCTAAAAAATGCATTTTAAATTTTAATTATTTATTTCTAATCAATTTTGGCCGAATCGGACCAGCTTCATGATCACTGATCAGCAGAGTGATCCAGAGAAACCCTTTGAAGAAGCTTTGACGACTTATTATGAAAATTTTTGCAAACCAAACCCTCCCACCCACTTTTTTTCGAAGGTTGACCATTAGGGATGGAATTCTGAGGCACCAAAATTTCGGAAGTCGGAATTCCGGCCCAAAAATGTCGGAATCCCATGCCAGCCCTGGTGACCATCAATTAGCAATTTTATTAATAATTACTCACAATGAATTAATTACATACACATAAAATACAATGGAAATGGACACATTTGCGAGCAAGCAAAGGTCAAATACAAACAGACAAACAAACAATTAGGCAATATTTAAATGGCAAATTGCCAACATATCATTTCGGTCACATAATCGCACCAATTAATTGATTAATTAATTCATTTCTTCTGCTGGTCACTCGGCCCGGGAGAAGCGTCGTCGAGAAGACTGAAAAAACGATGAGTATTCCATTGCAAATTATAAGTCAATGGCATTTATGAGTCAAATCAACTAATTATCCTTGGTCTAAGCAAAATTGTCGACAATTGAACTTATAAAATATTTAGCATTTTAAATTTGTTCACCCGTCGGCGAATCCGCCATCTTCGATCACAAAATCAATTGGGTTCTGTCGAGCTTTGAATTCTTCCCACACATTGTCCCAATTTCGCTCATCCCACGCTATTGGACAACGGATGAGCCAAAAAGCATTTGCTGATTGTAGAAGAAACAATTTCTCTCCAGTCACTTCGTTGATCAGATCAAATGGTAAAATGAAGTCAATCGGAGAAGACATCAGAAAGAGAATGCGAAAAGTAACCGGAGAAGAAGCATTGGAAAATGCCTAAAAATGGGACAAAAAAGCGCAGAAAATGAATTAAATGCCCCGAGATATTCACCGCTTTAAACTGTTTCATCGTTGACGACCATTGATCCACCGGTGAATTAACAGAGAATTGGAGCCACTTGGGCCGACCATCCGGACGAGGCGTCAACAACCATTTGGTCACAGCTTGGCCATCCGACGCATTGTCACTGTCATCGGGCGGAAAAGCGGGGAAAATGGCGTCCTCGAATAAGACATAGCGAAGTGATGGACAATCGCTGAGCAATGACGGGGCCAATTGGCGCATTCGGCGAAAAGCGACGGTGTTCAAAAACATCGAATGCATAGAATTGCGGAACATTTGCAAAATGTTGAGCAAAACAAAGTCCAAAAGGCGAAGGTTTTCGGTGCTAATGAACAAAGTTGTTGCACAAAAGGCGAAAATACGGCGAAAACGGCGGAGAAATGCGATGACATTTTGATCGATGTAACTGAAAAGCAGAAAATTTAGACGAAAATTCCAATCTAATCAAATTTTTACTCGGTCGAAATGCCTCGGAATCCGATGACTTTGTTGGGTAAGGGATTTTGAGGGATTGGCAATGGATTTCCATCGGAATTGACAATTTTCATTTGTTTGGTGCCATTCTCTCCAATTTTGTGGAAAATTAGCATTTTGCCCAATTTCCATTTGCGTGTCTTGAAGTGTTCGTCGACGATGCGGTCAAAACGGCGGTTGACCAGTGCAATTTCAAGGCCAAGCTGAGAAGGCGCAAGAAAATCGAACACCAAAAGCCAACAGTCTCCGCAGATAAAGCTGAAAAATTGAAGAATTTTTATGAATTTTTGTTGAATTTATTTTACATTTCTTTTTTGTGAGGGCGTCGTCGTTTTTTGACATGGCAAAAAAAGAACCAAAGAATGGTGGCACAACCGACCAATAGAAGAAACATGGTAGACCAACTGAAAATGAACTTGGGAAATGAATGAATTAATGGAAGGAGGGAAAAGCATAAAAAGATACACTTTCAAAATTGGTTTTGAAATTTTAATCTCGAAATTGATCAAAAGCGGAGCAAAATAAATGCGAAAAATCAGAAAAAAGCGACTTTTTGAAGAAAAAATTTATTTTCAGGATGAATTTTTTTCTCATTTTCATACCATTCAAAATTTTTCCACCTTCTGCCCACGTACATATTCACTTGGATTTTCAAAATTTTAGCCAAAACTTATTTTGGTCGAAATCTGTTATAAAAATTAACTTACTTTTAAAAAATTTCTCCGGTGGACCCTTTCCATAAAATTTATTGAGAAAATAATATTGTAAAAACATAAAGAAAACAGTGCATAAATAAAATTTGTTTAGTTTAGTTACATCATTTTTCTCAATCACAACTTACGACAAAATTGTGCTGTTAATTGCCGCAAAATGAACCGGCAATTAAAGAAAAAAAATGTGAGAAATTTTTAAATGAAAGGGTTTTTGGCACTTTTGTATTTTCCTGAGCCCTTTCGAAAAAAACATGGGGGGCTTTTGAGATAAAATCATTGGCAAAAACCCAACTTTATCTCAAATCGCAGTACGAGTTGGGTTTATGGCTTTTAATTTGCAATATTTTCAAGATTTTCTCACCGTTTTTGTTTTTCGTTGGGCCCATTAAACTGCAAAAACTGCCAATTTCTCTTTTCAGTAATTTTTTTTTGCACGCATTTCAGTTGGATTTGTGGCGACGTTTGGATGGACATTTTCCCATCTTTTGAAAAATTGTAAAAAATGGAAAAGGTCTAAGAATCTAAAACATTGAAAACCAATAAATGTTTGTAAAAAGTTTTCAGTTCGTTTTCAGTGATTATAAATTTAAGATGTTGGTAATACTATCGATGGTGCCCCCCCTTTTTGGAAGAAAATTTTTTTGGTTATAAAAAGTCGTGGAAACATGTTTATGGGGGGGTTTTCAGGGTCGGGGAACCCAAATCAAATATTCATTTTGGCCAATTTCGAATCCCGGACCCGAATTCGAACAAAAAGTCAAAAATCCGAAATTTTCAAAATTGACTTTTATCTTCGTTTCTGTACAGAATGACCATTTTTTTGTGTTTCAATGGTTTTTGTCTGAATCTAGCTTGTTTAGATCAATTTAGGAACAAAAGTGAGAATTTTGAAAATTCCGAGTTTTCGACTTTTTGTTCGAATTTGGGTCCGGGACTCGAAATAAGTCGAAATGGATGTCAGATTCGTTATTAGCGACCCTGAAAACCCCCATAAACATGTTTCCACGACTTTTTATAACCAAAAAAATTTTCTTCAAAAAAGGGGGGGGCACCATCGATAGTATTACCAAGATGTTTTGTTTGTTGTTTAGAAAGTAATTTTTTCAAGATAATTACATATTTGTTCTGGCATTAATCAATTGGAAAACGGCAAAAGTGTGAAAATTAAATCACAAAAATGAACCGACGGTAAGGAATTTTTAGAAAAATTAAAATTTTAATTTACCCATTTTTTCCTCCCATTTCAGTTGGATTTGTAGCGACGTGTGGATGGACATTCTCCCATCATTTGACCATGCCCAACTCGGACTTAAAATGACATTGCTTTCCGACCGTTTCGACATTTTAGTGGACACACATTTTGATGAAAAAGCAACGGAATTGACAATTTGGAGAACAATTACAATTAGCAAGTACACAGCAAGACCAAAAGCGAAGTTATGTGCCGGTTGGAATGCTGTGGATTTTCCATTTCCCGACCGTCCGCTGCCCAACAAAATTCGCATTAAAGACCTTCGGATTGAGTAATTTTCTAAACTTCGTGTATTTTAAAGCATATTTTTATATTTCTTCAGCTACATTGACTATTCCGTCATTGAATTTCTTCGTTCAAATCAGCAAATTTGGGACAGAATGGGCACCAAATTGAATTTGGCTGTATTGTCGTCATGGAATACCGAAGATAACCAGACGATTTGGGATGTTTTGGCCAGTGAAATTTGGCCAATTTTTGCTACCAACATTCGCCATCTGAGCTTTATCAGTGGCGGTTATTTGGACATTTTTCGTCGTCGCATTTCACCGACACTTCTCACTGATCTTGATCAATTGTATTCAATTGATTCTGGTGGTCTGTTCCCCGGCGTAATTGCTGATGATGGGCCAAACGCAACTGCTCGCCAAGCGTTGTCCAAATGGCTTCACAATCCGACAAAAGATGGCCAACCGAAGCGATTGTTTTGCGAATACTTTACCGAAGAAGGACACTTGGATTGGGTCAACAGTTTCAAGGAGGTGTGTTAATTTTTGAAAATTTTAAACAAGTCGCCAAAATGTGATCGCGTCTTTCGTCCGGGACATGTTTATGGAGCCATAACTTTTTTCTCAGTTGACCGAATCCAACAATCTTGATATCATTCGAAAGCTCTGGATGTTTCGAGATATTTTAAGCTATTACTAAGCGATTAAGCAGTTCACAAAAAAGTTGTCGCTCGAAAACCGCAAAAAAGGCAGAATTTTCTAAGTTTTTTATCTTAATCTTTTTTTCAGTTCGGCATTCTCTGTAATTATTGGTAGGCTAATAGAGCCTGTGAAGAGCTTTCTAATGATATCAAGATTGTTGAACTTGGTCAACTGAGAAAAAAAGCTATGGCTTCCTAAACTTGTCTGGTACGGAGTTGGTTAAGCTCGAAACTTAAAAACCCCTCGCCCTATTCATTAAACATCGGACTGATTGCTTTTTGATTTGCGCTATTCCAAATTTGTTTAGACATTTCTGCGTGCCACCGATTCTTCTGTCAGTTACGAAATTAATTTTGAAGCGTCAGCAAACTCAATTGAGCCATTTGAATTGGTGAACGAACGGACCAAAGAAAAGCTGACATTGTTAGCGCTTGAAGAAGATAGCGATGATGGTTCATTAGTGATTGGCTGTTGAAGCGATGCCCAATTAGTGAAAAGGCGGCGGCGATTCAATGGAAAAACGACGACGAAAATTGGGACGACAAATTGAACGAAGTCACATTTAATTTGTGGAATGGCATCAATAAATCCATTGGGTAAGCAGCGACAGCAATTTTTGTCAAAAAATATATTTATTTTTAATTTTAGTCCATTGTCGCCACCAGCAGCGGAAGAAGAAAAAGAAGAAGCGGATGAAAGCAACGATAATTAATTGTATCTGAGAAATGGTCGACCCTCATCAATTGGAAACGGATTTAATGCTCTCATTTTCATTTGTTGCTTCTTTCGTTCGAATGCAATATACTTTTAATACCAATTGAAATGTTTAAAAAACTAAGGTCATATTCCTGATCACTGATCAGTGACTCCGAAATCCCTAGAATGCATGTTTTCATGTTTTTCTTACATGAAAATTTATCTAAAAAATCAACTAAATTGATGAAAAACCATAGGATCAATGATTTTTCGATCTTAGCTCAGATGCATAATTAGCGTATTATTTTACGCTACAAAACTCGAAAAGATAATTTTTAAATTTATTTTTCGCCGGGACACCAATTCTCCAGTATTACCATTATCTTTTTATCATCCGTAATCCATCCACAATTTCGCCGTCATGTAAAAATATGTATGTATTACACATAAAATTAATTGGAATTCCGATTCGGAAAAGTTTGGCATCCGCCACAGAAGAGAATCGAACGTGGTAGAGAATGTTCAAAGAATTCGCCGCGTACGCAAATTGCGACCGCGTCCCACTCCTCTCCATCCCTTGGGATTTCCGTGTTCAATTTCCGTTAATTTCAATTTTGGATTTCAAAAATCACAACACCTGCTGCTGTTGTTATTTTGTTGCAGAAATAATTTAGTATTATTGTTGGAAGTCATGGCATAAAAAGGAGAGGAAAACTCAGTCAAATAAAAATTCTTTTTAATACAGAGAATATTACATAGAATGGCATTCGCGTCAAACGACCCATTCCTTTTATATCCGACAAATTCCGACTTTTCTAACCCCCGAATTGCTGCGCTAATATTTTAGTATAAAAATGCCTCTTTTCTTCCCCTCCTCCTCATTCCATTCTCTTCATTCATTCTCCCTATATTTTCCGGTCATTTGTTCCTGCAAATGTCTTCAGAAATTCTGTACGTTTATTAATTCTCTTTTTTTTCTGATATTTCGCATTTTTTTTGCTCAAATTTTGGCCAGAATTGGGAGATAGAAATTTCAAAACCATTTTCGAAAGATTAGCATTTTGGAGGCTAAAACTTAACATTTGAATTCCCTCGCTTTGGTGCTTTTCCTTTTCCTAATTAATTCATTAATTTCACCAAGTTCATTTTCAGTTGGTCTGCCGTAATTCTTCTGTTGGTCGGCTTTGCCACCATTCTTTGGTTCTTTTTTGGCCATGTCAAAAAACGACGACGCCCACACAAAAAAGAAATGTAAAAAAAATAAACAAAAATTTGGAAATCTCATAAAATTCTTCAATTTTTCAGCTTTATCTGCGGCGATTGTTGGCTTTTGGTGTTCGATTTTCTTGCGCCTTCTCAACTCGGCCTCGAAATTGCACTGATCAACCGCCGCTTTGACCGCATCGTCGACGAACACTTCAAAACACGCAAATGGAAATTGAACAAACAATTTCTTATTCAATGGGACATTCAAGAAAATGGGACGAAGAAAATGCAAATTGTCAATTCCGATGGAAATCCATTGCCAATCCCTCAAAATCCATTGCCCAACAAAGTCATCGGATTCCATAACATTCAGATCATGTAAAAAATTGATTAATTTGGAATTTTTCGCTTAAATTTTCTGAATTTCAGTTACATCGATCAAAATGTCGTCGCATTTCTCCGCCATTTTCACCGTCGTATTTTCGCTGTTTGTACAATCTATTTGTTCATTTTCACTGAAAATGTTCGCATTTTGGACTTTGTTTTGATCAACGTTTGGCCAATGCTCCGCGTTTCTATACGTACGATGTTTTTGAACACCGTCGCTTTTCGCCGAATGCGCCAATTGGCCCCGTCATTGCTCAGCGATTGTCCAATACTTCGCTTTGTCTCTTTCAAAGATGCCATTCTACCCGCTTTTCCGCCCGATGAAAGTGCCAATGCGTCGGATGGTCAAGCGGTGGCAAAATGGTTGTTCACGCCCCGTCCGAATGGTGTGACGAAGTGGCTCCAATGCTCTTTGAATTCACCGGTGGATCAATGGTCGTCAACGATGGAACAGATTAAAGCGGTGATTATCCCTATTTAATTGGGTTTTTAATATGATTTTTTGTCTGATTTTTAGGCATTTTCCAATGCTTCTTCTCCGGTTACTTTTTGCATTCACTTTCGGTCCTCTTCTCCGCTTGACTCTGTTGTGCCATTTGATCTGTCCAACGAAATGACTGGCGAGAAATTGACACTTCGACAATATGCGAATGCTTGTTGGCTCGACCGTTGTCCAATTGCATGGGATGAGCGAAATTGGGAAATTGTGAGAAAGAAAGAAGAAATTAATGCTCGACAGAACCCAATTGACATTCGGATCGAAGATGGCGGATACGACGATGGGTGAGCAATTTTTTGAAAAATTTCATTTTGTTTTATAGTCCAATGAATTTTACAATGTTTTTTCAGTCCTCTCCTCGATGCCGCTTCTCCCGGGCCGAGTGATCACTGATCAACAACAGCAGCAGAAATGAATTATTAATTGGTCGATTGATTGATGCGATTTAAGAGCGAAATGATGTTGGCATTTTGCCATTTAAATATTGCCTAATTGTTTGTTTGTTTGTATATATTTGGCCTTTGCTTGCTCGCAAATGCGTCCCCATTTCCACTGTACATATAAATAATACATATTTTATGTAAAATTCAGTGTGAGAATAATTGTTGATAAAAATGGCTTATGAATAAAAGCGAATTGAAGCATTCTTTCCTTTTTGATGACCTCTAGCATTGTGCAAAAATACTAGTCCTTGGTCAAAATTTTAGGACCAAGAAGTCCTGAAGAAAGTGATTTGTTAATGCTAAAAACCGGATCTTGTTCAAAATTCTCTTATTCTTATTTTTTAATTTAAAAAATTCATAAAAAGAAAATATAAGCATAAATTCTATCTTAATTAGCAAATCCAAAAAAGGATCGATTGATCTTTTCTCAAATAATAATCTATCCATTCTCATTCCGCTGATCACTGCTTGGCCCCGCGGCACTCGAGCACACATTTTCGTCACTTTTATCCGCTGGCAGAGACAATGGCCCAAATTTTTTAATGAAAATATATAAAAAAATATGGTTAAAATTCTTAATTTTTCCCCCGGCGGCGCCTATCGGCACCGCTGGACTATAAAAATTTGCTCAAAATCACAAAATTTGGTCATTTTTGTGAACAAATCTGTTAACAAATCGCATTATTTCGATTTTTCATGCTCAGAATTTCACAAAATGCTTGTTTCAAACAAAAATTGCTCAAATTGGTCATGGGCAGTCAAAAATACAATATTTGAACATTTTAAACGTGTTTTGAATAAATTTGTAAAAATGAGGCTTTTTGACCCAAAATGAGCTTTTTTTGCATGCCAAATGAGGCTTTTGAAAATATTCATCTGCCATCCCTGATTAAGACCAAAGTGTGCTGCTAATTGCCACAAAATGAAGCGACGTTTAAAGAAAATGTGAGAAATTTTCAACATAATTAAATTTCTCATTTTAATTAATTTTCACGCTTTTCAGTTGGATTTGTAGCGATGTGTGGATGGATATTGTCCCTTTCTTTGAACGTGTTGAACTTGGTCTCATGTTGGCACCGATTTCGCCTCGTTTCAATGCTTTAATTGACGCGCATTTCGATGGCAAAACGATGACGGAATTGACAATTTGGAGTCGTATCATAATTCAAAAAGACAAAACTGCTGAAAAAGTTGTGGTCGGTGCATTTATGTGTGATGAAGTGTATCCGTTGCCGGACCGTCCGTTGCCCTACAAAATTCGCTTTAAGGACGGACCTTCAGATTTAGTAATTGATACATAGGTATTTAAATGGGGCCCTTTTTCGGTAAAATTGAAGAATTCGGCCAATTTTGATTTTTATAATTTTTTTCCTCTCGTTGAGCAAATTCAATTGGTACGGTTTTTAAAACCTGGCGACAATTATGAACAGAGTTATGAACCTGGGACTACTAAAGTGTCCAAATCCCACAAGGATTCAAATTGTAGAATTGAATGAATGCCCCTGTTGGATTTGGACACACCAACAGTAATCCTGGGCCTATAAATCTGTTCAGAACTGTCGCCCGGGGCCCTTAAAATGTACTAACAATCGTTGATATTACTAATTGAATTTAATTATCTAATTATGAAAATCGAGTTAGTCTGTCATCTTCTTCAATTTCTTCCCATTTTCAGCTACATTGACCATTCCGTGACCACATTTCTCCATGCCAACAAACACATTTGGGACAGAAATTGCACCAAATTGGATTTGAATGTGTGGTCACATAAAAGCGTTGTCCTGTCGACTTGGGATGTCATTGTCCGTGAAATTTGGCCCATTTTTACGACGACAAACTTTCACAATTTGGCTTTTTCCGTTGATGCTCATTTGGACGCTTTCATACATTAAAAAGGGGGGGGGGTCTGTCAAAATTTTTGCGAAGGGGGGTCGGCCGCCGATTTTTTTTGATGACCTTTTTTTTTGCTTTTCAAAAACCGTTTTTTTCGGCGCGGTTTTTCCAAAAAATTTTCGGGAACAGGGAGGCCGGCGGTGCCGATAGGCGCCGCCGGGGGAAATTTTGAAGTTTTGGGTGTGCTTTGTTAACAGATTTTCACCAAAAAAGGGCCAATTTTTGTGATTTTAAGCCAATTTTTTAAGAAAAGTTGGGATTTTTGGGGTCCGGCGGTGCCGCTAGGCGCCGCCGGGGAAAATTTTTTGGATTTTTAATGAATTTGTTAAGAAAATTTTCAAATTTGCGACCCCCCCCTCGCTGCGGACCCCCTCCCCCCACCTCTTTTACACCGGCCCCCCCTTCGCTGCGAACCCCCCCTCCCTCGCTGGCCCTCTTTGCGAGCGAGGGGGGGGGGGGGGGGGGTCGACCCCCCCCCCCCCCTAAAAAATGTATGGACGCTTTGCTTCATCTCACATCGCCGACAATTCTCTCCGATCTGACTGGTCTTGTGTACCACGGTATAATTGATGTCATTAGTGATTTTGATGGGCCAAATGCAACTTGTTCTGCTGGCCAAGCGTTGACCAAATGGCTTCACACGCCGGGAAAAGACGGACAACCGAAGCGATTGCGTTGTTATTATCATTTTTATTCAACAAATCTCGAATTGGTCAACAATTTCAAGAAGGTGGCCGGCCACATTATCTTTAATCCTCTAATTGATTGATGATTGCTTTTGATTTGAATCGACTAATTGGGTTGATTGCCTTGATTTACACCTAATTTTTGTTTAGATATTTACCCATGCCACCGCTTCGGTCAGTTACACCGTTCAATTTAAACTGTTCGAACCCGCCGAGCCATTTGAATTGGTGAACGAACGAACAAATGAGAAGCTGACGCTGGAGGAAATGTCACTTTATGGTGGTGGTAGTGATTGGCTGTTGATGCGATGTCCAATTAGTGAAAAGGCGGCGACGGATCAGTGGGAAAACGACGAAAATTCGGATGACAATTTGAACAATGTCAAATTTATTTTCTGGGGTGGCATTAATTGCATTGGGTGAGACTCCGAAACGGCATTCATTTTGATTTTGTCGAAAAATTAAAAAAAAATTATTTAGGCCATTGTCGGCACCAGCGGAAGAAAAAGAAAAAGCGGACGAATGAAAGCAATGAAAATTAATTATAATTGAGAAATGATCAATGATCTCACCAATTGGAATTTGATTTGATGGTCTCATCATTTTCTCGTCATAAATGCTTTGTTAATTCTTACATTTATTTGCTTTGCTTTTTTGTGGTACAATTTCGGTACTTCCGTGTTTTGCTACCCCCCCGCTCGAAAAATTTTATAGATTCCATATCTTGGAGTTTTCAAGGACATTGACTATGCAAATGGTGTTTGTTTTGAAATCTGATGACAGGTCATACATTTAACAAAATATCTATGATTTTTTTGAAATTTAAAAATTTTTCGGGGGGAGGGGGTAGCAAAACAAGGAAGTACCACAATTTCTTGGTATCATTTGAAAAACTTAAACTAGGTATAGGTTTTTTTTCTCATGTTTTCGCTTTTTTCTACCTCAATTTTTTCAGTTCAATTTCAGTGACTATACAAATTTAAAAAGGATTCTTTTAATTTTTCGCTTCATGGCATTTTTATGCTGTTTTTTTTTTGAAAATTCAAAAATATTTACGAATTTTTCAAAAAATACACTTGGTAAAATCTTTTTTTGAAAATCCTTGTCCTGTATAGAATGCGTATCTTAACAACAAAAATAACTCGCAGTGTTTTTAAAAGGCTTTTAGCCCCTAACGGAAAAATTTTCCCGCCTTCGGACCCCATCTATTCCTTTAAATTTGCAAAATTAATGCCAAAACTTGTTTTTTATTCAAAATGTTTTACAAAATTTATTCGGCAGAGTCTTTCGGCACCAGCAGACCTTTCCCATTAAATTTTTTGTTTGAAATAATATGGAAAACCTTAAAAGTGTTGGCCCAATCAAAGTCAACTAAGTTTTCCTGCTTAGAATTTTATAAATTGTTGATTTGATTAGAAAATGAATAAAGCAATCAAATCCAAAAATCTTTGGCTTTAGTGCACTTTATGAGTCCAATCACTAGTTTTTATACAATAACTTTGTTCATGTTTGAACAATCCCTATCTTTTTGGTAGCATTCGAAAGCATAAACTAACGAAGCTAAAATGTATAAAATCGCAGCGTTTAGGCAATTACGAAAAAAGAATTGATTAATTAAGTAATTGTTGATTATTTTGGTTTGTAACTTTCTTTAACTGTTAGAATTATATTGTTTTCTCGTATTATTACATAATTTAGACTTTGTGCTTTCGAATGCTACCAAAAAGATAGGATTTGTTCGAACATGAACAAAGTTATTGTATAAAAACTCGGAATTTTCAATTGATTGGACTCATAAAGTGCACTAGAGCCAAATCTTTTTCTGCTTACTTTTAGGAATATACAGAAAGTTTTTTACTTTGTTAACAATCACAACTTACGACAAAACTGTGCAAATTTGTAGCAAAATGAACAGACGGTAAGAAATTTTCGTAAATAAAATTACAAAATTTTTCCGTAATTTCCCATGTTTAAGTTGGATTTGTAGCGACGTGTGGATGGACATTCTCCCATCTTTTGACCATGCTCAACTCGGACTCAAAATGGCATTGCTTTCCTATCGTTTCGACATTTTGGTGGACGCGCATTTTGATGGAAAAAGCGAATTGACACTTTGGAATTACATAAGAATTGACAAGGACGAAGGACCAGAACCGAAACTGACTGTATGGATCAATGGCACATTTATGGCATTTCCTCTGCCGGACCATCCGTTGCACAACAAAATTCGCTTTCGTATCATTCTGATTGAGTAATTTTAAACTTTTTTGTATATTAAAGCATTTGTATGTTTCTTCAGCTACATTGACCACTCGGTCATTGCATTTCTCCGTGCCAACAAGCAAATTTGGGACAGAAGTGGCACCAAGCAGGACTTATGTATTTCAAATGTTCAGCCAATTTGGGATGTTTTTGTCCGTCAAATTTGGCCAATTCTTACGACAAACCTTCGCCATTTGACTTTTTACACTACTGAAGATTTGGACAATTTGCGTCGTCGCACTTCACCAACAATTCTCACTGATATTGATCATCTGAATTCAATCGATTCTGGTGCTCTATTACCCGATTGGATTGCTGACGATGGACCAAATGCAACTGCTGACCAGGCATTGTCCAAATAGTTGCACACACCGCGAAGAGATGGACAACCGAAGCGATTGAATCGCAGGAATTGTTTGGGTCCACTGAATATCGATGAACGGACCAAAGAAAAGCTGACACTAATAAATGAAGACACTTTTTATTGGCTGTTGAAGCGATGCCCAATTGGGGAGACGGTTCAGTGGGAAAACGATGGAAATTGGGACGGCAAATTGAACAATGTCAAATTTGAATTATGGCGTGGCAATAATAGCATTGGGTAAGGAACAGCAATGAACAGAATTTGATTTTGTTGAAAAATTTAAACACTTAATTTTAGGCCATTGTCTCCACCATCAACGGACGAAGAAGCGGATCAAAGCATCGAAAATGTCGTCTGAGTGCGCGGAAGTGAATTACAATAATTATTTCAAATGGATTTGATGCTTATTTTCTCTCAGAAATGCTTTGTTGATTCTTACATTTATTTGTCTGATTGTTTTAGAATTTTTGTTCAACATATGTATTTGAGAAATGGTCGATCATTTTTGAGATTGTCAATTGGAATTTGGATAAATTTTTATCGGAGGCCTCTAAAACCAATTTTATTGGTTTCTTAGTCGGGAATTCGAAATTGGCCGGAATAAAGATGCAAGATTCACGATCAGTAGGGTTATGACGTTGTTGCATTAAAATTACATTTTAGCCGAATTTTTCGAAAAATGCACAGAGATTTCAAAAAGATTTTTGAATTTAATCATTTTATGAATATTATGGCATTATGTTCATTTTTTAATTGGCGACATTTTGCCAATATTTTACATTTTCAGGTTGATTTTTTTTCTTCGTTTCACATCAATCAAAATTTCCCCCACCTTCGGTCCATTTATTCCTTTAGGTTTTCAAAATTTTAGCCAAATATTTTTTTTGATCAAAATCTGTTACAAAAACCAATTTCAAATTATTTTAAAATATTTCCTGGCGGACCCTTCACATAAAATTTTTGTAAATATGTAATATTGTTGAAAACAGTGGTCCTTGGCTCAAATCAAAATCAACTAAGGTGTTTTTCCTGCTTAAAATTTATATTTTATAGCGATCAAATTGAAAAATAAAATATTTGATCATTTTTGCTTATTTTTTTCACAACATAAATAAAAAAAATTTAGTTTTTTCTCAATCACAACTTACGACAATAATTGTGCTGTTAATTGACACAAAATGAACCGACGTTTAAGGAAAAAAAATGTGAGAAATTTTTAAATTGAACGATTTTTCGGCATTTGCATTTTCGTGAGCCATTATGCGTGTCAAAACTCTACGATTTGGGTTATCCGGCTTTTGAATTGAAATTTTTTCAGAAATTGCTCCTCATTTTTGTTTTTTAAATGGTTTTACGTACGCTTTTCAGTTGGATTTGTAGCGACGTGTGGATGGACATTCTCCCATCTTTTGACCATGCCCAACTTGGACTCAAAATGGCATTGCTTTCGCCACGTTTTGATGCGTTGGTGGACGCCCATTTTGATGGAAAAAAGCGAACTGACGCTTGGGAAATTGATAAAAATTAACAAGAACAGTGGATCAAAGCCGGAACTATCTGTACGGATTGATGAAAATTTGATGGAATTTCCTCTGCCGGATCGTCCGCTGCCAAACAAAATTCGCTTTAAGCATCTTAATATTCGGTAATTTAAACTTTGTGTATTTTAAGGCTTATTTTTTATATTTCTTCAGTTACATTGACCATTCCGTCATTGCATTTCTCCGATCCAACAAGCAAATTTGGGACAGAAATGGCACCAATTTGAAATTGTCTATTGCAAATGCAAATGTTCAGCCATTTTGGGATGTTTTGACGAGTGAAATTTGGCCAATCTTTGCTAGCAACATTCGCCATTTGGGCTTTGACGATGGCTCTCATTTGGACAATTTGCGTCGTCGCGCTTCGCCAACAATTCTCACCGATCTCATCAATTTGAATTCAATCTGTTCTTTTTGTCTGTGCCCAGATGGAATTGCTGATGATGGACCCAATGCAACTGCTGCTCAAGCGTTGTCCAAATGGTTACACACTCCAAGCAAAGATGGACAACCGAAGCAATTCCATTACTTTAATTCTCCACTGAATCTCGGATGGATCAACGACTTCAAAGAGGTCGTCTCGCCATGATTTCGTCAAATTGTTTTTGTTTTTAGACATTTCGCCGTGCCACCACTTCTGTCAGTTACACGATTCAACTTTATTTTCGTGTGGAACCAATGCCAATTGAACCATTTGAATTGGTGAACGAAGTGACGAAAGAAAAGCTGACACTGAAACATAGCGAAGAATACAATTTGGTTAATTGGCTGTTGCAACGGTGCCCAATTGGGGAGACGGCGACGGCGCCAGTTGAGTGGAAAGACCGCGAAAATTTGGATGCCAATTTTATCTATATCAGATTTGCTCTACGGCATGCCAATTATTCGGGTGCCAATTTGAACAATATCCGATTTGATTTGTGGGATGGAAATCGATGCATTGGGTGAGTAGCAACTAGAGAAAGGCAAAACAACTTTTTCTTAAGAAAAAAATTGTTTCTTCGGAGATTAACATTTAAGTTGTTATTTAATTATTAACAATGTGCATTTTGCCAACAACGTATAAAACAATTTATTTTTAAAATTTCCGTCAATTTTTGAAAAATTTATTTTAGCGGAAAATATCACATGGGAGAGAGATAAGGCAAAATGAGAGGGTGCTGAACTTTCAGTACTGGTCAGACAAAACATTTTTGATGAAGGAGGGTAGAGAAAATAATTTTAAGAGAGAGTGCAATGGCAAGAAAGTTTAGTTCCCTTCTTCGCTGATTCCTTCGGACATAGACGCAGAATTATCATTATGTTTCTATTGTCTCTATGTCTTTGAATCTGTTCCGATAACCCTCTCTATTAAAAATTTTTTCTCTGTTTTTTCTCTGTCTTTCTTCATCAAAAATGTTTTGTCTGACCAGGACTGAAAGTTCAGCACTCTCTCATTTTGCCTTATCTCTCTCCCAAGTGATATTTCCCGCTAAAATAAATTTTCAAAAATTGACGGAAATTTTAAAAATAAGTTGTTTTATACGTTGTTGGCAAAATGAACATTGTTAATAATTAAATAACAACGTGAAGGTTGTTCGCCCGAATAAACTAATAAATAAATTGTTTTGCCTTTCTCTAGTAGCAACAGCAATTTTTGATTGTCGAAAAAATAAAAATAATTTTAGGCCATTGTCGCTGCCAGCGGAAGAAGAAGAAGCGGATGAAAGCAATGAAAAATAATTATAATTTGAGAAATAAATGATCGATCTCGCCAATAGGAAACGGATTTTATGCCATTATTTTCTCTTAAAATGTTTTTGTTGATTATTTCGTTCGAATAAAACGTATATTTAATACAGTGGTGTGATCTGCTGTTCTTATTTCTATGAAATGTTCTGATTTTGGGGTAGTGACAATTCTGTTTTATTTTGAAATAGTTTTTCAAGTTTGGTAAAAGACTTTTTTCCGTCCCAAAAATGATCAGTTACTGTTCCGGTCCCAATATTTCAAAAGTTTGTGAACAAAATTTGATAAAATTTTACATACCTCTAGAGCACAGGTATTGCTACAAAAAAATGTCTTAAAACTATGTATATGGACACCTTATTAATACAAAAATAGCCACTGAACAAATTTCGGGGGTTTGGTAAAAGACTTTTTTCCACCAGTGTAATATCATTTATCAATAAATTTTAACTTCCAGGGGTTTTCGGGGTCGCTAAGCACGAATTTGAACTCAGATTAATAAAATTTCGAACCCCTAAGCGCGAATTCGAACATTTTTCGAATTTAAATTTTTAAAAAAATAATTGTTTTTTTTTGCCGTCGCCTTCAGTTTGGGGTTAGGGGTTCGTAATTTTATTAATCTGAGTTCAGATTCGTGCTTAGCGACCCCGAAAACCCCTGGAAGCATGTTTATAACGCCTTATAAAAAAAATTTTTTTTTTATGTGGTCTAAACCACATAAGTACCAAAGAAAGCAGTTCAAAGAGCAAACAATTAGGCACCAATCAATCTAATTGATTAGAAAAAATGATATTTTTCCGTTTTGCGGCCAAAGTTTGAATATTTTTTTTCGTACGTCCAAAAGAGCAAACAAAATATCATCAAGTCAATACAATCCATCAAAACTCAAAAATAACGGCGATTTCTCAAATGATCAATTCTTCTTTCAGCTTTTCACTGATCATTGGGCCCGGGAAAAGAGAACACTTTTTCGTCGCTTTTATCTGGCGGAGACAGCGGCCTAAATTACCGTATATTCTCTAATTAAGGCTCTGTCTCCATTAAAGGCCCTGTCTCCAATTATGTCCCCCTTTCTGAAGAGGTTGAAAAATAATCCCCCCGGGGCCTTAATTAGAGAATATACGGTAAACGCAATTTGAAATGGAAAAAAACTTTTTTTGTAAAAATAGAGCCCCGGAATTTTGAAAAAAGCCGGACCAACAAGGCTTCCGAGATGGACAATAACCCTGCCGAGATTCTGGGAAAGTACTGTACACGGGATACCGTTCCCTATCCGTGATTTATACAAAAAAGGCCTCCTTTCTGCTCCTTCGTCAGTGTCAGTTTCTCATTAGTCCGTTCAAAGCAATGCCATTTTGAGACCAAGTTGGGGGCGGTCAAAAGTTGGCAGAATGTTCATCCAAACGTCGCCACAAATCCAATTGAAATTCATAAAAAATGTTAGCAAAAAAGGTAATTATTAGAGTTGCACGGGACCGGGAATTTTGACAAAAACCGGATATTCAAAAATGTACCCATAAACTTTTAAATTTTCGTTTGTGGGGAGAATTCGAAGAATTTTTCCATTATTCGTTGAAAATTTTTAAAAATTTTCATTTCGGCGGGGGGGGGACCTTGAAATTTCTGAGTCTCAAAATTCTGGATTTTTTTAAATAAATTAACAATCTCTTACATTTTTGCTTTTAAATCGCTAATCACTATTTTTGTGGCGCTATTTTTTCAAAACTCTTTAGGACATTGTGGTTGGGTGGGGTCCGGCGGTGCCGATAGGCGCCGCCGGAAAAATTTTGCAATTTTGAGTGTAATATATTAACAGAAAATAATAAACTGAAGCATTCGTTTTAAAAATTTAAATTTTTCAAATATATTCATTTTAGAGGTGGAAATTTCGCATTTCGCGCCAAAAAGCGAAAGCGAAATGCGAAACGCCAAAAAATGCGAATAATGCGAAAAGCGAAACCTCGGCCCATCCCTGCCGAAACGGGCCAGTTGAGTCTGGCCAGTTGCGTCTGAGCCAAGTTTAGACCACCATAACTTTTTTCTTTTTTGGTCAAATTTTATAAATTTGGACTCGTTCGAAAGCTCTTAACAAGCTCTATCGGCTATCCAAAAATCACAAAGGCATACCGACAACAAAAAAAGTTATAAATTAAAATATGCAAAAATTCTGACTTTTTGGTAGTGTTCATGTTACAACTTTTTTATAAGTTGTTCAATCGCTTAGCAATAGCTTATCAAAAGCTTCTAAACATATAGAGCTTTCGAACGAGTCCAAATTTATAAAATTTGACCAACAAAGAAAAAAGTTATGGTGCTTTATGCTTGGCTCAGACGCAACTGGCCAGACGCAACTGACCCCTACCGATCCCTGCTGCTTACCGTCGATTCATTTTTGTGCAAAAAATAGACGGATATTTGTAAAAAAATATTGGTTTGTTCTCAATTAATTTTTAATTAGGCTACGGAGAATCCAGAAAAAATAATGTATATATAAAAAAGGAAGCCTTGGCAAATTAAGCATAAGCATTGAACAATAAATCAGCAGAACGCCTTTCCTTATTATTCTCTATTTGTATACGCATAAATTAATGCGTTATGGCCATTATTTTTGGCCAACAAATCATTTTAATCTCCCCCTATCCGTTCATCCGTTTTCAAATCGCTCACTTTTATTTGTGTATATAAAAACGTCAAACAGACTTTTTCATTCATAATATCGCAAAAATGAATCGACGGTAAGCAATTTTTTTTTAATTAAAATTTTTCATTTACCCAAATATTTTTTTACACATTTCAGTTGGATTTGTAGCGAGGTGTGGATGGACATTCTCCCATCTTTTGACCGTCCCCAACTCGGACTCAAAATGGCATTGCTTTCCGACCGTTTCGACATTTTAGTGGACGCGCATTTTGATGGCAAATCAGAATTGACAATTTGGAGGTGTGTCGCAATTCGCAAGGTCATTGGACCAAGACCGAAACTGTCTGTACAGTTCGATGGCAAATTTGTGGATTTTTCATTGCCGGACCATTCGCTGCCCATCAAAATCCGTTTTGAAGACCTTCAGATTTAGTAAATCAAAAAATATACAGAAAACGAATCTTCATTTTTTAACTTTATCAGCTACATTGACCATTCTGTGCCCTATTGATGCCGGATAAAATTCTGATAATGTTATACATTTTCAATTTATTACAAAATATTTCCCATTATCTGTACTACAGCACACGGTACGATTGCTGATGGGTTACGGTGTGGGAGAATATTCTGTATTATGTATGTGAGGACCAAACTGTTGATGATGACGATGACTTTGATAGTGACTCTCTCTTTTTCTTCCGCTTTTCATTCATCCAATTTTTGTGCGTATGTTTTTTAATTATTATTCCAATTTTTGTGCGTTTTTTTCATTCAATTTTTCTAATTTTGATCTGTCATCCCATCCATCCATCAGCTTTGATTTATAATTGACACAAACAAATAAAATCAAATGAAAAAACAACAACTAGACCATTCTTAATTATGAAATATTAAATTTAATGTGTTATCTCAAATACGTTTTTGAGAGAAAAGCAGAAATGTTCATGTTTTAAACAAATTTAAATTATTTTTTTTTTCGTTTTTAGGTGGGGCCGTTAAGCGCCAGAGGGGAACATTTTGGGGTTGTAATTTTGTTTAATGAATTAACTAAATTTTTCAGAAATTGTTGTATTCAAAATAAGTGACATTTGCAAAACAAAAAGAAAATGAGCGAAACAAATCAAATTCGAATTGGTTGAGATCGTCGACCATTTCTCAAATATAATTAATTAAATTTCGTTGCTTTCATTCATCCGCTTTTTCTTCCTTTTCTTCTTCCGCTGGTGGCGACAAAGGCCTAAATATGTTTCTTTTTTAATTTTTCGACAAAATCAAATTGCGTTATTGCTGCTCTCACCAGGGACGGTCCCAGGATTTTCGGCTTGGGGCGGGGGGTACCTCCCCTCGAGGCGACGACCTTTTTTCTTTTTTTTTGCTTTTCACATCACTTTTTTTGGCGGTTTTTCCAAAAGACTTTTGGGGAACAAGGGGTCCGGCGGTGCCGATAGGCGCCGCGGGGAAAATTTTTGCATTTTTAATGCGGTTTGTTAACAGATTTTTCAAAAAAAAATGACCAAATTTTGTGATTTCGTGCCATTTTTAGCAGATTTTCATCATACGTACCCCGCGTACCCCCCCCCCCCCCCTGGGACCGTCCCTGGCTCTCACCCAATGGTATTATTGCCGCCCCACAAATCAAATTGGACAGTGTTCAAATTTTTGTCCCAATTTTCGTCCTTTTTCCGCTGAATCGTAGCCATCTCCCCAACAATTATTGGACATCGCGTTAGCAGCCAATTATACTCGGATTCTTCCCAGAATGTCAGCTTCTCATTTGTCCCTTCGTTCACAACTTCAAATTGTTCAATTGGCATTTTTGTCATCGTATGAAAAATAAGTTGAATAATGTAACTGACAGAAGTGGTGGCACGGAGAAATGTCTAAATAAATAAAAAATTCGGAATTCCTTTTTTCATCCGTACGATTAATTGGTAAAACAAAAAAAAATTCAACGAAAAATAGGGCGGACCACCTCTTTGAAATTGTTGATCCATTCGAGAGTCGGTGGACCCAAATAATCATTGCAATGCAATTCATTCGGTTGCCCATTTTTGCTCGGAGTGTGAAGCCATTTGGACAATGCTTGGCCAGCAGTTGCATTTGGCACATCATCAGCGATCACATCGGGAAACAGATCATCGGAATCGATTGAATACAATTGATCAAGATCAATGAGAATTGTCAGTGAAATGCCATGGCGCAAATTGTCCAAATCATTGCCACTGGCAAAGCGCAAATGGCGAATGTTTGTCACAAAAATTGGCCAAATTTGACGGGCCAAAATATCCCAAATTCGCTGGACATCTTCGGTTTCGTCACCATCAATGGACAACTCCAATTCGGTGCCCATTCTGTCCCAAATTTGCTGGTTGGAACGAATAAATTCAATAACAGAATGGTCAATGTAGCTGAAGAAACATAAAAAATGCTTTAATAAAACATGAAATTACTTAATCCAAAGAAAATTAAATCGGATTTTGTTGGGCAGCGGACGATCCGGCATCGGAAAATCCACCCATTTGCCATCGATCCATACAGACAGTGTCGGTTCTGGTCCTTCGCCCTTCTCAATATTGATATGACTCCAAATTGTCAATTCGCTTTTTCCGTCAAAATGCGCGTCCACTAAAATGTCGAAACGGTCGGAAAGCAATGCCATTTTGAGGCCAAGTTGGGCATGGTCAAAAGATGGGAAAATGTCCATCCAAACGTCGCCACAAATCCAACTGAAACAATGGGAAAAAATTGGGTAAACACAAAATTTTAATTTTTAAAATTTCTTCACCGTCTGTTCATTTGTTTTGCGGCAATTAACAGCACAATTATTGTCGTAATTTGTGATTGCGAAAATGAAATTAGTAGCTAAACTAAAAAAAAAAGTTATTTATACAATTTTATGGGAAGTGTCTGCCAGAGAAATTTTAAAATTAAGTTGCTGAAAAAAATAAGATTTTTCAAAAGATTTGCCGGAGAAATTTTAAAAACTAATTTGTAAGTTGATTTTTGTAACAGATTTTGACCAAAAAAAAACTTTTGGCTAAAATTAAGAAAACCTAAAGGAATAAGTGGACCGAAGGTGGGGGAAATTTTGTTTGGTGTGAAACGAAGAAAAAATCTTAAAAATATAATATTTCGGCAAAATGTCGCCAATTAAAAAATGAACATAATGCCATAATATTCATAAAATGACTAAATTCAAAAATCTTTTTGAAATGTCTTTGCATTTTTCGAAAAATTCAGCGTAAAATGTAATTTTAATGCATACAATGTCATAATACAGAATATTGTATTATTTTGTTGCTCATTTTTCAGGTACATTGACCATTCCGTCATCGAACTTCTCCGTGCTAATCGGCAAATTTTCGACAAAGGCACCAATTTGTATTTGCATTTGTGTTCATCCGAATGCAATATCCAGCCAATTTGTTCCGTTTTTGCCAGTCAAATTTGGCCCATTTTTGCGACGACAAATCTCCATCATTTGACCTTTCAAAATAGTGCTCATTTGGACAATTTGCTTCGTCTCACTTCGCCGACAATTCTTACCGATCTTAAACAATTGCGTACAATCAATTTCCAAAAAAGTTAAATCAATTTTGAGTAGAGCTGAGCGGGACCGGGACGGGAAAAGTTTTTTGGAAAAACTGCACACAAATAATTTTGAAATTTAGCAAGCTAATAAAACAATTTAAGGGCTTTCGTATGATAACAAGATTGTGCAATTTGGTTGCGTCTGAGAAAAGTTATGAGTGGATTTAGTCAAAATGTAGCAAAATTTTGCACTTTTTTCCTTCGACCCAGTTTTTTTTGCACGCCAAATGAGACTTGAAAATTTTAATCTACTGGCTACCCTGGTAATAATGGAAAATCTGGATAAAATTGGTTTTGAGCAATTTTAAGTTTTGGGACCTCCGATAAAAATTTATCACCAAATTCCAATTGACCATCTCAAAAATGATCGGCCATTTCTCAAATACATATATTGAACAAAAATACGAAACCAAGCAGACAAATAAATGTGTAAGATGAAACAAAGCATTTGAAGAGAGAATAAGCATCAAATTAAATTACAATTGGTAAAATCGTCGACAAATTTTCAATATAATTAATAATTTCATTGCTTTCATTCGTCCGCTTTTTCTTCTTTCGCTAGTGGCGACAAAGGCCTAAAATTTAATTTAGTGCCATTTGAATTGGATCAATTATCCGTTACTGCTCTGCTCACCCAATGCATTTATTGATGTCATCCCACAAATGGAAATTGATATTGTTCAAATTGTCGTCTCAATTTTCGTCTTTCTTCCACTGAACCTGTCACCGTATCCCCAATTGAACACCGTATCAGCAGCCAATTATACTCGAATTTTTTCCACAGTATCAACGGTTTCTTCTGTTTCTGTTGATCAGTTGCAGAAATGGGGCGGTGATTGGCGGAGGAAAGTTTTTTCTTTTTTTTTGACGGGTGCCATTTAGAATATTAGCCAATGGCGATTTTTTCAAAATTTTACTCAAAATCATTTAAAATTTTCGGATGGAAATTTTCTGTTTTTGCAAACTGAAGGCCATTGGTCGATTATTAATACCTTTATAATAAGAGAAACAGCAAAGATTTAAGCATTTGTTTCTACGTTTTCGTTTTTCGTGACTATAAAAATGGTTGTTTTTTCGATTGGTTCCCATTGTGTAAAAATATTTCTAACATAATTATTATTGTGCCCTTTGTGACGTCTGTAATTGTGCTAATTGCCACAAAATGAACCGCCGGTAAAAGGACATTTAGACAAATTTTTCCTTTGCCCTGATTTATTTTACACAATTTCAGTTGGATTTGTACGGATGTTTGGATGGACACTCTCCCGTTTTTTGACCATGCCGAACTCGGCCTCAAATTTGCACTTCTTTCGCCACGTTTCGAATTTTTGGTGGACGAACATTTTGATGGCACAAGCGAATTGCCAATTTGGAGAACAATCACAATTTACAAAGACAGTGTCGAAAAAGTGCCAAAATTGCGTGTGTTTTACGACTTTGCCAATTCTGTGCCATTTCCGTTGCCGGACCGTCCGCTGCCCGTCAAAATTCGCTTCAAGGAACTTCGGATTTGGTAATTCAAATTCAAAAGCATTGATTAACGATAAACCATTCCCTTTTCAGCCACATCAACCATTCTGTCATCGCATTTCTCCGTGCCAATCAGAAAATTTTCGACAATGGGTCCAAATTAGGAATTCATCTGTCTTGGAACAAAACCTTTTTTGTCCAGCCAATTTGGAATGCTCTGATCCGCCATGTTTTGCCCATTTTTGTGCCAAACATTCGCCAATTGAAATTCAAAAATGCTGATCAACTGTACTGTTTGCTTCGTTTCACTTCTCCAAAAGTGCTCTCCGATCTCAACATTCATTCAATCGATGCTGGTCGTCTGTTCCCAAATGACATTGATTCTGGTGCTGAATTGCTCGATGAGATTTGTGGTGATTCTGATGAGCCACTTGCATATTCTGCTGGCCAAATTCTGTCTGAATGGCTTCACATCCCGGCAAAAGATGGTCAACCGAAGAAATTGATTTGCTGGACTGATTCGTCAGAAATCGCGGATTTAGTCAACAATTTCAAGAAGGTGTGTGGCCACGGTTTCGTTGGATTAATTGCTATTTATTTTCGTTTCCCATTTTTAGAAATTTATCCGTGCCACCACTTCTTCCGCCAGCTATCAAATTCAATTTACTGTTTATGAGGAGCCAACGGAAATTGTGCCATTTGAATATGTTAACGATCGGACCAACGAAAAGCTGACATTGGAGAAAGAAGGCGATCGTGAAAATACCGGTGTTGATTGGCTGATGAAGCGATGCCAAATTGGGGGGACGACGGCCGCGTTAAACGAAAATTCGGGCAATTTGAACAATATCAGCTTTACGTTTTATGAAAATTGTATTGGGTGAGTTGCAACATCTTTTGCATTAATAATTAAATTAAATTTGCGTTTAATTTAGGCCATTGTCGCCACCGGCAGAAGAAGCGGGACAAAGCAGCGAAAAAGGGCCGACTTCTGACAAATGAGCGACGGACAAAAGAACAACAAAAAAAACAATGATCAGCAGAAGAAATGGATTAATTGGGAAATGATCGATCAACATGATTATGATTAAAAGGAATTATGAAGAGGAATTGTAAAATATGTAAACATGTAAATAAATCGGATATATAAGGGAACCGTCCCGCCAAACGCTATAACATTTTTATTTGTCATTTAATTAAAAAAGCTTTATGTGATTTTAAAGCGCTTGATAGTCGCTAATAGCCTGCTAAATTTCAAAAAAATAGTTGAGATACAAAAAAGTTATGCCAAAAAACCTCAAAAAACTGACTTTTTTTTGGACACTTTGGCGCCGCACGCCATATCTTTTGTTAAAACCAGGGCTGCCAGATTAAAATTTTCAAAAGCCTCATTTTGCATGCAAAAAAAACCACATTTTGGGCCAAAAAGCCTCATTTTTACAAAATTTATTCAAAACACGTTTAAACTGTTCAAGTGTTATATTTTGATTGTCTAAGATCAAATTTGAGCAATTTTTTGTTTGAAATAAGCTGAAAAATCGAAGTTGTTTTTTTGCGGCGCTTTTTTCAAAAACTTTCGGGAACATGGGGGCCGGCGGTGCCGATAGGCGCCGCCGGGGGAAAAACCTAGAATTTTGACCATATTTTTAGCAGATTTTCATTAAAAAATTCTTAATTTTGTGGTTTTTTGGAAAAAAAATTGGTTCTGTAGTTCAAATAGTCGTAGTTTTCCCATTGAATCGCCGCCTTTTCACTAATTGGACATCGCTTCAACAGCCAATCACCACTACTTCCATAACGTGACACATTCTCCAATGTCAGCTTTTCTTTGGTTCGTTCGTTCACCAATTCAAACGGTCCAATTGGTGTTGAATCATAAAGCTCAAGTCGAATTTTGTAGCTGACTGAAGCGGTGGAACGGAGTGCCTTAACAAAAAGGAAGCGAAAATCAAATGCAATCAATCATTAATGAATAGGCCGACCATCTTTTAACCAGGGGGTTACCGAACCACGAACCCAAATTCGAATAAAAAGTCGAAAATTCAAATTCCAATTTTTCGACTTTTTGTTCGAATTTGGGTTCGGAAAAAAGACCGCTTTTAAAGTAGCTCCTGAAAGCCCACCTCTTTTCAAATTGTTAACCTATCCGATTAAAAATTTTGAATTTTTTTTCTAAAATTGAGTGATGCCAGCGGTATTACTTTTATGAGAATGTGACCAAACGCACCTCCTTGTAACTGTTGACCCAGTCTAAGTTCACTTCTTCGCCATAATCCGCACAAAACAATCGCTTCGCCCGTCCGTCGGTGGTCGGAGTGTGTAACCATTTGGTCAACGCTTGGCCAGCAGTTGCATTTGGCCCATCATCAGCAATTCCATCGGGGAACAGTCCATAGGAAATGAATGAATGCAATTGATCAAGATCAGTGAGAATTGTCGGTGAAATCAGGCGACGCAAATTGTCCAAATGATCGCCATCGTCAATGCCAAGATGGCGAATGTTTGTGGCAAAAACAGGCAAAATTTCACTGATAAACACATCCCAAATTGGCTGGACATTTGAAATAGACAATTCCAATTCGCTGCCATTTCTGTCCCAAATTTGCTTGTTGGAATGAAGAAATTTGATGACGGAATGGTCAATGTAGCTGAAAAAGGAACAACATACAGAAAAGGTTTAAAACACACACCGAAAATGACAAATTTACTCAATCCGAAGGAGACAAAAGCGAATTTTGTTGGGCAGCGGACGGTCCGGCAATGGAAACTCCACACATTTGTCATCGGTCCATTCAGACAGTGTCGGTTCTGGTCCAATGCCCTCGCAAATTATTATTTCTCTCCAAATTGTCAATTCGCTTTTTCCATCAAAATGTTTGTCCACCAAAACATCGAAACGGTCGGAAAGCAATGCCATTTTGAGGCCAAGTTGGGCATGGTCAAAAGATGGGAAAATGTCCATCCAAACGTCGCTACAAAGCCAACTGAAACATGGGAAAAAGAATAATGTCTTGGGTTTTTACCAATGATTTTTACATCAAAAACCCTCTCCCCCCCCCCCCCCTGTGGTTTCTCGTAAATGCTCACGAAAATGCAAAAGTGCCGAAAATTCTATCGTTTAAAAATTTCTCACATTTTTTTCTTTAATTGTCGGTTCATTTTGCGGCAATTAACAGCACAATTATTGTCGTAGTTTTTTCCAAAAACGTTTGTTTTGGTGCATGAGACAATCGCATCCTATTAAAAGGCATGGATTTGCAAAAATTAATTCAAGGAAAGGGTCGCGCATTGGGTTCGACTAGCAAAAAATCGGTGCTTTTTTGACAAAGTTTGTTAACGAATTACACTCAAATTGTCAAAAAATTTCTCGGCGGCGCCTATCGGCACCGCCGGCCCCCCCTGTTCCCGAAAATTTTTAAGAAAAAGCGCGCCGAAAAAAAGAGGTACGAAAAACAAAAAAAGGTCGCCAAAAAAGTGGCAAACGGTTTGTTTGAATAGCAAAAAAAAGGTCTTCACTGGGTAAAATAAGCAAAAAATGGTCGAACGTAGGAAAATGGGGCTCTGACCCCCCCATGGGTAGGTCAAAGTCGAACGTAAGACCCCGTCACTGACCACCCCCTTGCACAGGTATGATTCACGACCTCAAAAATGATTGACATTTCTCAAGTATATTGAACAAAATTCTAAAACAATCAGACAAATAAATGCGTAAGAAGCAACAAAAGCATTTCTGAGAGAGAATAAATATCAAATCCGTTTAATTAGTTATATTGACAATTTCTCAAATATTATTATTGTAATTCACTTCCGCGCACTCCGACGACATTTTGGTTGCTTTGATCCGCTTTTTCTTCCGTTGATGTTGGAGACAATGGCCTGAAATTAATTTTTGTTTTTCCAACAAAATCAAATTCCGTTGGTTGTTGTTGCTCACCCAATGCTATAATTGCCACGCCACAACTCAAATTGGACATAGTTCAAATAATTGTCGTCCCAATTTTTGTCATTTTCCCACTGAACCGTCGCTTCCGTCTCCCCAACAATAATTGGACAACGCTTCAACAGCCAATTAACAACATCATCATAACGTGACACTTTCTCCAATGTCAGCTTTTCTTTGGTCCGTTCGTTCTCCAATTCAAATAGCTCAGTTGGCATTGTTCTCACACGATTAATTCGAATAATGTAACTGACGAAAGAAATGGCACGGAGAAATGCCTAAACAAAAAGAAAACGCAAATCAAAGGCAATCAATCAGTCAAAATATGGCCGGTCACCTCTTTCAAATTGCTGACCCGTTCAAGAGTTTTTGGTCGACCATAATAATCACGGCAATGCAATCGCTTCGGTTGGCCATTTTTGCTCGGAGTGTGCAACCATTTGGACAACACTTGGCGAGCAGTTTCATTTGGCCCATCATCAGCAATTACGTCGGGGAACAGAAAATTTGAAAAGATTGAATCCAATTGATCAAGATCAGTGAGAAGTGTCGGTGAAATGCGACGGCGCAAATTCCCCAAATGATCGTGGCCGGCAAAGCTCAAATGGCGAAGGTTTGTCGTAAAAATTGGCCAAATTTCTCGGACAAAAACATCCCAAATTGGTTGAATATTTGCAATAGACAAATCCAAATTGGTGCCACTTCTGTCCCAAATTTGCTTGTTGGAACGGAGAAATTCAATGACGGAATAGTCAATGTAGCTGAAGAAATATAAAAAATAAGCCTTAAAATACATAAAAGTTTAAATTACCGAATATTAAGATGCTTAAAGCGAATTCTATTTGGCAGCGGACGGTCCGGCAATGGAAAATCCACCAATTTGCCATCAATCCATTCAGACAGTTTCGGTTTTGGTCCTTTGTCCTTGTGAATTCCGATAGTTCTCCAAATTGTCAATTCGCTTTTTCCATCGAAATGCGCGTCCACCAAAACATCGAAACGGTCGGAAAGCAATGCCATTTTGAGTCCAAGTTGGGGACGGTCAAAAGATGGGAGAATGTCCAACCAAACATCCGCACAAATCCAACTGAAATGAGAAATTAGAGAAAAATGGAAAATTTGTAAATTTATTTACGAAAATTCCTTACTGTCTTCTGTTCATTTGTTTTGCTGCAATTAGCTTAATTTGCCCTTTTTCCAATTGTTTGGTGTCACAAAATTCAGAATATTTAGATAAATAAAATTGTCATGCAAATCCTTTAATCAATGAGCTGGGAATGGAAGGGATTGCAAGTTAATGAAGTGATGAAGTGGGAAATGAAAAGAAAATTGGGCAAAACTATCAATTTAAATTTGTAAAATACATTAACACAATGATTCAATTTTTGGCTCCCAATTAAAAAAAAAAAATTCTTTTTTGGACACGAAAAAATTATATTTTGATACATTTTAAAGGTTGTTTAGGTAATCAAGTAGATATTTATGATCATTGGGCTGGGAATTAAAGTCAAATGACTTTTTTGTTGCTGACTCGAATTCGCCTTAAAATGACTTTTAGGACTCAAATGGCGGTAGTGAAAATAGGGATTTTGATTTAATTATTTTTGGCTAGTTTTTCATGACCTTTTTTTGTTGCTGCATTTTTCGTGAATTTTAGGTGTTTTTATGACTTTTTGGTGATTTTTCGTGACTTAAATTCCCAGTCCTAATAATCATAAATCAAACAAAAAAAATTGGCGATTTCTGCAAAAATCTTGAAAAAGGGATGGGATTGTTTTTGAGTCTATTTTTATTTTTTTTAAATAAACTTTTTCCATCACAATTGTATTCATCAAATCGCCCAAAAAATCAATAAATTCATAATGATCTATCATCATCATTTGCAAAATAATCCATTCATTCATTCCGCGCTGACCACTGGGCCCGGGATTCGAGAACACTTTTTCGTTGCTTTGTCCCTCCGCTGGTGGAGACAATGGCCTAAATTAAATGAAACAATTTGAATTTTGATTAGAAATTTAATAATGGCAAATGCCATTTATTCACTGCTCGCTCACCCAAGGGAACTTTTGGAGCCACTCAAAAAAAAAAGTTGACATTGTTCAAATTGGCATCCGAATTTTCGTCGTTTTCCCAATGAACCGCCGCCTTATCCCCAACAATTATTGGACACCGTTTCAACAGCCAATTAAAAAGTGCTTTTTTGCTCAGTGTCAACTTTTCGTGGGTCCGTTCGTTCACCAATTCAAATGGCATTAGTTGTGTTGATGCATATAATGTAAAGTGAACAGCACGGGAAAATGCCTAAACAAAATGCCAAGATCAAATCAAAAGCAAAAAAAAAAAAAAAAAATCAAATTTCTGATTTATCATATTAAAAGTGCTTAAATGATTTAATATTACAGGATTAATGGCTTTCAGTTTCTTTCCGAGTATTAGCAGTCTTTCAAACAAAAATCCGCAATTTTGATTTTGAATTTTAAAATCGGAATTGGTCGAAATTGGTGTCAGTTTTCATGATTAGAGAGAGTGACCCCAAAAACTCGAAAACAATTTTTATGGCATTAAAGTAGTAAAATGGACGAAATGCATTAAGAAAAGACCAACCCCTGTACCTGAAAAGGGGTGCTTTTAAGGCCAATAATGAGTTCTAAATTACTCAATTCGAAGGTCATTAAAGCGAAACGCGGCGAAATCAGTGCCATTTTGATGCCGATTTTAGCACGGCCAAAAAAGGGCGGAAACTTCGATTGTTTAATGGATGAAAAATGCCAAATTTGGCTGACATTTTCATTAAAGTTCGTTTCACTTTGAATTTTATCTAAAGTTTTTTATTAGGTACTAGGGCGAGGATTCTTAGGTTTTTACTTATTTTTCTGCGGCTTTAATTCGATGAGAAATGCACGAAAAACACATTTTTTTTGTTCGGGAATTCTTCGTTTTAACGCCCATATCCAACCCTAGAAATCCCTATTTTGGATATTCGCCCCTAAAATACATAAATTTTTATCAAATGCCTATTTTATGTAAACTATCACCAAAAACTCTCAAATTTTCAAATATATTTTTTTCTTTATGACTTTTTATTCCTTAGAAATTTTATTCGTTTCTCTATTCTCAGTGCATTTTATGACTTCAAAGAGTAAAATTTATTAACAAAATCCGGTGCTGGCCCGGTTCCCAAGTTTTTTTTAATTTTATAAAAGTACGACACAAAAAAGTTTTATATGTAAATTTCGGACGGAAATGGGGTAACAATAGTAAAATTCGAACGAAAGAACCAACAAATGAAAGAGAGATCATTTCTGAGATAAAATTAAAATCAAATTCCAATTAGCGAGGGTCGACCATTTCTTACACATAATTTTGATTGCTTTCATCCGCTTTTTCTTTTTCTTCTCCCGCTGGTGGAAACAATGGCCTAAAATTTAGTACCATTTGAATTTGGATGAATCATTTTTCGGCAAAATCACAACCGTTGCTTGTTGCTCTCACCCAATGCAATTAATGCCACGCCACAAATTAAATTTGACATTGTTCAAATTGTCGTCCCAATTTTCATCTTTCTTCTCGACAATAATTGGGCATCGCTTCAACAGCCAATTATTCCCGGAGTTTTTCCACATTATCAGCTTCTCATTAGTCCCTTCGTTCACCAATTCAAATGGTTCAATTGGCATTGTTGCGTCCACAAAAAAATAAAGTTGAATATGGTAACTGACAGAAGTGGTGGCACGCAGAAATGCCTAAACAAAATTTTTAAAAATATGGAATACGGCGGGCCACCTCTTTGTAGTTGTTGACCCATTCCTCTGTTCGTGATTCATTACGACTCCAGCAACGCAATCGCTTCGGTTGACCATTTTTGCTCGGCGTGTGCAACCATTTGGACAGCGCTTGGCCAGCAGTTGCATTTGGCCCATCATCAGCAATTCCATCGGGCAACAGACAACCGGAAAAGACTGAAGTCAATTGATCAAGATCAGTGAGAAGTGTCGGCGAAGTCCGACGACGCAAATTGTCCAAATGTGCGCCATCGTCAAAGCCCAAATGGCGAATGTTTGTCGCAAAAATTGGCCAAATTTGACGGATAAAAATATCCCAAATTTGCTGAACATTTGCAATAGAAAATTCCAAATTGGTGCCCATTCTGTCCCAAATTTGCTTGTTGGAACGGAGAAATTCAATGACGGAATAGTCAATGTAACTGAAGAAATAAAAAAAATAAGCATTAAAATACACAGTTTAAAATTACTCAATCCGAAGGTCCTTAAAGCGGATTTTGTTGGGCAGCGGACAGTCGGGGAACGGAAACTCCACCATTTTGTCATTGATCCGTACAAACAGTTTCGGTTTTGGTCCAATATCCTTGCGAATCCTTATTTCTCTCCAAATTGTCAATTCCGTCGTTTTACCATCGAAATGTTTGTCCACCAAAACGTCGAAACGGTCGGAAAGCAATGCCATTTTGAGTCCGAGTTGGGCATGGTCAAAAGATGGGAGAATGTCCATCCAAACATCGCTACAAAACTGAAACATGGAAAAAAAATTGGGTAAATTAAAATTTTAATTTTTCTAAAAATTCCTTACCGTCTGTTCATTTTTTGCTGCAATTAGCACACTTTTGTCGTAATTTGTGATTGTTAACCAAGTAAAACTGTATTTATATTCCAAAAAATAAGCAGTTTATAAAATTCTAAAATGTGTAAATATATAAGAAAAGCCGGTGGGCGGGGAGGGCAAAATCCTTTTAAAAACACTGCGGGTCATTTTTTGTTGTTAAGATACGCACCCTATTACAGGACATGGATTTTCAAAAAAAACCGATCAACTCTGTAAACAAACATTTTGTGGTACTTCCTTGTTTTGCTACCTCCCCCCACCCCTCGAAAAATTTAAAAATTTCAAAAAATCATAGATATTATGTAAATCTACGAACAGATGTTATTAGATATCAAAACAAAACCTTGAAAACCCCGAGAAATATGAACTTTTAAAATTTTTCGAGGGAGGGGGGCGGTAGCAAAACATGGAAGTACCCATTTTGTTACTGTTTAAAATACAATAACTGAAAAAAT